>OX467092.1:7948227-8309164 GCA_950106755.1 Climacium dendroides | reverse complement strand
CAGACTGCGCCAAATCCTTCGTCCAGAGGCTCCCGGGTATCGCAGTCGACCTCGTAGACAGGCATGATACAGAGGCGGAAGTGAGTCATTTTGGGGCAGTTCCTGGCGAACATGGACATGGCGGCGTTGGTCATCTGCTTGCAGAAGTAGAGGATCTTCCGCAACTCGGGGCAGCCCTCGGAGATGGCGATAAACCCCTCCTCCGTGACTAGGCCGTCGTCCGTGATGGGGAACACGCGAAGCTCGCGCAAGTCCTTGCAGACTGCGGCGGCGGCCAGCAAACCCTTGTCACCCACGTAATCTTGAACCTGTGCAAAAACAACAAAAAAGATGGTAAGAACATTGTCACGAATGAGTGCATTCTAAACGCGTAGAGGGTGATCATGAAAATTGTAGCAATGAACGGATAATCACGACAGAAAGAACAAGGCATATCGAACATTTAGAAGTCTAAATTCTGGTCAAAATTAGGGTTAGGTTTGCGGGTGGACAGAGCTACTTCATCAACAAAGTCCCTTAAGTAAAGAAAGCTTCTATCCAGCTCAAATCAATACCCTGCAGAAAGATTACGAATGTTATTCGCTAAACATATGACTCGATGTTTTACACAAAGCGCATGGTGCGTCTTCAGTGTAGGGCATACGTGAAGAGCATAAGGGTTTTAGGGTAAATTCATGAGTAACGTCATCACTTAGAAGGACGATCGAAACTTCCAAATTTTCTAGTGCGATTGAATGTCATTACAGTGAAAGCAAGCAAGCAAGAAAGGAACCCACCAGTAGTCGTTGCAGCTTGAGGCAATAGGAGATAAGCTTGGAAAAGTCTTGTGTCGACAGCAGCACATTCGAGAGATCCAGACTCGTCAACTCCAGACAAACTGGATACATACTGGGTATGCACAAAGGGACTACGTTCCACAACCCGGAGAGACTCCGCAGATTCTTACACCTAACCAGAGATCCTTGAAGCTCACTGAGTCTCCCCCAGGAGAGGGTTTGGTTATAAATCCCTGTTCCGAGCTCTTCCAGTTGCGGAGCTCGCAACAGAAGCTGCCGTAATTGATCCAGATCGATCTCCCTGTTCAGCTTCAACCTCTTCAGATTCGAACACCGACTCACCAAAGCCTCTAAGGACTGGAAGTCACTCTCGTCGATCTTGGATTTCACAGTGGCAAAGTTCAGGCATTCGAGAGACGTTTGGGACTCGGGGAAGGCGGTTAACCAGTCCCCGTTGCGGACATGGATGTCGTTTTCGTGAAGATCCAACTCTGTGAGGTTTCTGCAATCAGGGAAGAATTGGAGTGGTTAGATCTACAATGTAACGGATGTGCCCTGAGTCAACAATACCCAAAATGTGGCACCTACATTTGGAACATTTCGAGAGGTTCATGTACACCTAAATCTTTGTTGTAGCCTCTAAAATGGTATCTAGAATATTCTTCACACTTTCTCCCACATTCAAACTATGCAGTGTAAAAGCTCGCACACCTCACTCGGTGTGATTCAAGAGGACTGTAAACCAATTTCACAAACCCCTCACCCCATCTCATATAAAGTAGAGGCTCCATCAACCATACAGGTGAGCTTTGATTTGTGGTAAGTGTGTTAACACTTACTCTAGACATTTACCTTTTTGCAATTGATTTTGGGCGTAACACAGACTAAATGCGCAAAATTTTAGATGACACAGGTTTCTAAATTGCTGTTGTAGGGAAAGGCTCAAAGTTCACCTGTATGGTTAATGGAACCTCTCCCTTGCTGTGTGTTGAATGGAGTCTTTACATTACTACCCCAGATGAAGTTGCGAGACCACCAGTAAAGCTACCCCACACACCCCATCTCATATACAGCACAGGATTCGGATTTTTTTGCATTTTTCTCCCCAATGAAGAACATTATAATAATATTATTACCTGCAGTTTCTGGTGATCTCCGTGATCCCATCCGTACTGAACCCATCACAACTGGTGAGCCTCAAACACCTAAAATTCCCGAACGCCTCCGCCACGGTCCTCAAATCCTCATCGGTCACCGTCATCCTCTTCAACCTTAGCTCCTCCAGCAACGGGTACTGCTCCGCCATGGCCTCGATCCAGGGTTGTATACATGCCCCCCAGTTGGACGGCACCATGCCGAAGTCGGTGAACCTCGGCCGCCCCTTCATCTCCAGGCACGTGAGTTTGGGGAACCTCTTGATGAGAATCTCCGGGGAGACGGCGTAGCAGTTGCCGATGAAGGCCCTCCTGCGGCTCCATCCCTCCGCCTTGTACCACGCCTTGCACACGAGCGAGACGGAGTTTCGGTCTCGGTGGGAGGTGAGGAACACCAGGACGTGCTCGAGAACCTCGTCGGGGAAGACGGAGGGCATCTCGGCCTCCAAGACCCCGGAGGAGTCCAGGGCTGGAAGACTTCAGGGGCAAGACCAAGACCAAGACTTTGACTGTCAGTCTGCTTCACACCAGGCAAAGAATTCGCACTGCCCTTAAAAGCTCTCGCTGGATCATGGTAACTGCGTAGACAAAGACTTCAACCGGGCTAAAGGAAACGGGCAGATCCACCTGGGCTGTAAGACTTCGACTACTGCGAGGAGACGAAGACTTCAACTGTCTGTCTGCTTCACACCACTCAAAGAATTCGCACTTCCCTTAAAAAGTTCGCGCCGGATCATGGTAACAGCATGGAAGCACTTTGGAGGGGGGCTAATGGAACCCTTCGTAAGATCCACCTGGGCTGGAAAACTTCGACTGTCTGCTTCACACCACCCAAACAAATGGGACTTCCCTTGGAAGTTCTCGATGGATCATGGTAATAGCATGGAAGGACTTTTGAAGGGGGGCTAAAGGAACCCGTAAGATCCACCTGGGCTGGACAGATGCATCTGCACTGGAGAAGAGACTCTTTCTTGTTCACATCTGGGGAGAAAAGGGTTGTCGAGATCTTGTGCAAATGCTGTATGTATCAGAGGACTTGAACACACGCGAGGTTCACTCCAAGACTTCGACCTGTGAGGAGATGAAGACTTCGACTGTCTGCCTCACACCACCCAAACAAACGGGACTTCCCTTAAAAGTTCGCGCTGGATCATGGTAACAGCATGGAAGGGGGTAAAAGGGCTAAAGGAACCCGTAAGATCCACCTGGGCTGGACAGATGCATCTGCACTGGAGAGGAGATTTACATCTGGGGAGAAAAGGTTTGTCGAGATCTTGTGCAAATGCTGTGTTTCAGAGGACTTGCACACACGCGAGGATCACTCCAACACTAACCAAGCTCAATGCATGTGGAGCCCGAGACCCATTTTGCTCAGCTGTCTTGACGGAACCCCATAGGACACCTGTGCATCGGTGGCAGGTCAGAAGACCAGTTGAAGTACAAGAGAAGCTCCTGGCGAAGTCTCGACTTGACAATGGCGAAGAAGAAGTCCAGGCCAGCCACGGAACTGAGTCTTTCCAAGGCGTCATTCACAGGTTCCCTCTTGACTGGGAAGCTCTTGTTTCTTCAAGAACAGAGAGTTCTGGAGCTTTCGACTTCAAAGCTCCAAAGGGAGTCGCGTACGAGGAGGTACTCCTTCTGTGCTCTATTTTGCCTGTCAAGTTTTGAGTTAAGTGTCAACGAAAGCGGCCAGAACAAGTGAGCTAAATAAAGCTCCGGCTTCAACATCCAGAGCTCAAGAACCCCCACGAGTGCGTAACAACATCACAGAAATTCAAGATGGCTCTCGTCCCCATGCGACCAAATGCCCTAAGAGGCTCACGAACCTAAACATGGCACCCAAAAAGTCTCTGATGCAAGGCGGTCAAGATTAACCTCCCAAGTAAACTCCAACCACAACTATACTCTCAAACCATAAAGCCTTTGGGAAGCACTCCAAATAACCTCCGTACTATCCCGACAACCCGTCCAACCACTCAACTTCACACAATTGAGGAAATGAGCAACTACCAGAAGCTCAAAGCATCATCGCTCCCTTGCCTCCACCCACACAACACTCCTTCGCTATTCCTACTAACCCCACTACACAACCGAGCTCGTCAAAGAAGCTCACCCAAACCTTCAGACTCCTCCATCCTAACAAAAACGTCCAAAACGCACACACACAGATACGCATAACACATACTCACACACGAGCGCCCTCACTTACAGAACCAAACCGAAAACTAACATCCTCTGTATGTATAAAAGAGCATCCTCTTCATCACACCTTCTTCTCCTTCTTCTCCTTCCCCTAGTGCCAAAGCAAAGCAAACCTTACTTTCTTCGTTCTTCCATAACCTGCGTACCCGTAAGTTGGAAAAAGGGAGGCAGGAAACCTTACCACAATCAAATAGACACATGCGAGCCTCAGTCCGTTTCGTACTTTCGAAGCTTCACGTTCGGAGCTTGTCTGTGAAATGATTCTCGCTTGCGCCCACCCCCCAGGAGCCCCAACCAAGGTGCGCGTTTTGTTTTCCTGTTTGAGAGTGAGTTTTGGAGCCCTAGCTGTAAGACTCTCTCTCACTCCCAATATGAGCTTTGTATGAGGGCGACGGGAAACCGGGGAAGCGAAAAAGACTGAATCTTGCGAAGAACGACTGGAGTCGGAAAAAGTAGCAGCAAGCAACGAACCGCATCATCAGATCTGGAAGAAGCGAGTTTGAGGGAGGGGGGTAGTGCAGAGAGAGAGAGAGACGACCCGGTTTCTTTCCAACAAGCGGAAAAGATGGAGGAATGAGAAAGATACCGGGTCGGTGAGGAGGCAGGGGGCGCGGGCCGGGTCGTGGGATTGGGTCCAGAGGCCCACGGGCGTGGGTGGCCGTTGGCGGGGGATGCTGCGCGGTCAAGGCTTCTGGGTCAAAGACTGGGGCTGTGCGCGGGGATGGGGGCAGGTTGCAGGGGGGGACTTGATTGCACACGTGTAGAAGGACAGGGAGCGCTGTGCCCTGTGGGGTGCATGATCAATTATCATTGGGCTTATTTCTCATCGCTTTTGAGGAGTGTAGAATGACCCACACTATTAAGGTAGTATGGCCTTAAAGCGACCATTTACCAGCTGTTTTGCCTTTTTCACAGGTTTCCATGGACAAAATGATTTTTATCCCATTTTTCAGAAAAAGAAAAATAGATGCAGAACACAACACAAGTAGTTTCGTATTTTTCCAAGCATTTTTGAATTACTTATGAATTTTCAAAGATTCAGGTCATAGGCACCTATTTGTGACCATAGGTGTCCCAAAATCCGTCCCCTTGTGACTTATAAAGAAATGTGCAGAAACCAAAGACAATGATTGGCTCTTACAATAAAAATAACAACTTTTTTTGAATTCATTAACAGACCAGAGAGGTCCATTCAAGAATCACTTGACATTCATTCTACAACTATTTGAAGAAGATGGGTGCTTTAAAGCCATACTACCTTAGTTCTCTCGCCTATTAGTTCTCTAGGAGTGCATTCTTGGAAAGGTGGAGTTTGTTTGTTTTTAAAACAAAGTGGGGTATAAATTTTAGCTTCATGGAATCCCCAAAGGAGTTTAATCCCCAAAGGATGAAGCTTACCATCAAGGTAGTAAGGGAAAAATTTGTTAAATTTTTGGATTAACAAGTGCACAATTTGATTCTACAATTTTCTTAAAGTTATTCATTCGCCTCTTTTTGGCTACACTTGTGTTTTAGGATTAAAACATTTCTCATATAAGGATAAATATTTCCCAAAACATTGAGAGTTTGTTTACACAAAGGATACACACACTATAAAAAAAATCTTGTCTTTCAAAAGGACAAAATAATACCATCAAAATTACGGGGAGCAAATACCTTCACTTAAGTATAGAATTGAATATAAAGGTATGGTAAAAAATCGTTTTTTAATAGTGGGTGTCAGTAAGGGCCTTTGAAATGAAGGGTAAGTTTACCTTTAAACAAGATTCACTTTGCTAACATCTTAGCATTCTTAGCATTGAGTGTAAATAAACTTTGACTTTATTATACCATACAATTTTAGATTGCAAATGTGGGTAAGTGCAAAATGTCAAAATCAACAAATATATAGAAAAATCATGAAATCATCACTTTAGAAATTGTGGCAATTGAATCTTTCCTTCTAGATCCCAAATTTCTTCTTTACTTCATTTGCTAAGGACAAGTTTCCATCCCAATTGTTCAAACACAAGAAACATGCATACATACATGATAGATGCTAAATCCAACAATAAAAATAAACTAGAAAAAAAGATTGTCAATCCTTCCAAAATAATCTGACCTCTTTATTGGAAGATTTTCATAACTTGAATAATACTTTCACTAAGATTGCATTTTTATAAATATTCAATTTTACTAAGTACAATTTATCCATTTCACTTTGTGAATTTTATTGTTGAATTTCTTAAGTCTTTGTCTTCTCTTCCATTTACTAGTCTTGTTGTTGAAATAGGGGATAAATTTATTTGCAAAATATGTCTTACACTTATTTAGAATCTTCTTATACTTTTAAAAATTAAACTTAAACCAAGCAAATCATTTTGGATTTTTTTTTGACCTTCACTAAAAATAAACTTTTGAATACTTTTTCTGAAAGTTTGGACAATTTTTAAAAATTCATCCAAACAAATATTATGTTCTATGGAAAAAATTAACATTTGATTATCAGTGTTGAAACACAAGTGAATTTTGTAGTCACTTTAAATTGATTCTACATATAGGATTGTCAATATACAAAGGAATAATTAAAGATGGAATAAAATGATGATTTTATTTTAAATTATAAAATACAAAATGAATTTAGGATTTAATATTCTAATACTCAAAGTACAATTTACACAAGAAATTGTCACAGATAGAAAAATAAATTAAAAATGAATTTAGGACTCAACATTCCAATATTGTATTGACCTATTTTTGCATTCAAAATAATTTTAAAAATATTTATATTAATTAAATATTCATTATAGATGCAAATATTATCTCATGATTCTTATTTTTTAACCACATTTTTTCATTACACAATGCAATTTATAATTTTAATGAATCATTGGAGTTTTTTTTAAATTCAATAGAATATACAACTTTTTTCACGTGTTTAATTATAACTATGCTTATGGTGTAAACTACTTTGATATACAACCTTAATGCTTAATTTTCTGAAAATTTTCTCAACCTCAAACTTGCATTTTTTTGTCTCAAAGTAAAACCTCAAGGAAATTGTGGAAGTCATTTATCATAACACATTGTAGTTTTAGGAAGATTATTTTCATAATTCTAATGGTCCAAAATAAAAAATTTAGAAAATAAATGTTTGAAAACATTAGCAACTAATATTAGTCTTCATAACCATTGATAGGTTATTAAAAAATAATTTTCATCCTACACTTTTGACACCAATGTAAAAATTATTCGAATGTAGCATAACACTATTAACCAATATTAGTGGTTCCTTTTGATCTTTTTGAAGCAGGATCACCTAGCATTTGCAACTTCCCAACCAATCAATGACTTTTTGCAAATCAAACTATATTTACTCTCATAGATTCAAGAAAGGATTAATCTCTAATGCAGGTTGAAATTTGGTATATAAAGAGCATACAAACAAGACGCAACGAAGAAACTCTGATATAGTAGACCACATTCAAGTTCCTTGCATGTATCAGGGGATAATCCAAATCTCCACAAGGGAGTGGGATAGGATGTTTAACCCTCGAGCACTTGGACATTCAATTTCTAGATGATGAACAAATTTATTCTTGTTTCTTTCTCATTATTGTTTGAATGAAAGTCATCTTAATTTGTGGAGATACATTATCAAGTTTTTGTCCTATCTAATGGTTGGATACGGTGTTAGTAAAGTACCTTATTTTTCTAAAATTACACATGAGGAAGTATGTCTCGTGGTTGACCAAGCCAAAATTGCATTGACTCTAGTTCAAAATTGGATTTGCAAAAATAAGGTCATAGATTTAAAGACCCCCCCAATAAAAAAACATGTCAAGAGAACCTCATTTCAAATCCATTCAAACAAGTTTTACTCAAAAAATGATGATATTTTGTTTGTAATCAAATTTAGAAGGAATATTAAAATTTTCCTTTTAAAATTTAAAAAAATTATTGGTGATATCATTTGGTGAATCTAACCGTATGGATGAAATCTAAAATTCAAAATCTACAACTTTTATTCATAAATTAATTCCAAGATATTGTTCCAAAAAGTACTTTATAATGTTTTTTCCCAAATCGTGAATTCCTATGAAGAAGACTCTGGATGTTTCAGGGGTTAACAATGTTAGGAAAGCACCACAAATTAAATCTGTTTGACTGCATGAAGAGCTCTTGCTCCCATGTCCATCCAGTTTGATGGTTTGTTTTGTCAAGGCAAGGGCCATTTTTGTCAAAATCATGGTTTCAAGATTAGAGGAGAAGGCTTGTTGGACATAAATGTCAACAGTTAAAATTGTTGTGCAGGATTATACCATATCACTTTGGTGCGTAACATTCTTATTATCCAACTTACCTATTTAACCCCTGACGCCCCAATGACCCAAATGTGGCCTCCTACTATGAGACATCTGACCATCATAATGTCCTAGGCTGTATGGTGAAAACTTCCACAAATTTCTCCAAAGATGCCCTCCCTACCTCTCTTCCAATCTAAACGGTCATGTCTCTTGGATCTTGTTTTTTAATCGGTGGGGTCTACTTGAATGGCAATTTATAGCTTGTTTTTGGAATTTGCGATGGGCGCTCAGGGGTTAATCTAATTCAACATATCAAATATGGTTATGGATTACAAATAATCTGTAGTATTCATATGTAGATGGAGGTTTCATATGTGTAGTTGTGTACACCAATGTTGAATGGGTACATTGCATTATATTGTATGGAGTATCCTACCCATTCGGTTGTTTTGTTTGTCAAGGTAGAATTACCCATTATCATACAGATTTGCAATCTAGGTACTTTGGAGAAGCTATTTATGAGCTTTCATATTTTGCAGAGATTGAATTGTTTGAGAGAATCCAATTGCAAAAAGAATGAAGACATTTTGGCAAGAATTGAATTTTTTGTGATTTTTCAAAGCTGAAATATAAAACTTTGAATAGACCCTTGTTGAAACATGATGAGACCATTGTTGAAGCATGGGCTAATGTTTGCTCCCTAGTGCATTGCCATCATGATAATGGATTAGTAAGATTGTGATAATAAGATGGACCAGTGGAGGAAATGGGAGGAATCTGGTGGTGGTGGAATAGGGTACATGGTGGTATTGGGTAGTTCTACCTTATCTTCAGATGTCTCGGACTGTGCGTGCCTCGGTTGCATGTTTGTACTCTTGGAAAGTCTTTTGCAAGGAAGGGTGCATGGGTTTGGCTTTGTGATGCTTGGACCTAATGTATGAAGGTTATTAAAGTTTGAAGATTCTCTAAATTTTAAAATTTTAAAATTATTTTTTTTAAAACTATGGCAATGGCACAAGGCACACTAGTCCATCCATTAAGTTAGGTTGCTTGTTTGCTTTAATCATGCGTTCCTTGACCACATTGTTGGTATTGTCCAAAAGCTCTTTGCAAGAAGGAATGCACGGGCTTTATTTTATAATATTTGAATGTGAAAGTTATGGATTTTTGAGATTTTTTTTTGTTTTAAAAAAGTTAGAAAACTACTTCTACTTTTCTCGCAACTAGTATATATTAGAACAACACTGGTGTTTCTTTCTTTCTTTGTTAATTAATTCTTTTTTTGAACACAAAAGATTGAAGTTTCCTGGGATTGCCATTGGCATCTGGCTTCTGCAACAAATACCCAAAGTGTGGTGCTGTGAATGCTGAGCTAGGTTTCTCTCAAACTGAAAACTCCCCCCCCCCCCTCTCTCTCTCCCCCCCCCCCAAAGCTCCCAATTGCCCCCTCCACACCCACACACTCACAAAAGAAAAAGAAGCAGCAGAAGAAGCCGAGTTTGAATTTTCCATCCATTTTCCCCGCATCCCATACACACACTGTAGCAGCTACAGTCCTCCCCATCCAAGCTGAAAACCAGGAGCTCAAATCTACCGTCATTCCCCCGTTTTCCGCCCCACCGGGGCATCATCGTCCCTTTTACACCCAACTCAAGCCACAGCACCCACCCAGCACCCACCCAGCACCCACCCCCTGGATAACTTATTATGCTGTGCTCCCTTTGCAACTCCAAGCTGCATCATGAAGGCATCATTGGCATGGCTAATGTAAATGCTCCCAAGGGCAAGGGCAAGGGCAAAGCCACTGCAAGTCAAACCATTTTCCACATCTCATTGGCTACTCCCCCCGCCCGGCCCCCCCTGGAAACCTTGAAGCCTTTGAAATTCCCTGCGCATCCTCCCTCCCATCCCGAATAAAGAGCCCTGGAAACAGGGTTCCCCTCTTGATGAGTGGAAAAGGGGGAAAAGGGGGAAAAGGGGGAAAAGGGGGACGGGAGGGATCCCCATTCCCTGCGTCTTTGTCACCGCACCTACACCTACACCACCCCCACTCTACGCCCACCCAGCAATGGCAGCCCGACACACGGGGAAATGCCACCGAGGGGGCCACACCACCCCACCCGGGGAAGGAAAGAGTGTCTGGGCACACTTGCGGAGGTTGATCACCACCCCGCCCGGACCAGAGGGAGGGGACCAGCTGGTGCACTCCATGCCCCCCGCCCCGCTAAAACCCAACCTAACATGGGGACAGTAGTAGGGGACCTTGCCGTGGCTCAAGAAACCGACTGCTCACTGCTGCGGGGGGGAAGAGTCAAAGCCTAGCCTACCCTAACCTACTGGGGAGTGGTGAATGGTGAGGTAACAGCATAGTTCGGGAAACTTTTTGAGTTTTACCGGTTAATTTCCTTCAATTCTCATATTGAACCGGTTTTTGAAGAACTGAGTCTGGTTATTTTCTCTATTTTTAACTCAAAATAGAAATTTTAAAGATATTTACACCATTTTTTGGCCGATGTTTTCAAATTGCAACCAGTTTTTTTTCCCAATTCCTCCGGCTAACTTTGAACTAGCTACCAGTTTTTTCCGAACATTGGGTAACAGGTCCAAAAATCGCCCACCCAAAGAGCTGAAACTGAATTTGGGGGAGGCGAAGCTTCTTGAAATCATTTTCACTAAATTGTCCTTCAAAGACAAGTGGGATGGATTGGCATGGAATCCAAGTTGTTATGCGCTTTTTGGGTGCTTTGTAGAATTAGTTATAAAATTTTGAAGGTGAATTGGCATAGGGTTCTAAGATTGCTCGCCTCGTAAAATATATACCGTTTGTATATTTTTAGAGGCTATGAAAAAGAAACATGTATACATAGTGAGGATGTGGGTAGTTTTAAGGCCTCTGCAATTACAGAGCTTGTTAGAGCATCCCCACCCATCTTGTAAAACGGATAACTTGTTAAGAGGGAGGACTTGCAAGCCGGGAAGGGGAGGGGGGGGGGGGCTTGTATATTAGGGCCATTTTGTAAGCCACCCACCGGCTTGCAAAACAACAAAGGATAGACAAGAAGTAGTCCCCTCCCCAAACCTCTCACCCAATCATAAAAGCTTTTAATATTATCAAAATTGGAAATGACTACTACGAAAACAATTTAACCACACACTGGTTGGCCTCCCGGCTTGCAACCAGTGGAGGCTCATTGCTCCCCATGGCCTTCCAAATGGAATTTGCCAGTCCCATTTTTGCAGGGCGGGTGGGCATGCTCTTCCCTTGGTGAGTGGTGTGTAGTGAGTGGTGAGTGGGCATGTGCATACTGTAGGACTCCAAGGTCGCACGCAGAAGAGTCGTTGGTCTCCGACGTGAGAGAGAGAGACTGAGGGAGAGTCCAGCCTTGGCGCTTGGGACATGACTTGGGCATTAAATGGACTTCCACTGAGGCTCTGCAGGCGACTGGAGCGCAGTGCAACCTCTGTGGGGTGGGGTGGGAGTTCACCTACCTTGCCTGAGGGAAGCCCAGCTCTCCAGCTCTCACTTGGTTTTCAGCTTTGTAACTCTCTTTGACCAATTGTGGGTTTTAAAGACAGGTGGGGGGTTTTATTCCATTGCTGGAAATAAGATATCATGTCGGCAATGAAGCTTCTTTCCATTTCTTTCCAAATAAATAAATGAAGCAAATAAATAAGGAAATAAATGAAATAAAGAAGACATTATGTTGAATCGGAGGAGACAAATATTGGGAAAGGAAAAGTTATAAACAACCGAGGCAAGGATCAACTAATTAACCCTTAAATGCTGACGAGGATGTTTGTTGGTTTGATGGATGACAGATAATCCTTTTAGTAGTAGGACAGAAGTACAATTATTCATCCTCGAAATTTTGTTGTGAAAAAAAGGGAGGTCTTCTACATTAATTTGACTTCCAATGAGTGCTTTTGTAATTTTTGGAGCAAATGATTCACACAATAACCAAAGGGATGATTTCTATCATCACAAAGTCCATCATTTAAGGGTAAAGAGATCCTCTTGGATACATTGAACTAGAGATGGCATCCATAATTGGTTTTAGCTTTTCCCTTGCCAATGTAGCAGCTTTTCATTGGTCTTGAGAAGCTTAGTTCTCAATTGATAAGCAATGTGAGAAAATTGGATGTTGCAACCAGAAATCAAATGTGAATGAAGTTCAACCGATTATGACCAAATCAAAACCAAATAATTGAAAACATTACATTCTACTATCTATAAGAACAAACAAAGTTCTACTTCCAATCATGGTTACTCTAACTCTTGAAATTGAATCCCGTGCATGAACTTTCCAAAATTGTCCAAGCCTTCACTCTAATTTGAATAAAGAAATCAAATTTGCTCTTTATTTTTGTGTAAAGGACAACGACTTACAGAAGCAAGCCCTCTCCAAGAACCTCTTGGTTAAAAACAATTTCAATAATAAAATAACAAACAACTCAGACAATGTTCACCAACACATGTTGCAAATGCAATCTCAAAAAGAACGATGTACTTTATAATTCACTTGCTAAACTCTTTCCCCATCAAAATTAAAACTCCATGCCTTTGAATCATGAGATCTTCCTCACCACTTCTACCTATACTCTCCAATCCAACCTCCTTAAAACTCTAAATACTTTCTCTTAACCCTAAAAGCACATTTCATGTCCAGCTTGGTCAAACTTTATAAGATTTCTATATAAGAAAAAATATTTCAAAGACTTGATATTTTTGCATGTAGTACCATATGTCTAAAATTTAATCTCATTTTTTCATAATTAAAATCGTCAAATTGAAATTTATATGATTGTTAAAAGAAATTTCCATATAAAAGTTATAGTAATTACAAACATATTAAAAATATTATGAATTTTTCTACAAAAAAAATGGAAATAATAGTGACAAACATCACGGTCCAATTGATGTACTCCTTGAAAACCAACTATGATCAGTAATTGTTTTGGCGTCCCAATCATCGATTGAGAACTAAGTATGTCGAATTGGCTTGCCTACTCAATAGACCTAGTTCCCAATTGATAACTAATCTTCCAAAATCGATTACCTAATACATATTCTACAAAACTAGCTAAGGCCTAGTTTAAACCAAAAACAAAGGGGTGTAAAAGTTGAAAAGTCTCCTTCAAGCCCCTTGGATTGCCATTGAGGAATCTTCTTTTAAAGGTCATAACCTTGGAATCAATGTAAACTGCCAAGAAGGTATGAAATAACAAGGAATAAAAACATTAAAATTATTAAAACATTTAAGTAACATTCAAAATATTAAAAAATAATAAAATTATTTAGTGAAGACTCTTGAAATTTTAGTTAGACTTACCTCCTTGAAGCGAATCTAATTATAACTTAAGGGGCTCAAAATTGAAGACTTTTACTACCACATAGGAGAAAAGTTCACTAAAAAAACATTGGGTCTTCTTAGAAATCTAAGAACTTTCATTTCATGGTGTCAAATTGTTTTCTAAGAACTTTTTTATTTCAACTTATCAAAACCTTTAAAAAAAATTTGATCCCTTTTACCTCTTAATTTGGTGTTAACTAGACCTAAGGTACTTCTATGAGAATTGAGGATACAACTCCACAAGTTGTTGCATCTTGAGCCACCTTGTCTTAATAGATCTAAAAAATTCTTATTTAATTATGGAATTCATTCATGCAAAATAACTCTTGGACAAAAGTATATTTGATGTTCCAAGTTTCCAATCATATTTTGTAAAGTCAATATGCACTTTTCTATATAATTTGACCATAATAAATTATTGTTGTTGATTGGATATTATCCTTTAACCCTCATTGCCTAAGGCCTATTAGAATTCAAAAACACTATTGCTAAATGACGTGAATCAAATTTGGAGTCACTTGGCCACATAGATTGCAAGATTATAATGTTTTAGTGTTGAAAAAGGCCATGCTGAAATTTTCCTAACAACACATTTAGAGGTGAAATTTGATTTCTGAACCTATCCAAATGATAAAACTTTAAACCATAAAATGATTCAAAAACCAGCATATAAAGACATTGGTTAAAAAAATTGAATTGAATTGACTCATGGTGTTTGGAAAATGGCTTTGAATGTCAAAAAAATAGCAAGAAAAGTTGGTTAAACCTCTTTCTACTAAAATGTTTCTTAGTCACTGATAACTTTTTGGATTGATATGAAAATTTAGACATATAAACTAGACAAGTATGCACAACTTTTCTAAAAAAAATTACTAGAAGTGACATTGTATGAAGAAGAAACAAGCCACCGTAGTTCACTGCAATCCAAAAATGTCAGGATTCTAAACTTCAAATTGCTCCCAAATATTCAAAACAAATTGGATTGATATAAAAATTCTATCACAACAACTAGACTTCAAGGGAAATATAACCCAACAAATTTGATTGAAAACAAACATTAGATGAAGGAAATAAAAGTCCCCAAAGTTGCAGCCTTCAAATGTAGTTTGGTGAACTCAAATTGAATCTATGAACTTTGATTGGCTTCCAAGAAATCAGTACATCTTGGATTGATTTGAAATTTTTATTGAATAGACTACAAGAGAGAGCTCAAAATTTTCAACAAGTTTTATTGAATTTGGACATCATATGCAAAAATTACAACACTTTGAATTGAACTTGAAACTATGTGACAATACTTTTGATCCCCTTAGGTGATGAGGGGTTAAATTCTTATTATGAACAAATTACCAACTTGATATTATTCTTTTTTATTGTTGGAGTTAAATCCAAAGAATCCCATTATCAAAGTGGAAATGAACTTTATTTGAAAAGCATTAACTCTATAGATGCTTGCTTGGATGTTGTAGAGTTAATATGTGTTTGTTCCCTTTGTCTATTCTTGAATCCAATGTCTAAATAGGGAAACATAATTCATCACGTAATTCATGTATCAATGGTATAAATTTTAGTATAGGATCTGGAATAAATAGTGTTAATGCATGCTAGTTTTTAAAATGGATTAGAGTTCTTTTCTTTTTAATGTTGTTATGCAATATTATTAAGTTAGTATGGTTGTTACAATTTATGAAAATTCATTTGTTATTAAAAATTGAAGAAACTAGATTATTGTCTTTGGAATGAATTTTTAATATCCACTTTCAATTTTATAGTTTAATTTGCATTCTTATACTCTATATGTATGATGTGTAAATACAAAGACCTAAACCACAAATGCAAAGCATATTTTTGTGGCCTATCTAAATGGTGAATTGTTGTATTAGAAAATTATAAAGTGGAAGGAAGAAAACAATTTTATGGCCTCTAAGATAAATTTAGATGCCATGGCTTTCACGTGACAATTGAAATATTACAACGTTCAAATGAAAATAAAAATCCAAATGGCACTCAAGATTCTTTGGATGATCCACGAGAAGAGACGCAAAAGTAAACTTATTTGAAGGATGAGACAAATACTCTCTAATAGAAGCACGGTCTAAATTGCCATGTGTAGACTAAGAAAATGCCTTATTAGAAGACCCACATGGTAACTTAGACCACCAAAGGATCTTTCCATGAGTCATTTCTTTGATCTTTTTCTACTAGTGAAGATGATGAGTATGATTGCCTTGTTGTCAAAGTAATCTAAAATGCAATGATTGTCACGATGCGATTCTATCAGCTGTTTAATATAATCTCAAGAGTGGACTTTGAATTAAGAAATGAATGTATATTATGCCTTTAGAGAGTTTTGTGGCAAATATATCCTTTATAATGGTATATCAGGAGCCCAATTGGGAGCTTAAAAACAATTTATATTATTAAGCAGAGCACACTACAAATCGAGGGTGATCAAGCTCTATTGTAGGTCAAAGTCAATTACCAAAGTCAACAAAGTTTTCAACCAACAAGAATACCTTGAATCGTGTGCTCCTTCCTAATATGAGAACCGACAAAAACCATCGGGGCTTTCCTTTACCAAATAAGGTAATTGTACCTATAATCCAAAATAATCATGACACTAGACTTATTATTATAAAACACAATTCATTTTAATTTTTCAAAATCTTATTGGCAAGTGACAGAAGATTCCTCCGCACTTTAGCATGCATTATTTTGGACACCACTCGAATAGCTTGTGCATTGCTTCAAATACACACGTCTGCTTGGTGTGCCAATAATCAAAACTAGGCTCTCCTAGCTAGACTTTCCTGTTTTGACAACCAGCCGTGTACTTCTTGTGTGTCACCAACAGTATCTAGGATACCGTGTCGCTTTTGGTTTCAAACAAATGTGTCAGCATTTTGGACAGTGATGATTATGGGTGCACATATCTAAACCACACTCACATCTAGAAGGTCGGTGAATGCCTTGCCTTGCCCTTCTAACAATAGTCTATTTTGACCAATTTTCTCGCCAACACACAAAAGTGGAAGCACGACAACGAGGATGGGAACGCGCGTATGAAAAGAATCCGTGGGAATTTCATCTCCGTTGCAAAAAAGAAAATATCACAAATCCACAACTTACAACAACTAGTACATCTTCACTTGGGCTGCGTACACTAGGGAAATGAGCCACAAGACTCCCCAAAACTCCCCCAAACCCCACATCACCTACTCAACCCAACCCCAACCCCAACCCCGTAGTAGAAGTGGGTCTTCTCCTCGTCATTTTCCTAGTCTACGCAGCCCTAATTTCCACTCCTCCTGATAGTGCAACCTGGCCAGCACCCCGGCAGTTGCGAGTCTGTCTTGGGGATGATGTAGCTCAGCTTTTTCTAGGTTATATAAGTTGGGAAAACTAATCAGGTTCACTTATTATACTCAACCTTCCTATTGGGGTCCATGCAGGCCACAAGCTGCACTCCATTTTCAATTGGGTCTTCCTTGGGGCATCGGCAACCCCACGTATCGTAGTTTAGACCACAAGCAACCGTAACCCAACTTGGGTTAAATTTGTGCCAAATAATCAAGTGGGTTGTGGGTCCAAGGGATGAACTTAACTTGCTAGCAATCCGTTTCAAAGAGGAGACGCTTGGAATTTGTCCCCTTTTGTACGCTTCCAGGTGTGACCGCCAGGTGACTTGGTGGAGAAGCCCAAACCGGGGAACCCCGGGCCCAGGCCCCCTTCCTCATCATCATCCCATCATCAGTTCAGTCCGCCATCCGGAGGGAGGGGGCCGGCCAGCCCAATATACCCTGATAAGTTATTAGAATAGAATAGCAAGTGCAACTCCCGAATGCATTCTACAGTAGCCAGAAGCCGAAGCTTAGATTCAGTGCCCCGCCTACCTTATATAAGGAAGGCAGGCGGGACTGCTCACTGCTGGAGGGAAGGGATAACTTGGTTTCATGAGAATAAGATCAATGTTGCCTCACTGTTGGGGGCCAGGGAGGATTGACCCTCTTATTGCCCCGTGTTTTACCCCCGGAGAAAACATTGAAATTTTTTATTTGCTGCCCATCACAAAATTTGAAAATTTTGAATTCATATATGCAATCAGGGGCCATAAATTAATAGGGATACGCGAAGAAATACAAAATTGATGCAGCACAAAATAGGTGGCAATTTTTACATTTACTCTTGAATGGGGCAATGAGGGGGTCAATCCTCCCTGGCCCACTGTTGGGACAGGGTAGGGAAAAAAAACAAAAACAAAACAAACAAAGGGAACTACAGGTCAGGGAGGATTGACGGACCCCCTTATTGGCCTGTGGGGTTTAGAACTGGAAGAAAAAGAAAGAAAAAGAAAAAGAAAACTAAACTGGTTTTTAAAAATTTTCCTCCTAGGATGAAATTGGCAAATTCTGAATTCGTATTTGCAATCAGAGTCTCCAAATTACTGGTTGGAGAGGTGAAGAAATTTTAAAAATTTTAAAAATGTGTGGCACAAAATGTAGAGTTTTTAAATTTTTTTAAATTTTTTATGTTTACCTTTGGTTGGGGCAATAAGGGGGGCAATCCTTCTTGGCCTTGACTGACAACATGGCCTGTGGGAGGAAGGGTCATGTTGGTGGGGTTAGCAAAGTCACCCCTAAAACCAAAACAATTTTCTTGGAGGTGGGCCTCTTGTGCAGGACTTCTTTCAAAAACGACACATGGTAGTGAGGTGAGGTTGCCCTAACAATTAGTAGGGATGCCTTATCTCATAAAACTGAAGGTAATGATATTTAAAATTGCACAAATAAGCAATTCAATATGGTTCCACTTAATTATTATATTGAAATACTTTTGGTTGGATCCTATCGTGGGAGTCAAAAGGGAATCCGAGTTTTTTTTGGAATACATTTTTTGGATATCGTATGAATAAACTGCAAATTTTTTAAGTGTTGAAAATAGGTGTTTAGGATAATCAACTATAGACTCTCGTGAAACAGTGGAAGCACATTTTAGGTATGAATATGTAGGGGTCAATTGTAGAAAGTGGTCGAAATCAAGTGTAGTCACCTTACCTCATGAGTCACCGCTTGTCTATGTGGAAGCACATGGAACATTGTGAGTACACTCTTGATATTAGAGAGTTGAATTGGCCAATGTTTACTATGATGTAATTAGTGATGAAAATGATTGCATCCTCGTACACTAACAATAAATGTTTATATAGTGCAAAATGTCAAGAAATTAGTGAAGGGAAACCCAATTTTATCCCTTGGTCAATTCTTTGGGACACACTTTGGATTTTATTTCAATGGCAAAAAATGGAGTGCAAAGCCACTACCCCAACCTAAGATGGTTTTGGTCATGAAAAGAATCATACCCTTAGTGCAGTTTGAATGCTTGCATGTGCTAGTTTGTTTAAGGCAAGAGGTCTATGAATTGTCCATTTAAACTTATCTACCTCATCAATGACAATAATAAATATTTCAAGGAACATATCATTCATTCCTAAATAGGGGACACATTTAGAATTGGGTTGATTTAAAGACCTCCTATCTAAATGCTTTAGGTTCAAAATTCAAACTGTATCAATTGAACATTTTTGTTTTGGAATGTCTTGGAAAAGTTCAAATACAATTATCTTTGCTTTTCAAATATTGGTCTATAAATTTACCAACTTTGGACATGTTTTAACTTCTAATGAATTCCTCACTCAATGGGAATTGTCAATGTATTTCAAAAATATAAAAATTACAAATGTGATGAATAATTAACAATAGTAATCCACCTGCATGCTAAGGTGGGTACACCTAAAATGCACCCTTCCGAAAATTGACATCATTACTTTGTGTACATCTTTAAAACAATATGTACATATGTTGAAGAAAACAATGTTTGAACATCAACCAAAACAACTTGACCCTTTATAATTTTTGCATACAATATATCACTATTTCATTCTTTGGTGCATTAGAACTTCTTTTTACTTGCCAACAAGAAAATACAAAAATTTGATCAAGCTAATAATAGTCATTAGGAACAAGAGTGAAAAGGAACAATTTTGGAGTTATCTACTTTAAATATACAAGAAGATTTGCACTACGCCTTTAGAACCAAAAATATTAGATTGAATTTTTTAAAACAAAAAATAATAAGACTTTTAAAATTAGAAAACCAACAAATAAAGTCCTCAAGTATGTAAGGTTGTTACTATTTGGTTTAGCATCTATTGTAAGGTAACTACACCTAAAATGGACCACACTCAAAATCAACCCCTATTTTTGAAGGAAATTTTAATAGGGAGGATGTTCAAAATGAAACAAATGACAAGGACAAATGTAAGGTGAATTTTGAATAGTGTGCAATTCTATATATAGTATTATAGAAGTGGCAGCCTTAGAAGTGGATAATTTTGGATACACTTTCTATTGCTTTAACTTCTTATCTAGTGTCATTCTTCATGTGCATCAATTGCATTTTGGCATCACCTACATGACACATTTAGCCTTCTATACCTTGAAAATTTGTAATTAATTCATACTGTGCCCCAAAATTATAGAACCACTTGCATTTTTATTTATAATCCTTTACTAGTGTGCATAAATTGTTGTTAATTTTCTAGAGCGTATTGGTCATGCCATAGAGCTTATTTGTGCGATTTTAGGTGTAGTTACTTTAACTTAAGCTTAGCCATGGTAGTTGAGACTTCTCGAAGAGGTATCAAATTGTGTCATGCTCCCTCCTAGTTATTTTGGATAAATCCTAAATAATTTAGAAGTCCTTACTAGGCTTTTGCATTTTTAAAGTAGGCCATTGTAAAGTCCAAAAATGATCTTTTAATAAATTCCTAGCACACTAATTTGTGCCTAATTTTACTAAGTGGTTGTAGAGTTATGAGAAAAAAAATGTATTTTTGATTTGAACCCAAGTGACTAAATTTTTTTAATTATTTTGATTAATTCTTTATCATGGCTAATTCATTGAATATTGTGTTAAAATTTTAAAGTGTAAAACCTCAATGATAATATGGTATTTACCTTAAATCTTTGAAGGAAATTTTTTTTACATCACTTTGCACATGCATAGTTATTCTTGTAAATTTTTTATAGGAAAATATAAGAATGTATTCTCTTTAGAGATGAATTCAAAATTAATTTTAAATCTAGGGTTGCACATGACTAAAGGTATAAGTGTCTCAAAACTTCTGCAAGCTAATAGTCAAAAAGAAGTTTGAAAGTTTAGTTTCAAATCCATGAAAATTCAAGGAAAAAGACTTAAATAAAAAAAAACTTTTTTTGGCCAACCTACTTGTATTGAGAACCAAATTAGTAAACTGAATATAACTTTGCAACCATCTTGGAGCTCATACTTCAAAGAATGTACTTCTTCTATCTAAAATAATTGTAATGATATGGTTATAGAAATAGTGATGTGAAAGTCAAAATATTACTTTTTAATAACAAATCTGAAAATAAAAATTAATAAAATTAGGTCAAAAAGTTTCTTGGCCGAATAAAAAATGACACATGATAAAAAATTATTAATATTTCAATCAATGCCATCTTTAAGAACCAAAATTTGTTATTTTAATTCAGACAAAGATAATTGCAATTAGACACTTGCTATTTTTAACAATAAATTACGTAATTGTGTCCAATGGTTAAAAATTTCAAAAGTAATAGATTTGAATGAAAATGTGACATGTGACATGTGTTGATAGCAATAGTGGCATGCAAGAAACCATCTTTCACAAGAAAAACTTATATGCAATAGAACTATAACCATGTGGTAATAGAAATAATGACATGAGAGTCAAAAAAGTTAAAAAAATCAAAATGAAACAAGTAAAAAAAATCAATAGTAACAAGTTAGGATCCATCATTTAAAGGAATAATTTTGCATGTAATCTAAAATTACAATTCAGGGTTACTTATGTAAGAAAATAATGTTTAACAATCATCAAATAGGATTTTAAAGATTCAAATAGCAAAAAATGCATAGAGGATTTTACAAAAGATCATATGAAGAAATATATACATATTGCATATTTCATTTTGATAGAGATACTTATAGTTATTAGCTCGTTTTTTTTTAACTTGTTGGATAACAACTAAACTAGAGCTTGTTTGGTAATTTGGAATTGAAGATTCAAAAAATCCGATTTTTTTTTCTTCAAGGTCAATATCTAAATGCATAAATGTAAATTTTGCCTTCTATTTTTCAATTGGTTAATTTTACATCTCTTGAACTCTCTTCACATAACATTGTTTACCAATGAGGTAGGATAATCTTTTTGCATCCTTGAAAAGGGATTTTCCTACAGTGAACAAAAGTGTCTCATATGGCTCTTCAACCAACCCATATCCTTGAATTGATTGATAAGTCCCTCCCAAACATCTAATGAAGCATAATACCTTCCTAAAGTGGAGAGGACCATTGTTGGTTATACAATGTTTGAGCATCACCACTAGTTGCATTGCAATTGACCATGACAAACAACTAGTGGTGAAGCACTTATTGTTGTATGAGATGTGGCAATGTCATGACCACCCCATTCTCTTGCACCAACTACCTGTTAAAATTGGATCTACTTCTATTGTGGTCATAGTAAAAGTTGACAAAGTAATTAATATAACTATAAAATTGCCCTCTACATAGGGAAGCCTTCCATTGTTGAGCCAATGTAGGAGTGACAAGCGGAACGACAAAACTTGTACTATGAAGGGATGTTGGTGTGGATCCTTTAATTTGGCAATGGAATTGAAGCAAAACAAGGTTGCAATACCATTGTCATGGCAATTACCCCTAAAGGACCAAATTGTATTTTTTGGCAACATAGCAATTTTGAGTACTTCGCTATGAATGAAATTTTTGTTTTTTTTCTTTGATATTTTCACACAACATGTGCTTGAGAAGTAGTTTCAAGGCCCAACAATTTTTGTAACTTTTGACCACATGATTAAAGAGTTACTATATGACATTAATTTTTTTTAATTGTGGGTAGCTTGGACAACCCGAAAATTTCTTTAAAATCACTTTTAGAAAAAGTAAAATTATTAAATTGGTTCTCTAGATTTACATATATGTAGAAAGCTTTCAATCATTCCATTTTGATTAATGAGATGAAAGTTATGAAGAATTTTAGTTTGTGGGCCATTAGGATTTTTTTACTCTAAAATAAACTTTAAAGTCCTTTTTTAAAATTTAATTCTCAATATTTTTAAAAATAAAATAAAATCATAGGATGTACATTGGCATTTTTTAAGTCCATAACTAAATTCTTATCAATTTAGTATTTTGAATCACTCTCTACTTTTTTCAATTTATTATTTTTTTCCTATATGTTGTACAATTTCAAACAATCTGAAAACTTTTAAATATGTAGCCAACTTATCTCGAAGCATGAATTCAAAGAAGCACCACCAACATGGACATTTTTTCATAATAACATGACCTTGTGAAGTTTAGGTATCTAGTTGTTGTAGGGCCCCCAAAAGGATTTTTGTCACTTTGAACGCTAATATCTTGCAATCTACATGGTGGACATTTCTGAATTTTTTCCCACATCTTTTCAAACTAGCATATTACAAGATTTTATGGTTATATGTGTCCACAAGTGTTCTTTTGTTTTTTTTAGAATTTGGAAAAATGGCAGCTTTTGATGAAAACATAGTCAAAAGACATTAGGGATCAATTGGCAAGGCCTGCCATGGTGTCATTTTCATACAAAACCCCTTGATTCCAAATTTTCCAAACTTCATCATTTGTAGTAATTAACCCCTTAAACGTCGACATGAATGCCAAACGTCCGATGGATGAGAGGGAATCGTTGTAGTAGGACAGAACTACAACTATTCATCCGTGAATTTTTGTTGTGAAAAGGGAAGGTCTTCTATAGTAATTTAACTTCTAATAAATGCTTTTGCTATTTCTTAAGCCAATGATTCACACGGTAATGAAATAGGATGGTTTCCAAGGTTACCCCTTCGTCCTTTAATCCTTAGATGTCGAGGAGGACGTTTTGCGTTTGATAGATGACAAAGGATCTCTTTGTGTAGGATAGAAGTGCAACTATTCATCCTCGGAATTTTGCAAGAAAAAGGAGAGATTTTCTACAATAGTTTGTCTTGCAATGAGTGCTTTTATAAATTTTTAAGCCAATGCTTCACAAGGTCATAAAAACTGATGATTTCCAAAATCACCCTTTCATCTTTTAACCCCTAAGTGCCCAGCCTATGAACACAAGAAAGTAAAGGCCAACGACCTGCTTGCAATCAAACTAGCGCCACTACTACAACTTTGTCATCTACGGGATCTAACCATATAGAACGATAGTTGAAAGTCAGGGGATCATGTAAGGATTGATCACAAGTGTTTTCACTGAATGAATGAAGAGACTATATTGGTCAAATGTTCGTTGACAATGGGTGGAGGGCAATTTGGAAAGACAGGATCCTGTTGCTGAGGCGCTCGGGGGTTAAGGATTAAGGGTTAAATGACAAAATCCCATAACATTTTTTTTTCATTTTTTTTCATTCCCATGAGTGAAAATGAACATTTTCACCTATGGGATTTTTTTTTTTCATTTTTTTTCTCCCCTCTGAGAAGCTGGATCCCACCCCCACCCCCACCCCTCCAAATTGCCCTCCACCCATTGTCAACGAACATTTGACCTATGGGATTTTTTTTTTCCATTTTTTTTCTCCCCTCTGAGAAGCTGGGTCCCACCCCCACCCCCCACCCAGCTGCGTGAGACCTAAGCTTGTAATCCCTGCTCAAATACCCCACCAGGAGCCCCGTCCCCCGAGCGCCATAATTGACACCTGGTTTCTATGTCTAAAGGCCCCATGTTAGCCGGGGAATAAGATCTGCAGATCATCGCTGGCTCGCAACCCGGGTGCGCGGAGGTTCCGGGAGTGGGAGGTTCCGGGAGTCTTCGTTATTCTTTCCAAACTCAGACAAGTTGGGATTCCACTGCACACATGCTCACTCACCCGTGAAAAAAAAGGTGTAGACATAGCTTAGCTTAGGTGTGAGCCGTGTGTGCGCCTTGTTGCCTATCCCGCCGCACTGTTTAGGACGGATAGTCCTTTTTTTAGTCCCATATTAGAAAAACTAGAAAAACACACCACCAGCTATACTAAGTTAAAAATGATAGCGCCATCAACCACTCCGAATATTTTTTTTAATGTATTTTTAATATCCTATCCTCCTTGCCCACATCTATGTTGAAGACTTTGGGGAGTTGAATATTGTGTGCAAATCCACCGTCCAGGAGGCCATGGTCCCACCCCCTGATCCTGGCAAGGAATAACTTGTGTGCGTGGAGAACCGCAACTGGGATTTTAATTGAATTAGTGGGGTAAAAAATCGGAGGCATAGCATAGTCAGTGAGTGAGGTGCTAAAAATCATTCGGATCTAGTATGTGGAATCGAAAAAAAGGGCATCAATTGGGGGTTGGGGGGCATTGTACGAAGGTCACGCTTATAGCTGTATGATGAGCCTATTGGGGAGGTCCAATCAAGAGTGAATGTCGACAAAAAAAAAATCCCCTATTTCTCTACACTTCTCCTAACTAATTTGGGGCCTTTGGTTGCAAATATGAGGTCAAAATTTATAAAAAAAATAAATTGTATAGTAAATGAAAGGTTCTTGTGTTTTTCCTAAGGATAAAATATGGGGGCAAAATTGCCTCTACAAGAGGCTTGTCATACAACTATAAATGCGACCCTATAGGAGTACCTACCTACTAATTTAGGCCCCATGATTTTCACTCTGTACAAATTGAAGATGTGTGAAATTGTTCCCAAGTCAATTTTACAATGGTTTTTTAAGTCTCAATTATACTAAGGTAGCTACATCTCATATCGTATAAATAAGTAATTCAACATGGTTCACATTATTACATCAAATTTTTTGGGGTGGGGTCTTGTTGGTAGTCAAGAGGAATTATCTTAAAATACATTCTTTAGACATTGTATGAATAAATTGCGAATTTTTGATGTGTCAAAAATAGGTATTTCAAATTTAACCGACCATAGACTCTCACAACTAGTGAGTATACATTGTAGGCAAGAATTTGTAGCGGTCAATTTTAGAAGTGGTAGAAATTAGATGTAGTTGTCTTATAATATAGTAGTTGATTCAATTAGTGTGCCCCATGACAATAACACTAATTTATAGGGAGTACTAGTTTGGGAATTATACAAATGTATGAGGTGTACTAATATTAATAGTAGTTTGAGATATAGTGTGATTTTTTTGCATTATTTTCATACCATTCCAAATAATATGATTGTCATCTAATATTCTTATACTTTCATCTAGATGTTCACTTTGACCATGTCACATTCATCTAACATCAATCTACGACGAAGGATTTTGGAGTATTCAAATTCTTACACAAATTGAATTAATTTGTGTGGGAGAAAATAAAGACAACTAACTATGGAGCAAGAGTACAATGCCTTTGGATCTCCCTTATACTAGTATGAGGGGCACTTCACACTATGGCCATCTAAGTCAAGAAGCCATGGGATGGAGGGGCCAAACTTTATTGAGAGTCCAAAGAAATGAGCAATAAATAATAGGAATTGGAGCCTTCGGCCGGCCATAGTGTGAAGCCTCCAAAGGCCAAGCCTAAAATCCAACCCCTTGGCAATGAACTTCCATAGCCTCTCAACTTGGACGGCTATAATGTAAAGCCTCCAAAGGCCAAGCCAAAAGCCAAACTCTTAGCAATCTAATAGTTGAGATCTTCTCATAAGTAATGGCCTCTTGAGAGTTTGTTGCCTTGTAAGCAATTTATTGCCATTTAGGTTGGACTTGTGGCTTTTAGTGTGAAGGGTCAAGAGGCCAAACTCTTAGTTTCTTGAAATTTGATTGGTGGAAACCCATGGCCTCTCAACCTTTGGTCATAGCGTGAAGTGGCCCTGATTTATCCTATTATTGTGTGTGATACTAGTTTACCAAAGTCACATAAAATTACCTACATCATGAAAAATTAGTTTTTCCCAAAAATATTATTGTAAAACTAATTTTGCAAGTGACATTGATTTTGAATATTCACTAGGACAAGCCAGCCCAAAAAAATCCCAAGAAAATTGATGATGATCTTTGTTAATATCATAAAAAAATTGCCAATTTTAGAAAGGTCATTGTAATTTTTGACACTTTTCAATTTTTTGATGATTTTGACAATGATAATTATTGTTTTTTAGATTTTTTGGATCAATTATGTGCATTATGAACTTTAGTCTTTGGACAAACAAATTGAACCTAAGTATGCATTATACAATTGCGTAATATAAATTGAATGCAATGCCCAATTCAACAAGTATTTTAAATGCAAGGGCATTAAGATGTAACAATGATTCATATTGCAACTTGTATTATCTCTTCAATGGCTAATGCTATCCCATGCTTTCAATTCCAAAAAAAGATTTAAATATTGTGAGAACCCACATCATTTGTATTTTTGTCAAACAATTGATATTTTAAATTCTACAAATGTTAATTTCCTTTAATTTTTACGTACAACAATTTGAAATGATGTATACCAATATGCTAATGCACAAAAAGGTTTTTTAGAGTTTAAATTTTTTTGGGGAAAAGATAAAGTTATTCCAAATCAATTTAACAAAATTGAGTTTTAGACATGGCTAACTTTGAAATTAATTTTCTTTCAAATCTCAACTAAATTTTTCTTCAAACTTCCATGATAATGTATAGTATGTTCCACACTACAACTTCCATATATCTACTTTTGGACTTTGTTCATTGATGCTTATGATATGGTTGTTTGAATGAAAACATTTCAATTTCGTTTGTCATTGTAAATCATTTAAACTATCCATCTAGTGGTTCATGTTGTAGAGATGTTTTTACGTTAAATAAGGATAATGAGTGCATTGTTGGAAAACAACAAGATGAAATAGGTCCATTGATTTATTCTATTAACACGTGTTACAAATTAAACTTGCATGAAATTATAACTTTTTTCAACGAAGGAATATTTTTACCATTGATGGTTGTAACGACTCTTCAAGATGAATAATACAAGTACAACTTGTAGTGGTAAGCTGATTCCCCCTTGTAAAATTCATAATGATATATAAGTTTATTTCATGACATACACTAGTAAGACAAATCAATGCTTAATTGGTGGGGGTACTCATACACTCTAGTAAAACCTTCATTTTACACTTTATCAATCTCTTGAACTCTAAAGACTTTTTTCAATAAATGAGATTTGGGCTACATTAGGTTGAGTTAGTGGCTACAATCAATAGAGTGTTTAGTGATTGCAATAGGAACTTCCACCTTATGAGTATAAATTCATTACAAGAAGTGACTTTTTTGATGTCTTCATATTATGGCTATGTTAGAAAATATTATAATGCTTTAGATGAATAAGATGACCATTATAAATACACTTTTTGTTGGTTTGGAGGTAGTTTAGACTCTTTGGAACCAATTGGGTAGCACACTTCAAAAATTCATAACAAATTCATACTTTGTCAAATAAAATAAAATTTTGAGTGCTCTTTCCATTTTTCACATTTGTCTTTATGTGGAAAAAAATTTCAAAATTTCAACAATGCCAACAAGCAAAACAATCATTGTCTATGTCATAGGGTGGTTTCCCTTATTGTGTGGACATAACCAAATCTAGTTGTTGGGACACTAAAGCATTAGATGAAATTTGGGGCCTCTAGGAGACTACGAGTTCCCAAGCTCTGAAAATTGTCTCAACTCTGTGAGAACACTGCCAGTTGTGCACTCCAACGTGGTCAAGATCATGCCACATCATTTTCTGAAAAAAAAAATTAAAATTTTTCATTTTCATTAAATTTTTTTTAACAACTGGCCACGTTCTTTTATTGCCATAAGAATAGAATCAAGAACAGGCCTAAATAGTCTTCCAATGGCCTCAAATGTCTTTTTAATGTATTTGATGTTTCATAGTTTCAAATGTAGGCAAATCTTAGGAAGGTTTGAATAGTTTAAATTATTAAATTTTATTATTGGTTTGCCAAATCTGATTATAAAATTTTTCCACATTGAATTTAGATTTGAATATTTGTATTTTACAAAAAAATTCTTGTGAAAAGTTATAGATTTTTTTGAATTGATTAAACATTTAAATAATTTATAAAAATTATAAAACTTTATTTTAAAAATAACAATACCTATTTTTTATTGTGTTTTTTTTCAAAAAATTTATATATTTAAATTTATGAAAAAAATAATAATTTTAATTTCATCAATAATCTCTTTCATGAAATATAAGGTACATTTATGCAATTAGAAATATAGTGTCTTCAAAGGATCTAATGCTTTTTTCAAAATTTAATCACTTTTTTATGAAATTGTTGGTGACAATAACATAGGATTGAATGTTTTCAATCCACATAATAAAAAATTTACTCCAAGGTTAATATTGTATATTTATCCACAATTTTCTTAATTCTCAAAATTGTCCATTTAGTGCATTGGGACACAAAAATTGGTTTATTATGGAAGTCAATCATGCATTTATCCATTTACGATCTCAAATTTTTAGTGTGATTTTTTGAAATATTATTTGGAGGTGGAGGAACAAACTAGCCTTCTAGAGTATAATCTTTTTTTCAATTGGATTGAGTAGAAAAATTTATGTTGCTCATAGAAAAAACTTGGTTGCCCCAAAGTTAAAAACCAAGTCAAAGTAGCAAAAAGCCCCCTAATAATTGGAAATAGTTTTAATAATTTTTTGGGAGCATACATTATATTTGCATATAAATATATATAGAAATAAGGAATTATTGAATTAGTTATTGACTTAAATTTCACTATTTATAAAAAAGGTCTAAAATATTTAAACTATTTGCCATAATAACCTCACCACAGTTGACATATTCCAATTCAATTTTAAAATTTAATAGCATTTTAGTTTTCTTCCCATCTTACATCTACTTCTCAAATCGTTCATGATGATTGGGACTTTTAAAATAAATATTTATGTATGTATGCTTATTGATATTCTATGATATGAGGATGTAGGCATCACCACACAAGTGCATTCCATTTGTCCTACTAACATTGAATTCTATAAACCAATCATAATGACAAACAAATCATCTTGCTTAACATCATTTTTTTAATCATCAATATCTAAAAAATTGTAGAAGTCAAATATTATTATACTACAATAAATAATTATCATTGTACATGAAAGCTCATAATACATTTCAAGTTAATCATAATGATTGTTAACCAAATGAAACTTACATACTCAAATTGTATTGAGATTAACTTTGTACAAAATGGTGTTGAAATCAATATTTTGATGGAATCTTTGTCTTGGGTATTGCAATCAAACTTATAATTGTCATATTAAAACTTGGTTTTCCATAGTTTACATGAATTTAGGAAATTCAAAATGATTGCAATTATTTATAATTAAAATCATTACCAAAGAAAACAAGTTTTAAAAATTAATGTACAGAAGAATTCAATGGAATTTCAAATTTGTAATATTATATTTTCATATACATTACATAGTATTTAATCATTTCTTTTGAAAGTTGATATATTGATGAGAACTTCTCTTTTAAAGAAAACGAAACCTACTCCTTTAAAAATTGATACTAAAAAACTACTTTTGAGACTAGCACAAATGAATTGTGCATTTGTTTAAGATCCTATATCAATATCTACTCAACAATGGTAGGAGATTAGAAGCTACATCCTCTCTCTCAAGGGAGGACCCCCCCCTTCTAATCTCTTCAAGAACCAACACAAATAAGTTAGAGGTCTCATTTAAAACCGTACATCAAGTTTGACAAAAAAAAAATGACCAAAAAATGGGATCAAAGACAAATTCTACACTATCATATTAGTGATAAGAGTAGCCGCAATTACAAATAATTATAATAGAGGTTACACAAATGGTGAAGTTTTCAATGTCCGTGATTACCTTTAGTAGGGCCAAGATCAACATTGAATGTGACAATAGGTGCTATCACTAATTCATTATAAGTGTAAGATGGAGTCTCCCACAACCAACTCTTGAATGGGAAGCCTATGCCATAGTAGGAGGTCCTTCTACAATATCATCGTAATTAGAATATATTCCTGTTCTAGTGACCCACAATTCATAGACTAGCTCTCATTTACAATGACCGAAAAGAGCCTCGATTCATGGAAAACTAAGGGTCAGAATGTTAGGACTTCACCTAGAACTTCCAGTGACACACAATTTGTAGATGAGCTCTCATTCACAATGACTGGAAAGAGCTTTGATTCATGGAAAACTAAGGGTCAGAATGTTACGACTTCACCGAGAGGAACGTATGGTACCAGTGTGGTGGTTTGCATATTCTTTTTTCTCGTTGTTTTAATAACTTTCACGTGTAGTCTTGAATGTACGGAACAGGCTTGAAGGTGGTGAGTGGCCCCAAATTCAAACTGACTTAAACACCGTCTAAGTTATTGGAGTGCGTCGTAAGTAGCAACAAACAAGTGCACAGCGGAGATATCACTGTTAGTACAGCAGCTGCACATTGAGCTTCAATGTATGTGTGCGCGTGTGTGTCATCAGCTCATCACCCACAGCCTCTTGTGTTGACCGCGACTTCCAAGGCGGTTTACGGAAACACGCCGCCTATGCCTAATGCCTACGCCTACGCCTACCGTTGGAGTCAAGTCGGCTTTCATCGAGAATTTCATTAAGAGATAAGATAAGACACCATGCCATTTGGGATGCGGTCACTGACCTCGATTAGGTGATGACGGGGATTAGGTGGCTCGAAGCCCCGTTTTGCTACGGTTAACCCTTAAAAGACGAACGGGGCAACCTTGGAAATCATCCCTTTTCATTACCGTGTGAATCATGGGCTTGAGAAATCAACAAAAGTAGTACTCATTGGAAGTCAAACTACTCCCTCCGTCCTGAAATGATTGTCTACTTTGAATGTCATGTTTTTTTTTTAAGGTTGTTTTAACTAGGTCCCAAAAAATATTTCCTTACGGCTCATTTATTTAGGTTGCAACAAGCACATGCAATATTTTTCGTTGATTCTAATGTTATAAAATTTGAAACCTTTCTTACTTATGTTTTTCACAATATGGTCGATGAAATTGGCTCAAAAAAATATCGACTAAATTGTAGGCAATCATTTCGGGATGGAGGGAGTACTATAGAAGACCTCCCCTTTTCACAACAAAATTCCGAGGATGAATAGTCGCACTTTTGTTCTACTAGAAGGATTCCATGTCATCCATAGGACGCCAAATGTTCATGTTGATGTTTAAGGGTTCAATTAGAAATGAAAGGAGATGCATGATTTGGTATTATTTTAATTTTGCTAAGGTTTGTGACCGACTTTCAATGCCACCTTCAAGTACAGAGGCTCACAAAGTTTTGTTTATGAAAACCTTCTGGGTGGGAACTTTCAATTAGTTGGTCATAGATTTTGGAAAATTGATTCATGTAGGCAAATATATGTAAGGTTATTACACCTAATTGTAATGTGTTTGCAAAATTGTCTCACCTCGATTTTTACCTAGAATGTAAAACCTATGAATATGAAAACTTGTAGGATAGATTTTGGATACATCTACTTTATGCATTTTGAAAATTTATAACTTATTCATATGTTGTCCAAAATCATGCATACTAAGAGAATCTTAAGTCCCCTTTTTGAATTCCAACTAGATTCAATAAAAAAATTTAGTTTTTTGATAATGGAGACCTACGAGGATCAAATGTATAGTTGAATGATTTTAGATGTAATTACCTGGGTATGATTTTGGTCAATGTGGAAGTAAATACGCCAACAAGCTCACTTTTGTTTATTTATTTGAATAGGGCTAGTTCGATACAAGGTACATGTATTGTAAATTGCTAGCTAAAATGTATTAGAGGTCATTTGTTAGCCAACAATAGGATAACATATTGCAACAAGAATGATAATCAATTTAAAAATCATTTTTTATGAAACCTAAACAACATGCTTTCATTTCAATACCTCTACTCCAAATCTTGTTATTATAACAAGTACTAGTAACTAAAATTACTTTTTTTCTAATATATATATATATATATATATATATATATACACATTAGTGTGCCTTGTGTCGTTGCCACAGTCAAAACAAAAATTAAAGTAATTTTCTAATTTTTTAGTTCATAATAACTTCAAAATTTAATAACTTTCGCATTGTATGTCCAAATGCCATGAAATCAAGCTAGTGCACCCCTCCTCACCAAGGGCTTTCTGACGGTACCAAGAATGCGACTGAGGGACGTAGGGTCTAGGAGATCTCAACGTGACAAATAAATAAAACAAACAAAACAAACATCTTGATTTAAGGTATAGACTAGTGTGCCCTATGCTGTTGCCATAGTCAAAACAAAAATAAAAGTAACTTTTTAATTTTTTTAGAACCAAAAACAACTAAAAAATGCATAACTTTCTCATTATGAGTCGAAATGCCACGAAACAAAGCACGTGCACCCCTCCTCATTGAGAGCTTTCTACAGTATTAAGATTGTGTCCAAAATATAAGAAAAAGTGCCTTGTGCCGTTGTCACAATCAAAACAAGAGTAAAACTAATTTTTAATTTTTGAGAACAAAAAATAACTCAAAATGCATAACTTTCACATTGTATGCCTTAATGCCACAAAACCAAGCCAGTGCACCCCTCCTCATGGAGGGCTTTCCGACGGTACCAAGCACGCGACCAGGAGATGCACGGTTCGGGAGGTCTCAATGTAACAAACAAAACAAACAAACAAACAAAACAAACCACTTGTCTTAATGTATAGATGTATAGATAGCTCCCTTTGGATGACAAGTGCATTAAAGATAACAACTTTGAGCTCATGACAAATGCATCGGAGATAAATAACTCCAAAATGGTTGGAGATAGATATATCTAGATGGAGGATTTGTATACTAGAATCTAGGCTTTTCAAAATGAAGATAAGTGCATTGGAACTTGGAGTTAAAAAACTCCAAATAGAAGATCAAGATTTGAATGAAATTGAACTCATACATAGATAGAAGATTCCTAAACATAAATAAGACTTTTACTTTAGTGGATTCTTTAATTTGAACCACCTTTAAAGTAGATGAAAGTTTTTTCTTTTAAATGTAAACTTGCTTCTATTTTGTAGTTGTGAAGAACTTCTTGCTTCCAATAATGAGACATTTGTTATAATGTATACTTCATAATTGAGATTCATATAAAAAATTTGAAAAAAAATAGCCCTACTATTTATTTGACTCTAGGCCAAAAGATTATTGACTTTGATTTAATCAAAGCTATATGCACAATGATTGTAAAGAACTTTAAATAAATTACTACTTAAAAAAATTGCAAAAAATACTCCAATGCATTAAAGCCGATGAAGCCTCTACTTGTAGTTGAGCTTCATAACATTTTTGAATGGAAAGACAAAAGGCCCATCTATAATAGCATTGTAACAATAACATATTTGTGATAGAGTGTCCTATAGTTTATAGACAAGCCTTGCATCTTAGATTTCTACAACGAAAGGAGTCTTGATTCATGGCTAGCAAAGAATCCCCTACCTTAAACGTGAAGAATGTTATGCTCTTTTTAGATATCAATCTTTCAACATATATAATTAGAATATGGTCTGAGTGAACATCTGACCATCCTTTCAACATATATATGGATAATGGATAGACATGGATAATGGCATTATATTGTCAACAAAGGAATGCAACAATATAAATGTCCAACTTTTCAAATCTTCACTTGTAATAATTTAATATTAATATTAATATTATATTATTTTCATGGATTTATATTTGTCAATTTCCATATTTTTTCATTTCTATACATTGCTAGAAATATGATAGACATTTGAAAATGCGATGGTGACTATATATTAAATTAACTTAACTCTTCTACTTACCGATGATTGAAAAAACATTCCAAGGAACCTCTTTTATCTTATTCCTTCCAATTCCTTGCATATAGTTACCCATTGGACTCATGTGTAAACTAATCTAAAAGCTCCTAGTGACTTATAGTAAAGAAAATTTCCATCATTACTATTCCAATGAACTATAACAATAATATTGTCAAATTTATTGTTCCCAACAAAATTGCAATTTTTACTATACTTAAGAAAATATTTTAGTAGGATTAAGTATTTAACCCATAAACAACATTGCATTTTTTTTTACCAATGAATGACAAATAGTCTTTCTATGTAAGACGAAAGTGCAACTATTCATCTTCCAAATTTTGTGTGAAAAGGGGAGGCCTTCTGTAGTAGTTTCACTTCCACTAAATACTTTTGGATTCTTTAAACTAATGATCCACACAATACCAAAACAGATGGTTTCCACAGTCAGCAGTCCATGAAATAAGGGTTAAAAATCCCAAGGTAAGTTTCTTTGATGTACTATTGAAGCTACTCCAAGAAGTTTACAGTATAAAGCAATTACACCTAATTGTGACTCACTTCTAAAAGCAAATGCTATAGACTCCCACCTAAAATGCACAGATTTCATGAGAGCCGAAGGATAATTTACAAAGTAGACTTATTTTCTGTACTTTGAAACTTCATTGTTTATTCATTATAAGCTCATAAAATTCACTATTCACTCCCAACAAGAACCAACATAAAATTTAATTGGAAATAATGGTTAAATAATTGGAAATATGCTCCGAAAGGACAAATACTGTAATTCAGTTCTTTGAAACAGCATACCTGAAGAGAATTCTTTTGCAGAGCTTGCAACAAAGTCCACTGGGCAACACAAAAACATGCTCAAATGCTTATCGGGACGACGGCAAAATGGATGCAAAAGCATTCACACACAACATACGGTAGCATACAACACAATGAGCTTCGAGTTTGCAAACGAAAGATGTTGACTCTTCCACAAATGAACGAGAATATCAAAGACCCATGTGAAACCCCTACTAAAGTTCACTTCTTTGCTGTGAATAATTCTGAGAGAAAACCTATACGATTCTCTTGTGAACAGCTTATATGGAAAAGAGAAATACTAGCCGCTGGAACTAGCCAGTAAAAAAGCGCTACTTCAACTCTATGTCAACACAGAGGAAAAACATGTACAGTACAAGTAGCCAAATGTTCTGCTGCCTTTCGATATCACTTAATATGAACTGAAGCCAGTGTGTGCCACCATCCGCAAGCAACACTGGCTGCACGCCCACCATCATTCATCGTGACTTGAACTGGCAAGTCTCTATTGTTACTGTCACCCAAACCCAACTGCACAAGCAAGTGGATGATACATCAGAGGCCTTCGACAACGGCTTAAAAAAGAAACCTCCTCGTTTCAGATCTAGACAGGAAATCGTATCTTGGGTCTAAAGATGTGACAATGATAAGTATCAGGGAGATAGAAAAAGAAACCACATATGCTTGGACAACAATCTCTGATGACTATGGAGCTAGCATGTACCCGCTAGTAAGTGTGAACTGACATGACTATACACTCAAGACCTCTAAAATGATATTTTAGAATACCCGGCACACTCTAGCACACTCCTCACACATTTGAACTACCGCCTGTTAATATATTGTACTTGTGGTGGAACGAGACCACCACGCCACAAAAAATGTCACTATACAAAAAGACATGAAGATGCAACAAAATTAGCAGGACGTAAAATGTACCTGCCCATATTTGTTCCAACCCCAAGCGAAGATCTTTCCTGATCCTGAAACAAGACGATACAACCACCACTACTTTAGAGGTGTACAGAAGACCGTTGACATCATCGAACAAGGGCCTCAATTACCATCATCAAAAGTTAATAAACAAGGGCCTTTCAAGATACCTGTTAGCACAACACTATGGCGTGCACCACATGCAACCGCCACAGATGCTTCATCTTCCAAAAGTGGTGCATCGATCAGTCGTGGAGCCGTCTGAACCAATGCAAAGAGTCTAAGTTATAACACAGTAAGTAGACAATGCCGTTCTTGCTGAAGAGGGTAACCAGCCTGGATGAATGCCAACCTCGATACAATTCCTGCAAGAGTACGTACAAGCTGTCCTTTGCTAATTACTAAAGCATGACTTTTTCAAGGCTCAGTCAAGACTTCAGTCGCATGACACTAAATTTATAAAAAAATTACAGTTGACGAGATTCAAAATCGAAATTTATTCTCAGAATCTACAGCGACGTTCATGGAACGGTCAAATGAAATTTCTGATTAACTTTTTAAAAAGCTACTTCTCTCGAGGTATAAGAGCTAAGCTTACAACAAGTTAGGTACCAAATGTGTTGCAAACCTCTCGTAGCGCAGGCCTAGGAACGAGCCTAGAGATATCAAGCAAGACCATATTCCAAGATCAAAAGGGTTAGAAACGTAGGACAATTAGAAACCGAAATATTTTTGCTAAGGGAACTCAGATAGGAGGAGTGCAGAAGAAATCATAGGCCTAAGGAAGGCAACCTCTGCAGTATTTCCACCCACGCCAAGTTGGCCAAACTGATTTCCACCAAAAGCATATACATCTCCAATATCAGTAATGCAGAGAGTGTGCCATAAGCCTGCTGCTATCCCTACGACTTGAAGTCCACCCAATGCTGAAACAGGGCAAGGGCTCAGCTCATCTTCGGTACTACCTTGACCAACCTGCCAACAAGGGTAATATACCAGCTTTATCCCTCAAACTGCCTGATTCATAACTTATGAATTTAGTCGATATCCTTCAACGACAAAAAGAAAGTAAAAGAACAAAAACATTCAAATGCTTTCATTTTCGGAAACAAGTTCCTCTTGTCATCTGAAAAAACATATACGATAACATACAACTTTGTACTTTCTCAACAATTGGCTCAACTTTGACAGCAAGGGAGGTAGTGAGCGGTTCAACGAATTAATATATCTCAGGAAACGGTAAGGACAGAAACAGACCAATTTTCTCAAAAAGATCTCTTTGTTCCTGCTGAAACACCGATAACTAAGATGGAAGCTTAGAAACAAACCTGACCATAGAGACCCCATCCAAAGGTCAATAAAGCTCCAGCATCTGTTATCAATTACCAATTCCCATCGTCAGTAGAGAAATTTCACGTCTCAAGGTTGTAGATTTATCCCAAAAGTGCAGATGTTAAGAGGACCGGTCTCCATGCATTGACATATCCTGGTAATAAGAAGGCTGTTAATGCACATTTATGATAGTAATGCTATGAACAGATGCAGAACCAGTCAATTTCTCTGATAAGACTTGTCCCATAAACAGTAAGGCTGCATACATGTGCCATGACCAGATGGTAACCACTCACTCATCCCTTTAAATAGAGGAAATTAGATACTGAACAATTGCACAGTCGTTTACTTCTACAAATTTAAGTAGGAGAATATAGACTATGAAATGAGCGGATTGTGTTTGTACCAGTAATGACGGCACTATGGCGGCCTCCACAAGCGATTGCTTTAATGAAGCTCCCAGGGATAGAAGCTCCACTTCTAGCCATACCGCTCTCTGGTAAATTAAAGCAAGAGATATGCTGCGGAGATGAAACAATCCGCATGCGGGAGCCCAATCCAAGTTGACCCTCGCCTCCATAACCCCAACCCCAAAGTTGACCCACATCTATTGCCAGACATCCCGAGGTAAGGTACCATTTCGATAACACATGCTAAAACATGTAAAGAAATCATATAAAACTAAATTTCAACTACCACGATAGAAAGAGAATTATATATTAGACAGACTGCAGTACACGAGGAATCCGAAACCACCGAATGACTGGTGTAACTTACCAATGGATCGGACAGTTCATTTTGTAAACTTGGAAAAGTTGGAAAATTTAAGAAAGTAAGAAATTTACCTGACAAAGCCAATGTGTGACGTCCACCTGCAGCTACTGTACTGATCCTGATTCCAGGATCCAGATTCACCAAACACGGTGGTGCAAAAACATTTTCTTCGGCTGCGGTAGGACTTACAGGAGATCCTCCATCTTCAAAGCTAACAACCTTCCTTTTTTTTAGAATTTCTTCTACACCTTTATTGTCAGTGGTTTTACATGTCAGATTTCGATGGTTTTGCCGTCCACTAGTACGCAATGCTGGAGCAGACGAAGAAGGTTTTGCAGCCACGTTGTTCCTTGGAGACAGCTGTAAGCTTGTGCTAGGAGCACCTGCAGATGCTGCTTCGTCCCCCTGATGCTCACTTTCGTCCAGATTGGGCTTCACGTTGGGAACGCACTCGCTCCAGCCCCAAGTGTAAACTTCGCCTTCTCCTGCACCCACAAACGCAATATTGGTCAAGAGATCTGAAAGTAAGACAATGTCATACACAACCTTCACAAGATTCTGGAAGGGCCTTGTGCTAATAAGCAGTTCATTAAAACTGCTTGTTAGCACCAGTACTACGTTTCATATCATGCATTCACGACCTGGTGGATCTGATTTTCTTACGATCTTTGCTTCCCTCAGTAGTGAAAATGCATCTACTTGAGAAGAAACTTCACACTAATTTTGAGTATGCAGTCAATATAGATAGCATTGTAATAAATATTAGATTGCCCTCAGCGAGTCTTCCCTAAATGGATTACCAGATTGCCAGACTCTATACTTCACTAGGTCTATCTACAAACTAGAAGATGATCGAGAACCATGAACATCGTCAGGCACTGCAGTCACTTTTGAGACACACTATAAGATGAGGAGTAAGTACGTAGAGAGCTAGTATTAACGTGGCTCGCAATCAAGAGTACTAAATACACACCCTACATTATATTACATGTTGTCTTTTAGACAGACCGCAAATGATCAGCAGAGTGTTAAACAAGTGTTCCGAACGTTCCTGCAGTTACCAAAGAGATAATCGAAACTTCACCGGAATCTCTCATTAGCTTATAGTGCATGTCAATCGCGCCAAATATTTATAAAATCTGATTACTCTAACGATTTACACTGCACTCTATTCTGCTGTATTTACCAAGTAGTACGTGAATGAAGTGCAGTAATCCTACTAATTCGACTAAACCATAATAGATTTCTTTTTTCACTCTGTCTATTCTCCTCACAATCAAGAAGGCATCATCTGTAACAGCTTCACCCACCGTGCTCATCCTGTCGTCCAGAGACACAGGTAATGAGGCCACGCGGTGAGCTGAATTCAGGAGTTGCTCAAAAGCTTGACAGTCGCTCCACTCTCAGCATAAGCAAACTGAGCTGTACAGTGACGGAATATCTCCCGCTACGACACATAATTCAAAACTTCAAAGTAAGTGCCTGGGAACGAGATAGGCTCTTCCACTCTAGGGACACTTAGCTGTCCACCCTAGACCTTGGTAGGAGGTGGGCACAGGAAAATCCGTATTCAGTAAACTCCAGAACTCCCTCACAAACACAGTATCTTGTTCTCAGGCCATAAACTTTGCAAGTCCAAGTTGTATGATCAGGCGTACGTAAACTTGCGGCCTACATTCTTAACCTCGTTGAAAATAATCTTCTCTCATTGAATTTGTAGCGATGTCTTCACCTGATTAGATGATTGCTACTCTACAGCTCTGGATATGCACAGGGCATTTAAAAGGCAGCAGGAAAACGCAATGCCTATTCAACTTTCTGAGGTATATCGTTTTGAGTTAACGAAGAGCATCTGCCATGAAAATAGAGAATCCCAGCCCAGCATTACAGATTTAAATAACATTAAAAACAACCCCGAGCTTACTTTCCACCTGCAACAATTTAAATAATCATTCTATTAACCCAAGTACTGACACGATTTCCAATAAAGCCAATGACTGTAAGAAAATCAATTTGGCGCTTAAGAAAACCGTGATCTTCCTTACATTATCCACCCCGACTACAATAGTATCCATTTTCCAGGCAACAGCGCCAACAGTGCCTAAAATGAAGAAGTGAAGGGAAAGGAAAGAAAATAAAGCAAATAGCCCAAATAAACAAGTCAAGCATATTCCACATTACTAATTCAGATTAACGTAATCTCAAGAGTCACAGGTCGCAGGAGATTGAATTTGGGTCCATCATTGTCCCACCAAGTCGGTTAGAAACTAAAGAAGGAGGGAAGAGCAAATACCTGTAACAGCTGCACAATGTGCCCAACCTCCAGCCGCTTGAACAATAGGGGACTCCGTTGGCAGTGGATAGGGCTCAGGAACTTCCTGGGCAGGCATGAACAACCACAATGTGAGTCATCTCCATGTGCAGTTTCTACCCCTTCGGTCGTCACAATGCCAACAGTAATAACTGAAGATCATAGTCACAAAGCTTAATTGCACCACAATCTTTGCCCTAATAATAGTGTTGAGTTTAGTGTACAGCAATTTAAACTTGTTAATTTGTTCCATGGTTGCGCCATTGGCATGCAGCAGCACTGGAAACTGTAACCAAAGACCAATCGGGTAGATGAGGTCGTATATCAAGTCTCAACTGATAGATCCCTAAAGTACCACCATCAGAAGCTATACTACTGCTAGCCCTGGAGTCTGCTTTCACATGCTTTCCACAGCCTGCAGCTTCCTGTAGCATTATAATGTCACATACTACGCCTCTAAATACCATGCTATCAACTTTTTGTTTACCCATTTCTAAACAATCCAGCAGCAACTACAAGACCAACACTGAGAATATATTTATAACCCTTCACCGAAAACCATTACCCTAAAAAGTAGAAGCTAGGGTCGGACACACAATGATCCATCCTGAAATTATTAAAAACCGCTCCAACGATGCCACTCACCTGCTGTTTGCCAGAGATTAGGTAGCACTGTCCCAACTCTGTGGTAGAACCCCATGTATTGAGCTTACCGGATTCTGCATATCATCACCACCAATAGCCACAGTCACGAGTTTCGTCCATCGCATTTACACAACCATGAGCTAGCATTACACTGCAATCACCCCGCTTCAGAGAAATTTAGCAACCCCTCTACCATTTCTTCGGAAACAGGGCACTGAAAAATCGGATTCGTATGACTTGAAAAATCATACAAGAAGCCAATTCCTGCCAAATCTCTGAACATATTTACCATTTTCCGACAGAGCTTTCCAGGGACCCAAACTCATGTATGTTTAGATCAGACACAACTCATCGTTGTATGTTTTGAACTTGAATTCAAACATGCACGATGGTACATAACCAAAGTTCTAACCGGCATCAATCTCAACTAAGAAGATTTCAATCATAACAAGCCATACAAGGGTGTGTATACGAATGCAAGTCATGGCAGATTAGGTTGTTGGCATGATGTGTTAACACTGCACAGACTCCAGCCCATTTTCGCAGGTAGAATTCGACAGATAACCAAGCAAACTTGAGCTTGCAGCAAAGGTATGTGTGTTTTTTCACAGTGGCAGTGATCTCTCAAGGGTTTGCATTTCCATAAGTCGACTGATGCGTACCCGAGATGGCAATCCCAAATCCGCAACCCCCATTGCAGACCGTCTGGAGCGGATCATTGAGCGGCGTCAGAGGCACGGGCGTGGGCTGCAACAGCGGCGCCCGCTGCGGGGACGCAGCGGGCAAGTAGCCCCACATCCGCACACTCGTGGTGGCCCTCGCCACTCTTACTGCTGCCGCCGCCGCCGCCGCTGCATTCTTCTTTCTAGTCTCATCTCTCATTGCAACTCCAATGTCATACCGCTCCGCCTTGGTTCATCACCCCAAGCTCCCCTAGAAAACAAACCCTCCACAACACCTGTCAAATACTTCAAGTCCTACTGCATCCTCAAAACCTGCTGCAACCCCAAATCCCACACCCAAAACAAACAAACCACAAATCAAGAAAACTCACCACAAATCCCCTCAAACCCTCACACGATCGAAAAGACGCTCGCTACAATACTGTTGCGACACTCCTGATTCAATCCCTTTCCTTCACGTCCAGACCCTTACTTACTGCAACTTTAAATGTGCACAACGAATCGCTGCAAGCACCAGTTATCAGAACCGCATTGGATGAACTTTAACGTAGTTGAATGAGTGAGTGAGTGAGTGAGGTTGCAGGGGCAGTCGCAGAGCAAGCGACAGATGTAGCCCAGGTGAGCTTACCAAGTGAGCAAGGGGATGCAGGAGCGGGCCAGCCAGTGGGGACGCCAATACGCCAATACGCCAACCAGACGCAGAAAGCCGAATCTGCAGTGAGGTTAGCGTGCGCGATGCCTGATAAAAGCTTCGCTGTCGTCTCGCCAAGTCCCCGACGACCTGAGGTTGAGATATTTAGAGATTTTCACTGGCGTGCCAAGTCAGGAGGGGTGGCAACTGGCGCCATGGCCGCGACTGGCGCGTGCTGGACGAGTCTCCAGTCGCCACCTTGCGCGCTTGTAACGCGGGGGGGGCTGTTTTGCTAAGCACGTGGAGAGATCAATGTTGTCCCGGCTTTGGAGCAGCCAATGCAGGCGATGATTTGGATTCTGGCTCGACTCCACAGGAATTCATATCTTCTTTAGCGCCTTCGATCGATCTCGTCTCTTGGCAAGAAAGAAGTTTACAGTTTGTGGGAAGATCTGCTAAAGAATTTCACATGTGACAGGAAAATTTTCTAAAAGAATTCCAGCTATGAATGCTTGGTCCCATGTCTGAATCCATCAAGTCTGGGTCCCATGTTGGTTTGGCGGCATCCGGACCTCAGAAGATGTACCTCCTGCGAGAATTCTTTGGGTGGCCAAACCCTAGCCTGAGTTTTGGAGCTTTTGTGCGTGTCGGCACCACTCTAATCATCAGCTTCGGAGGATATCTTCTTCCTGTCCACGTGCCACCCCAGGAGCGTTTGCTTGCAATTGTTCCGTAATTAATTGAGATAAAATTCACAGTCCGGGGAGATATTTTGCTTAACCGGCTAAAATCCTACATTTTGTGAGACCAAACGGTTGCTTGAAGCATTCTCTCGACTAGACCTTTATGAAATAGAGAATATTCTCTGATTTTCTTCTTAAATGATCGGTTTTTTTCCAAAGATTTTGAAATCCATTCGGAAATTCTCAAAATCAACCGGTTAGCTCGTAACTAAATGCCGGTACTCCCCGTACATTGAATGAATGCATTGTTTTTTTTGTTATGTGCGTGCTTGCCGTGCGCCATCTTCATCGGGGGTTTTGTTATGTATCCCATCAATTTGGTGGCCCTGCCAAATTCCACTCTTAACTCGAAATTGCTTGCTGAAGCTATTACTTCTTCGCCATATCAAAGGCTTGCAGATATCGGGAGTAGGAAGTATTTATGAATTTATATCCAGAGTTTTGTGCACGGATTCGTCGGATTAGGCTTTCATCTGATAGAAATGAAAATACCGTAGGTTTCTTAACGAGATTGGGGATTGGCAAAGCCTGCGTGTATGAACCCTAATCTGCGAAGATCAAGAACGGTACAATTTCATATGATTTTGATGTTGAAGATGGCTAATGTTGCAAGAGATTTCGCTAGTACAGTTGGGTTGTTGCCTTTTATGAAATCGAAGTGATCCATCAGCTGTGGTTTTCCCTCATCATGTTGGGCATCGTTGCCGTTGAGGTTTAGCTTAGTTTGAGCTTGCTACAAACCAGGGATTGACTTTCTGCATACACGTAAATGTGACAATTCCTGCAGAAGGTTGGCACCATTATTAGAATGCATGTAAGGAACTGCGGAACGTGAATTGAGCTGCAATTGTAGTTTCGAACGATGAGATTGTTTAGTGAGCATTTGCAAGCAAGGTTGCAGAGACCGACTCAATGTGGAAGGGAACTCTACAGGCAATGTGCATGGATGTCAACAAGAGTCCTGCAGCATGGGCCAAGCAATGTAATTGTGTGTAAGATTTCTGAGAGAGCAAGGAAGTATAGCCCTAGCTATCTTCTTAGATCAAAACTGAAGGTTTATGAAACAGATTTTGGCAAGTGCGCACGTCCCAATCTTGAAACCATCACAGCTTCTGGAGGTTCAACAAAACACGGTGCTTGTGATACTTGGCATTGCAGAACCTGTTCTTTTCTTTTTAGCGCTTGCAGTTTGTGGTATGAAAACGCTTTCTATAACAATCTCATCTTACTTCTGCGGCGATTGGGTTTGTTTTCTACAAGGGTTTTGATTGGTTATTGAGCATTGCACAGATTGCACGGACTCACTGAGATCAGCAGACATGGCCAAGGAAAGGAATATATACGGCACTTTGACAAACCCGAGATTTCAGCGAAAACAGAGGTAAGCTTACTTTCAAGGGCACGACGTCCTCTGAAGCTGTTAAAATTTGCGCTCTGCAGTTTGTTGACGAAGGAAAAGAGAAGATGTATGTACTGCTTTTAATTTTTAAGACAGGAAATGAGAGAATGCGAATCGAAGAGAAACTGCAATATCCGAAACTATGACGAAAAGTACTCCGTAACAAATTGCATAGGACAAGATGAGGGATTACGAACAAAGCGACTACATCGTAGAGGCTATGATGAAAACTTTACAAATAATCTAACAAATCGCAACAGGAGAACAGGAGAGAACAAGACTTGAAGTAGGAGGGAGACATTACGACATTAGAAACTTGGAAGAGAGCTTTATGAATCATACTGCAGTAGAGTTTCTGCAGAAATCAAAAGAAACTTGTCAAAAAGAGCGCAGAAAACGTCAATGCAGGTATTAAAAAAAAGCCAATTTCGGCAGCGATTTGAATCCGAAACAATCACTCGGAAAGTAAGCGAATCGGAGTTCATCTTTCATCCACACACATCATAGCTAGCTCTAATACGTACACTGAGTAGAGAAGTAGTCTGGAGGAGTATTAGTTTTAGTGATGGAGTGAAATCCTATGATGCTGTTGTGTGGAATTCTGCAATTGGCTCTAGCACAATCGAGATCGGAGACGATGAGCTGCTTGCGGATATGTGCACAATATATCTGAACCATACATAGAGTCCAATTTTGAGATTTAAAGAACTTGAGTGTTGCCTTCTTAAAGAAAGCCTCTGTATGATCACTATGAACACTGGTCATCTGGAGACCTTGTGAATTATGGGTAAGATACCCTATCTGATGAAATGCTCTTAAAATGATCTAACTTTAATGAAAATCTTGTTTACTTAAGGAATGTACAGTCGTGTGAAATGTGTAGTGCATTCTACAGTACTCGAAGCTCAAAAGCATGAGTTCTGCCCCGGATACATTCGGGATGTGAAGGTTCCAGACTTCCAATTCAAACTAATGCAAAATTCTCTTCCTTGTATCCAATTTTAGCCCCAAATTCTCGTCAGAAATACTTGCCCTGAAATTGAGTTTTTGAATTCTTGTTTGAGAATCACCTTCTCTTGAGGAATCCAAGGCTTCCATATTGACCCCCTGATTTACTTCTCTCTGTTCAGGGTTTGAGTCATGTATGATTGGGGAGAGAATGTCTTGCAGATGGAAAAAGATGAATGGTTTGGATTTTCTAAGAAGAAAGTTTCATTACTCTGAGAAGATGGTTCCTCTGGAAACGATTCGATTCCCATTCTTATCGGTCTAGGCATCTGCCATATCTGATGCTGGTTGTGTTACGCCCTCAACATGCAGGTACTGCAGACTTTGAATCTGGCGGTGGTGCGTTTTTTTGACAAACATGTAAGTCATATCAAGGTCGTGTTACAATGCCAGCAGCTGTAATGTTATAATGCTGCTGCCTACTAGATTTGGATTGTTTTCCGCCAATTTGTACGTTGGAGACTATAACATAACCCATAAAATTGTTGAAAGGAGACCTTCATGCCTTGAGCTCATCTGCTAATTCAAGGAAGATTCGAGGTATCCAAGATGCCCCGATCCTCTGATATTTTCTTTCTCTGACGTACATCTTGAGTTCAAGAATTTCACAGAAGGAAGCCCCTAGCCTGACATCAATCACTTAAGAGCCCCTTCATAGGAGCCTTTGGATTGACACTTGTGAGCAAGCAAAAGTAGCATGCCCTTGCTCACCACTCTCAGCCATGTTGATTGGATCAAAATCATATCAACTTTTAGAGAGAGAGAGAGAGAAATGTTACACGAACAATAAGATGGGCTCATTAGTAGAGCTTAAGGATGTTATGAACACTTGGTGTATTCATTTTCGTAATTAGGGTTTCAAGAATTCTATGAACTCAAAATTCTGTAGGTTACAATCCCAGCATTTACTGTACAGTACATCTTCTGTATAACACGCTAGCCCTGCTTTGCTAATCCTTCCCTTCTAAGATCGTGAGAACTACTCCATAATTGACAGGAGCCGGCTGATTCTACAGCAGCTTTGACTTAAAGCAGATTCAAGAACAAGAAGCTGGCGGTTTAGGGTAATGAACCCGTCGATGAGGGGGTCACAGTTGCAGTGGCATTGGAGTAATGTGAGAACTATAACTCAGTTGTTTCAACGGAACTCTCAACCTCATCGTTGTCCGTTCTAAATTGCATGTGTGAGTGATGGAAATCCTAAGCCCTAGTTCAGAATTCACGTGAATCTCACAAATGTTCATAAGACTGTTCAAGACGCTAATCATGTCCAAATGATGTCGATCCGTATCATCAAATTATGTTTTATTAACTGGATAGAGTGCTGATTGGGTGCAGTAAATTATGATTTTCTGACTTCCGTAGGGGGTGTCTCAGTTCAAGATTTCACCCACAAAGTCTCTGTTGTCTAGTATTGACTGCACTCAATCACCACTCTATCCAGTTAGTGAAACATAATTTGATGCACTGTTGAGGACTTTATTGTCAAATTTCAAATTCAGCACTGCACTCTCCTCAAATTACACGAACTGGCATTGCACAGGTTTCCTCCTTTCCAAGAGCAAAGTCTCACCCTCTCAGCTCCCCACCCACCCTTCCCCGTAGCGAGTTCGACAGCCCCAACGGTTGACCAACTCAGTCTCTGCCAAATGTATCTTCAACTCAACTGAACCCTGGCATCTGTCGCTGCAACTACAGTGCGCTTCACATGCCAGAGCCCTTGCCATTCGTCGAAACGCAACCAGGACGCTCGTTCTAATCCATCGATCTAATCCATACATTTGTAATAATCCAAAACCTCAACACAAGTGCCGCTTGATTATTCACTGAGAGTATCTTATTACTACTTTTTCCATATGATTAAAGACAAGGCTCCGACTAGACCTACTTTTGTAGCGGTGGCTCCTAGCTTGTAACAAAAGATTTGGGTGCTTGTGCAGGTTTTTCGGAAGCACAATTCGGAACTAAAAACGAAACTGACATCGTCTCAGAAGTACGAAAATATTTTCCACCAATCTCCATCTCCCAAAAGATTCTGGATCAGAGTTAGCCACCCAAGCTCTTCACTCCAGATGCATTCTGGTTGTAGGTAACTGCTCTTGCTTACGGTAGTTAGCTTTTCCATTACCGATGTAAGAGGATATGGACTAACGAAAGCTGTCAGAGATTTGAAGCATCCTCTATACATTCAAACCTTTTTAGGAAGACTTTTAAACTAACATTTAAGAACAATCTGACAAACTTGTCACACTATTATTGATTGCAACACACTAGCAAACTGTGCCAAAAGTCATTTTGGGGGACCCTGAGTAGTCGGATTAAAGAGGTTCAGGTTTAACCCTGATTTCTTCAAGGCTGAGTGCAAGGTGTTTGTAGCTCCTTTCAAGACTGTTATGGTCTCTTTTTATTGCATACAGTTGTGCATCTGAAGCTCATTGTGCACTACTTACCTCTCAAATCTGACCCTTGAATCAGTCTCAGTCAGCCGTGAGTTGGGGACTTGTTGACAGAACTTCGATTGGGAGTGCAGCAAAGCCTCGATCACGTGGTATGGCTCTCCCTTCCTGACATTGATGATAATGATCGTTCTGCATTGGCACTTGGGATTGTACAACAGTTCAGCTTCGGAGATTGATCAATGGGACCCAGAAGTACTTCTGTTATAGTTGCTGCTTGCTATGCTCCTAGCCTGGGGATTGATGCATGATGCGTCATGTGCATGCAACCGTGGATAGCAGAATGATAAAATATGGGTTTGGTTCGACTTGGGAATGAGCAAGCTGAGCAAGCTGAGCAAGCTGAGCAAGCTGAGCAAAAGACAATGATTGGAAGGGTTGTGGAAAACGACATTTTTCTGTTGCTTGATGGTAGTTGTGCACTCTCAGTGCAACTTGCACTTCACTCAGCACGGTGAAGTACGCAACTTACTCTGGTTTCCACCGAAAGAGAACTGAATCCAACAATGCAGGAGAGTTGAATTGGTACCAATTGCTTCCCTATACCAACACCAATGTTTTTCGTTGAATTCGTCCCATGATTCTGATAAGGTTTGATAACAGATAAGTGCATACCGATTGGTTATAGTTCAGGTGTAAGTTTTTTCGCAAATTAATGCTTGTTGTGATCTAATCCTGGGGTTGTGATGTAGGTTTAGGAAGGAGCTGCTTTGGCTGTTAGTTTCATGGGCTGATTAGGGTGACAACGTCCATTACTGTGGCACAGTGCAATAGGGAAGCAGGTTTCACAAGGAAAAAACACCTGTAACATAGGGGGTATTAGACTAGTAGCCGAGCTGTGGGACGGTGCTTGTTCCCATGATATATTGTCCTTTAAGATTGTCACTTATCCTTTGGAGTACGTTTAGACCAATAAGGATATTTTAACCTCGACAGGGCCTACTAAGATGAAGTGTCAAAATAACCTCAATATATCTTCGTGCACTCTCAATCTTTCATCAAACTGAGGTTTATTTTATCCCTCTCAAGGTTAAACATCTTGGTGTGAATTTATCCTCATAAACAACATACATGAATTTGTAGAAAAAAAACTTTGTATGGAGTGTGGTTCATAAAGTGGAACTTTGAGAAATTATACAATAATTTCTATTCTGCAATGATTTCTAGTATGCAGAGTAGTTCATGAAGTATACGATAACTTGTTGCTACTTGGTTCATTTTAACCCCAAAGGATCAAATTGTGTTTCTTGGCAACATAGTGACCCGCAAAGGACCAAACTAGGACCAAACTACGTCTTTTGGCAACACTACAAATGGAATTTTCTCTTATCTTTCTTTGAAATTTGTCACACAACACGTGCCCAAGGTGAAGCTTAAGGCCTAATAATTTTCATAACTTTTGACTATATGGTTAAAAAATTATTGTAGCATATGTAGTTTCTTTCTCAACTTAGGCAACCTGGGTAGATTAAAAAAATCACATTTTTAAGAATCAAAAATTTGAAATTGATTTTCTAAACTTATATATAAGTGGAAAACTTTGAATCATTCCGTTTTGATTAGTGAGATGAAAGTTATGTGGAGTTTTATTTTATAGCCAATTATAGATTCTCTATTCTAAAATAAACTTTGAAGTCCTTTATTTAACTCAATTTTCAATATTTTTTGAAAATAAAATAAAATCATAGGATGTAGATTGTTTATTAAAACATTACAACCATTGAGATTGGGATTTTTCAACTCAATGACCAAATTCTTAACAATTTTATATTTTGAATCATTCTCTACTTCTTTCTATTTACTATTTTTTCCTATATGTTGTACAATTCCAAATGGTTTGAAAATTTAAGCATATAGCCAACTTGCCTTGAAGAATGAATCCAAAGAAGCACCTCCATTTTGGACATTTTTTCATGCAATTGTGACCTTGTGATGTGCAGCTACCTAATTCTTTGCGAGGCCAAAAAATGACTTTTGTCACTTCAAATGCTAATATCTTGCAATCTACAAGGTGGAAATTTCTGAAATTTTTTCCACATCTTCTCAAACCAACATAATACAAGATCTTATGGTTACATATGTCCAAAAATGTCTTTTTTCTAAGATTTGGTACTTGTATAAAAAATGGTGTTTTGGAGTATTTTTATGCAAATAGAGTCAAAGAAATTTAGGAGTTAATCTCTAAGGGACCAATTGTTCAAATCATGAACAACTAATGAATGAAAACATATTTCAAGTATACAAAGCTTTGTTTTTTTCTCCATCAGGTTGAATGTTTGAATATTCATGTGTAAATTTTCTTACCTTTGAATGTTATGAAATGTCAAAATCTTTCTTTGCAAATACTCTATAGTTCAAAGGGTCACAAGTGCTTTTGACTTCAAAATGTAACTTTTTCAATTCAAAAAATAAATTGAATAAATTAATTAATTAAAAATCTTATAAAATACCATAATTAAAAATTATCATTTCAAGCTTAAAGGAAAAAAAAGTGAAAATTACAAATATTCATCCCATATAATCAATTTTAGAAGGAATTTTCAATGTTTGGTTTCAAATTCTATTGAAAAATATTATTTAGTTATGACAATTGATCTAAATGATCTATTGGTCCTATTTTACAACTTTTACAATGAATATTTTATTATATATACAAAAATATAATATTATTGTACATACAAGAATATAAGATTATAGACATTGAAAGTACAATAAAATATGGAATAACAATTAGTTCAAATATTTTTCTAAATATAGATGAATTAATGCAATTACTTTTGCTCCAATTTTAGCAGTTGCACACCAAAAGACCAATACAATGTGCAACTTCTACAATATGTCATTATGCTACTTGTGTAGACTATTGGAGGACATTGAAGAGGTTAGTTAGTTCATGTTTAATCCTAAAACGTAATTGAGGATGGAAAAAAAACATTTTTTCACCCATTTTTTGAGGGGTGGATAGGAGTTGCTTGAATGCATTTTTAGTGAATAGTATTGGATATTTCCTCAATATGGTATTATTGACTTGTCAAAAAAAAGATGCTTGATTCCTAAATCACCCTTGTAGTGTATCTTGGCCCTTTCTAGCTCTAATTGCACTTGATGAGAATTTGAAAAAATCATTTTTAGACACACATAACTATAGGATCTTGAAGCATTCAATGCTTTTTGGAGACATTAGAAGGCCGTTTTAGGGCCATTCCCCATGTTGTAAACCAACCACTACTAGCCAAAACAAAGAATAAAAAATAAGGTAAACCTTAGATTAAATTTACTTTAATTTTTTAAAAATATTTTTAAAATATTTTTTTCAAAAAAACATGAAAATTTTAATTTATTGCCATTATCTAAGTGGAAGTCGCTCTAATACATCAAATTGATCATGTGTCCGAATTCCCACAATTCAAGAACCAACGGTGCTAGCATGTAAGTATGAAAATGCAAGCATGTGAGCTTTGAGCACATATATAAGTAGATTTACTACAATCATTGAAGGTGCATACTATGTAAACACCTATAATATGTGCACCTATATCATAATTACACTATAATCATGGAAGGCTTTTATAATAAAGACAACTATAACATAGGTGTATAGTCTTCTAAACTCATGTGCTCATGATCTTATGCTCACATAATAGCAAACCTCGTCCAGGAACTCGGAGAAACTCATGGTCATATTGAGTAGGTGAATCTCATCTAATGTAAATTGGCTTACGTCTATATAGAAAAAAATTCAGAAATTTCCACCTTGTAGATTGCAAGATATTAGCATTTGAAGTGACAAAAATCATTTTTTGGCCTTGCAAAGAATTGGGTAGTTGCACATCACAAGGTCACAATTGCATGAAAAAATGTCCAAAATGGAGGTGCTTCTTTGGATTCATTCTTCAAGACAAGTTGGCTACATGCTTAAATTTTCAAACCATTTGGAATTGTACAACATATAGGAAAAAAATAGTAAACAGAAAGAAGTAGAGAATGATTCAAAATATAAAATTGTTAAGAATTTGGTCATTGAGTTGAAAAATCCCAATCCCAATGGTTGTAATGTTTTAATAAACAATCTACATCCTATAATTTTATTTTATTTTCAAAAAATATTGAAAATTGAATTAAATAAAGGACTTCAAAGTTATTTTATAATAGAGAATCTATAATTGGCTACAAAATAAAACTCCACATAACTTTCATCTCACTAATCAAAACGGAATGATTCAAAGTTTTTCACTTATATATAAATTTAGAAAATCAATTTCAAATTTTTGATTCTTATATAAGTGCTTTTTTTTAATCTATCCATGTTGTCTAAGTTGAGAAAGAAACTACATATGTTACAATAATTTTTTAACCATGTAGTCAAAAGTTATGAAAATTATTAGGCCTTAAAGCTTAACCTCGGGCACATGTTGTGGGACAAAGTCAAGGAAAAAATCATTCCATTTGTAGTGAACTACCTAAAATTGCTATGTTGCCAAAAAAAACATAGTAAGTTTGGTCCTTTAGGGGGTAAGTTTAGTTTCTACTCCAATTTTAAAACTAAATGAATATGAGAAATTTGATATTTAATTACAATTTGAATTTTAGGGCCATGATCATAGTTTAGTGATCTTCTAATTTTATCCTCTAAGTTACCCACTAAGTAACCAAAAGTGTCCCCTCATAGTTTGGAAGTTCAATTCAAAGTGTTGTAATAATTGCATCCAATGTCCAAATTCAATATAACTTGTTGAAAATTTAGAGCTCTCTCTTCTAATTTGGATGGTAAAATTTTAAGATCAATACAAGATGTGCTTATTTTTAGGGAGACATTTGAAGTTCATTGATTCAATTTGAGTTCACTAGATTGCATTTTGATGATTGCAACTTCAAGGGCTTTTATATCCTTCATCCAATGTTTATTTTTAGTAAAATTTACAAGTTTAGATTCCCCTTAAAGTCTAATTAGTTCAATATATTTTTCATATCAATACAAGTTGTTTTCAATGTTTGGACGCCATTCAAAGATCAAAACCAACAAACATTTTTGGATTACAATGAACTTTGGCGGCTTGTTTTTTCTTCATACGATGTTTGTTTCTGATAAATGCTTTTGGAAAAGTTGCACATACAAGTTTTGCTTGAGTGGCTAAAATTTCATATCAATCCAAGAAGTTATAAGTATTTGAGAAGTATTTTGGTAGTAGTAGGTTCAACCTTAGACGGATTTTTTGCAACCTTTTAACATTTCAAAGCCATTTTGTAGGTACAATGAATCATTTGAATGATAGTTTCTTTCACCACTATAATTTTATGTTGGTTTTGAAGTGCTTTATAGTTTAAATTTTTTTAATTTGAATAGATTTACAAATCAAATGCCACCAACATGTTGCTAGGAAAATTTCATCATTCTTTTCAACACCAGAACATTATACTCTACATGAAGGGCATAAATTGAGTTGTTTTTGTAAAAAGAAAGTAGTGCCACATGGGACCTTGTGAATGATATGAGGTGGCATAAACCTTTGCAAACTTGATGTGGAAATTCAATGCTAGCATGTGAGTGGTGAATCAAATCTTCACGTACAATAATCTTACAATCTATGTGACCAAATGACTCCAAATTTGATCCGTGTCACCTACAATATATACAATATAAGATTGTATGGTAGAGATTTCTATACCTCAATGACATTTAGACCTATAACCCTTCCAAAGTAATCATGATTTTGAATTCCAAAATGCTTTGGAATTTTAGAGGTTGAAATGATACAACAATAGATTGATTTATGCCATGATGTTATACACTATAATATACTTCATTTAATGGTGAGAATTTCAAATTTATTAAACATATTTTGTATTTGACATGAATTTTCTTCCCTTTTTTCTTCAAAATTTCAAGTAATTTCAATTTTATACCCAAAAAATTTGAAATATTTATGACTCGTAGAACACATGTGATTTCATCTCTGAAAAATAAATATTAAAAAATTCATTCATACATAGTTGCAAAATGGTTGCAAACATAGTAAAGAATTGTAAAACCCGTGGTCATCGCCCCATCCTTCCAAGTCTAGTTCTAAGGCTTCCCCTTTAGTTGCTTCCCAATTCCCAAGGAACAAACTTACCCCCTGAAGGATGCAGGCATTGTTCATACAATATAGATACAATTGCAACTTCTAAGTGTCAAAGCCATTTGCATGTAAAGTTTTTAAAAATAATAATAAATAAACAAATAAAATAAAATTAGCAAAGATTTTTTTTTGTGAGATTGCCTAGGAGCACACCCTTGCCATGTGATTTTCATAGAATTTTTTGCAATACGATAGTGCAAGAAATAAAGTCTTGTACACCAGAAAGAGTACAAGCCATTGTAGTCCCATCCACTCCTGGTCTTTAGCATTCTAAAGGGGTGAACTTACTTAGTCAATCAGTCACCGTTCTTTTTGGATCATGTCAGAGTCTCTCCATGCTGCATGACAAAATTGTCATCTATAATGGCCGTCCATTTGTTTCAGAAAACAAAGAAATTGTAATCAAATTCTATGAATAAACAGGAATGCAAGAAACGCTGATGCACAACTTGCTTGTGTGCCTGTTTTCCATCACAATGGAGATAACTCCTTCCCCAGTAGTAAGGCAACAGGTTCAGAAATCGCCCACCTAAGAGCTGAAACTGAATTTGGGGGAGGTGAAGCTTCTATAAATCATTTTCAGTAAATTTTCCTGGGAAGACAAGTGGAATTGGCATCTAACCCAAGTTGTTTCATATTTTTTGGAGCTTTGTGGAATTAGTTATGAAACTTTGAAGTTGAAATGACATAAGGCTCTAAAATTGCCCCATCTCCTAAAATGTACACTTTTTGTACACTATTGAAGGTTATGAAAAAACAACATGTACACATAGTGTTCCTTTTGAAGATGTGAGCGGTTTTAGAGCATGTGTGATTTCAGAGCCTGTTACCTTAGTAGTTGTTGTTTATAGGAGCAGCAGGAACACCAATGTAGGCTACAATCTGGATTCCACTCGTAGCTGGTGCACTCACTCAGTGTTTCTATGTGTCCAAAAACAACAACAACAGAAATTGAAATCACAAAATAGGTCGCTCATGCCGTGCTTGCTCTAATTTCATTGTGCTAATCATTCAGCCCAGCCAGTAACTTATGTTTTAGAAGGTCAAGGCCTCGTTTTGCCCACCCATCTGTCCAGCCTAGCAGAGAGCCATGATTCAGTCCATCAATCAATAGGATTCCATTCCTAAACTGGCGTGAAGTTCACCAAAGAATGTTTTTTTTTTTAAAAAGAAAAAAAAAGGGAAAAAAAAGGGGAAAAAAAGGAAGTTCAATCAAGAACCCCAATCAGGCACTGTTGGGTTGAATTCTATCTCACTTGTTCCCATTCAATTGCAAACAAAATGCAGCCTATTCTGGTACAGACAAGAATGTATTTTACAACACACTTCGAGGGTTTCCATGAAGTAAGATAGAGAGGCTGATTTCATGCCAAATAAGCCACCTGTCATTGCCAGGTATAGAACCTCCAACCACACCGTTTAGTTTGGGTACCTTACCTTACCACCATCATCTGGTAATTTAGGGTCATCATCTCTGACCAATATATTTTATGTTTTTAAAAAAAATTATATAAATGTTTGAACAACAACACACTTCAAGGGTTTTTGTGAAGTAAGTTAAGATAGAGAGGCTAATTTCATGCCAAATAAACCACCTGTCATTGCCAGGTATAGAACCTCCAATCACACCATTCAGTTTGGGTACCTCACCTCACCTTACCTTATCACCATAGGTAGCTTAGGGTCATCATCTGAGACCTTGAATTTATTTTATGTTTTTCACTTGTTGGGTGAATGGGAAAGAAGACAGACAGATGCCCTCCTCCACTCCAGAAAGATGGCCGGCATTCCCAGCATCATTCACAAGAGACCGACCGACCGACCAACAGGTTGGAGGTGGTCACGTTCTAAAACTGAATGGGGATCATTAGTTTTCATTAGTTTCAAAAATGAAATAAAAATTGAAATGAACATGAAAATGAACATGAAAGTGAAAATGAATATGAAAGTGAAAATGAAATGGGTACCATCCTGCACTCACTTCAGTCATCAGGTAGCCCTGAAGTGTGCTGGAGGGTAGGCGTGAAGGTCGCCTTGAATTATGACTGCTGGGGTTCAATAACTTGACCCAAACCAATCATCAGCTGCACATCAAATGCAGGGTCACTCACTCAAGACATTGGATAGCCAACTGAAGGGCTGAGTTCTGACATCCACCCATGGATTGACGGGATGCAGGGGGGCCACATTTCTAGGGTCAATGGCCAAATCTGATGCTTTGGTGACCATGATTGGCTAAGACCTCTATAATTTCAGGTTTTTTACCTTGCTTTTGAAGTACTTGTCCAATGTTTATTTTTTTCTAAATTTATAATTTTATTATCTTCTTTAAGTTCTTTCAAATGTGCTTCCAATGAGACTATTTTCAAGTTTTAATCGTTTACTGTTCAAAAGTTAGTTATATAGTTACCGGCCAACATACCACGGATGCTTTAAGATTGAGGCATCTGTATCTGAGTCAATCATTTAAGCGATTTCATAGCAGGTGGTGAGGAGTATGAGGTGGTGGAATTTTTCCTGTGCAAGAAGGTAGGAACTATGGAGAATCTCAAATTGAAATTACTGTGAATTTTGGGAGTCAAAAAATGCACTTGTCCAATAGCCAATGTTTAGAGTCCTCTAATTTGAATCATTCAAAAACTACTTTGTTGTTCACTACTTTGGGACATGTGTTATAACCTTATTAGTCATGTTCTTGAAAAGGACCCAAAAAAACATATTCCAACCTTGAGTTCTAGCCTATGCCCAGGGGGTGCACTACAAAGGAAGTTCATAGGTGAGGAGCGACCAAATTTTGAACCCCCTATATTATATCCTAGAATTTTATTTTTTTTCTAAAAAAATATATAGATAGATAGATAGATTTTCCTACTTTGAAAGTTTATGTTCTGAATTATTGGTATTTTTTATGTTAATAATAATTAGTTACAAATTTTAAAAGAAAAAAAGATACACTGTAAAGCTAAAAATAACTTTTACACCCCTATATTATATAAGAAAAAAAATTAAAAAATTAAAAAAAAAATTCTATAAAATATCTTTCTACTGAAAGTTTATTTTGGCTAAATATTGATACAATAGTCATCTTCATGTGATCTCTATAAATATTTTAGTTGAAAAACATGCCATTTTAGTTTATTTTTCAATCCTTTCTAGATAATGTATCACATGTTATTTAGGATTGAAATTTTTGGCAATAGAAACCTATAGACATTGTTAAACAGTACCCAAAATTGTAGGTTGAAATTATAGTTTATTAGAAAGTAATTAGGAAAAGTAGAAATGGGTAGTTAGGATTTGATCGCTCCTCACCCATGAATTTCCTTTGTAGTGCACTCCCCGTGAGCCGAAGGTTGGAAATAATGCCCCCTACAGGTTGGATATTGGGTGTGGTTGACAATTGGTGCCTCAACCTTGTAAGCTTTAACTCTAAGTGTAGTTCAATGAGTGTCCACAACTTACAAATGATGAATAAGGTAGAACTGCGTATTACCATACAAATTTGTTATCTAGGTACTTTGGAGAAGCTCTTCGTCAGCTTCCATATTTTTCAAAGATTGAAAAGTTTGATGAAGAGTCAATTACAAAAATAATGAAGACATTCCAACAAGAAGTGGATTTTTTATGTGATTTTTCAAAGCTAAAATGTTAAATTGTAAACAAACCCTTGTTGAAGTATGAACAGACCTTTGTTAAAGCATGGGTTGATGTGTTCAGTCTCAAAATGCATTGCCATCATGATAAAGGGTTGTCAAGACTATGGTAATAGATGGGCCACTAACGTAGTTGGAAGCTCGATTTGGAGGATTTTGTAAGTGGTGGAGTTGGATGGATGGTGGTATTAAGTAGTTCTACCTTAGAGTATTTTGTCCTATTAACAATATTTTCTAACATAAAAGGCCTAAAAAGTCAATTCTTACAATGAATTCACAATTAAAAGTCGGAAGTTCCTAATGAGGTCACTAAATAATTACTCCATTAAGACACATTTGGCCCAAATCTCACATATTGGAAAAACTATAATAGAATTGTTCCCTAGATGTTCACAATAGGGTCAATAGGTTGTTCTACCTTACTTTCAACCAATCTTGGATGTTTCTTTGTTATTTAAGTTATTTTAGCAATCAATTATTAACTTCGAAGAATGTCAATGAACTTGTGGCTTGTTGAAGCTAAGGTAGAAGTACCTATTTTGGATAGTCCCCCATCGTGGCTTCATTGGAAGACTTATTGTGGACACTAGTTGCATGCTTTGTTCATTGAAAATGATTCTCTATTTCTACCTTCTCATCCATTCATCTCTCTCCCTTCTTTACTTAGAGAAAAGTGCCCAAACTAACTACAATAAGTGAGTCTTGGACAATTAAATTAAAATGTTTATCACTATCATCTCCAATTTTGATTAAAAAATTAATACAAATTCATACAATTTTGAGTATTTCTGTAAATAATATAATTTTATCAAAAATTACTTTAAAATTCCATAAAGTTTTAGTTTTAATATTTTTAACTATTAAAAAAATAGATTTAAAATTTGAATATATATTATTACATATAAAATATCAAATTTTTGAAAGATGTATTTTAATGTTGAAAACTAATGATGTTTGAACAAATGAAAATATAGAATGTCCTTTCAAGGGTTACAACTTGTTGTGCTTGTTACAAATGTAGAATTAGTCACCAAGGTAACTACACCTAAAATTGCACAAATAAAGGTCTGTTCTCACTTGGTGTTAAAGAGTGTTGTTACTAAGGGTCTTAGGAACAAATTCAGACCTACTTCTGGACTGTATTCACATTGCAAACATCACCCCTAACACCAAGTGTGAACAAACCATAAGCAATTTACCATAGTTTTCATTATTACATTGATTTTTTTGGTAGACTCTTGTTGGTCCTCAAAAGGGGATTCTAGATTCTCTTACAATGCATTTTTTTCCCCTTCAAAAGTGACGGTGGAAAACATAATGATACAACTAGTCCGGCTCACGTAGATGGGGCGGCCTTCGTACTTAGAATGCATTTTCAGGACACTGTATGAATAAACTACGAATTTCCAAAGTGCTGAAAGCAATTAGGTGTTTGCATAACCAACCACAAGACTCTCATGAATAGTGGGAGCACATTTTAGGCAAGATTCTGTGTTGGTCGGTTTCAAAAAGCGGTCAAAATCAGGTGTAGTTACGTTAATCAGTGGGCGATTCCAATCATGGGTTGTCCTTCTCCATCTCCCCCAAGAACGAATGCCAAAAGCAGATTGTCTTGCAGTACCAAGGCTTGCTTTTGTCTACCGTATGTACCTGGGGTGTACATATTTGGATTTGTGTGGGGGGTGTTGAGCTGTGTACTTCTTGACGTGCGTAGAAGCGTTCGTGCTTACTAAAAGCCTTGCATTGTTATGCACGTGGCCCCAAGAAAATCACAAAATTTGGACACTTTCAGAAGAATGGGTGCGCCCTGAAAGGGAGAACGTACGTGTGATCCCAACATTTTGGGTTATTTCAGACCCTACTTAGTATTGCATTTCTACAAACGTAAGAATAGGTCAAAAAAGAAGGGCATAAACTTTTTGGGACCTTGGTAGCGATGCCTTTCAGCTACACTAAAATCATGGCTCCAATTGGAGCACCTCAGCATTTCATGAAATGCTTTGTACCCAAAATTTGCCCTAGTACACGAAGAAGTAAAATGTAATGCATACTTACTTAGGGATTAACCCCTAAAAATTCGAGGCTTTTATGGATTCAAGAGGATCATTGTTTTTTGAAGTGTTATAGATCTAAGTGTCACTAAGGTGTAGAGATCTCAACCATACAACCTTTTAGTGTACATGTCGTAGATGACGTAAATCAAATTTGGAGTCATTTGGCCACAAAGATTGCAAAATGACATTGTTTTCATATTGAAAAAGGATACTAAGATTTTCCTAGCAACACATTCGGAGGTGAAATTTGATTTCTAAACCTATTCAAATGAAAAATCTTGAAACTATAAAGTGATTCAAAACTAGCATACAGGCACATTAGTGAAAGAAAATATCATTCAATTGATTCATTGTGTCTACAAAATGGCTTTGAAATGTCAAAAAATAGCAAGAAAAAATACATCGAAGACTAAACCTCCTTTTACTAAAATGCTTTTGAGTCACTCATAACTTTTTGGATTGATATGAAATTTTAAACATACAAACTAGACTAGTATGCACAACTTTTCTAAATTTTTTATATTGGAAATGGACATTGTATGAAGGAGAAACAAACTGCCAAAGTTCATTGTAGTCCAAAAATGTTGGGATTTCGAACTTCGAATTGCTCCCAAATATTCAAAACATATTGGATTGACATAAAAAAATTTACCACAATAACTAGACTTAAAAATATAAATCCAAAAAGTTTTATTGAAAACAAACATTGGATGAAGGAGATACAAGCCCCAAAAGTTGCAGCCATGAAATGAAGTTTGGTGAACTCAAATTGAACCTTTGAACTTTGATTGGCTTACAAAAAATTATTATATTTTGGATTGATCTGAAGATTTTACGACACAAACTAGAAGAGGGAGCACAAAATTTCCAACAAGTTTTATTGACTTTGTACATTGGATGCATAAGCTACAACACTTTGAAATGGACTTAAACTCTGTGAGGACACTTTTGGTCCCCTTGGGCATTTAGGGGTTAATGTTCCAAGACTTCCTTACTATAAATGCAACTCCTTCTAAGGGGAGTTGAACACATTTTAGCTCATAATGTAGAATATGTGTTCTATAATATAAAGATGAATTTGAAGGTGCAAGAAATTGCCAATTGACTTGATTTTTTTAGTGAAACTTATAAAATATGGATGAGAGTGTTGCATGAAGTATGTGATGTTTTTGGACATTGCTATGCAAATTTATGAAAACGTTGTATTCACAAACAAGTAGAAATGGTGCAATTTCACATAATTTCACATACTTTCACATACTTCATTACACTTCATCAATTTGGTCACACTTTGTTACACTTCGTCAATTTTGTCACACACTTCGTCACACACTTTGTCAATTTCACACACTTCGTCAAAGTATGGATTGTGAAAGGAAGTTCCAAATTGCTTGCCAAATTGAGTTGCATAGACTTGTTAGTTGTGCGCTTTCACTTTTGCAATAAACATTGAGTAAGAATGTGATAAATCGTTCACCCATGATTGGATTTGAAACCATTCTACTTTGGGTCCATACAAGGAGAATGGTATGTACATACAAGTGTGTCTTAATCACCTATGGGAATGGTAAATAAAACATTATTGCAAATCAGAGGTGACATTTCATCCCCCTAGTATTAAATCCGTTTCCTTTGACTTGTACTTCATTCCCCAAATAATGACATTTATTCTTTGTAGAACATCCGACAATGAATGGAATGAAAGTGGTTAGCGAGTAATGAAACATCCAATGATTGATTACTACTAATGTCGGGCATCCCTTAATTTGGAAGTACTGCAACCTTGACATGTATATGTGTCCATGTCTTGGTATTTGGAATGTACCCCTATACCTATTCTCACGAGCTCCATTAAATTACACTATATTTAATCCTAGATACTAATGCACGTTCTTATAATAAGCCACACAATACATCATGTACCCTCAATTTGCGCCCCCCGAAAACAACAACGAAAAACTCGATACAATAGTTTGCATCAATCCACAATGCAACTCTTCTTCTGTCATGTCCACTTCCAATACCAATACGGTCGTTTCCCTCATCGAATGTGGGGTTTTCTCCACAATTGGAGGACTCTCCTCGCAAAGTCCACGCCCGTTTTTTTGAATTTAGCTTTCTTCGTACGCAAGTGTGGATGGTGGAGATTGGAGGAATCAGACAGACATTCCATTTGGTGGTGACGACTGACGGACTGGACCAGACCTGACCCAGCTCGCTCTCCTTCCGTCCGACCCATTCCTTCGCTGAGTCGAGCTCGATTGAGGCCTCCCCCTCCCTCCGTGATGCAAATCCGGAATGTGCATATTCCCCATTCATGCATGATCGAGGCTGCACCAGTTGCCAGAGTTGGGGAAGGGAGCCCCCCCAATGACTGAGTTTGGGGGCCTAGCTAAGCGAAGCGATACTACGCTACGCCAGACAAAGTTAAGTTAAGTTAAGTTAGTTGCCACAGCACGGGGGAGGCGAAAGTGACGAGAGATGGAACCCACGGAAGCATCCGGGTACATCAGAAAGACATAAGCTGAACTTATTATTCAAGGGAATCCGTCCACCGGCTGAACAGCAGTCACAGCGGAATTGAAAAAAATAATTTGATTCATGGGCGGCGCAGGCAGCAGAAAGTCTGCACACTCTACAGGAACAGGAGCAAGAACAGGAGCAGGAGCAGGAGCAGGAAGGCTGTCTGATCAGATCACCTTGAAGTTTGAGCAAGAGCAGCGGATGGGAACAACCTTGGTGAAAAAGTTAACTACTCCATGGAAATCGTCCATGTGTTTCCCAAGGAGAAAAAAAAAGGTGTGTGTGTGTGGGTAACTACTCCAGAAACAAACTTACAACCAGAAGGAAGGAGGACAATGACTGATCATCTTTTGAAAAAACCAAAATTCAGTACCATAAACATGGAGTCAAAAAAGGAACTGAACTGATTGAAGTAGCCAGACAAGGAATTTATTTTACCAGAAAAAGGTTTATTTATTTGTTTGTTCATTCATTTTTTGAACAAATGGGATGAGCCATTGCATTAAGAAAAAAGAACCAAGAACAACAACCAAGCCCAATAAAAGATTTCAACGAGCATTGATAAGTGTAGTCTTTGGAACTGTTGTAAGTGGGGGATGGGAATGGGACCTCCCCCAGGGTCATGCTAATAGTTGTATGACAAGCCTCTTGCGGACGTGGTTTTCCCCAGTGTTTTAGTACTCTTGGGGAAAATGCAGGAACCTTTTATTTGCTGCACAATTTGTTTTTTGCAAAATTTGGAGTTCATATTTGCCATCAGATGCCCCTAATTAGCAAAGACAGGTGTAGAGAAAAGAATCAACACGACACAAAATAGTTTTTTTTTTTTTACTTTCACCCTTGCTTAAACCTGTGCGAGAGGCTTGTCATACAACTATAAGCGCGACCTCCCCCAAGGCCAGCTCTCTTTTTCAGTAATCAAATTTCTGTTTCTCGTACATGAATGAATGCTTAGTATTTTCATTGACGAAGTGACATCACTATAGAAGCTTTGATCTCAAATGAAGTTAAACGCAACCCCACTTGTTTTTAAGTACTCCCTGAAGGCCTGAACTGATAATAGTAGCCAATGGCCAAAATTGTAAGCCAATTGCGATGAGGCCGACCATGCCCTTGCCTTCAGGGCATGTCCACAGTAACTTCAGCATATTCACAGACCGATTTCCAGCAAACAGAACCTAGGCACATTCTGTCACTAGATGTATCCTGTAACTAAGAAGACTCAGATACTCAATTCATTTGATATTTTTAATGAAAACTGTGTGAGTGTCAGATGACGTGAACTAATATGCATACTATGGGTTTAACCCGTAAAAGTTTTTTACTATGTTTTCACCAAAAATGCTCCAGAACTGCCATTTCTATTCCAAGTATCAAATTTTAGAAAGAAAAGAAAAAATCATTTTTGGACACATGTAATTGGAAGGTTTTGTAGTATGCTAGTTTGAGAAGATGTAGTAGAAATTTCAGAAATTTCTACCATGTAGATTGCAAGATATCAGTGATTGAAGTGATAATAATCCTTTTTTGACCCTACAAAAAATCGGGCAGCTACACTTCACAAGGTCACACTTGAATGAGAAATTGTTCAAAGTGATGGTTACTCTTTGGATTCACTTTTCAAAGCAAGTTGGCTACATACTCGAAAATTTTTAGATCATTTGGAATTGTACAACATATAGGAAAAAAAATAATAAGTTGAGAGATGTAGATAATGGTTCAAAATACTAAATTGTCAACCATTTATTTATGGAATTGAAAAATGACAATCCTCAATGGTTGCAATGATTGTAATAAACAATCTACACCTAATGTTTTTATTTATTTTTCCAAAAATATTGAAAACTGAGTTAAATAGAAGACTTCAAAGTTTATCTTAGAGTAGAGATTCCATAACTACTCACAAACTAGAACTCCTCATAACTTTCATCTCATTAATCGAAATATAATGGTTCAAAGCTTTCCACATATAAATAAATCTAAAGAACCAGTAGGTCCATGGTTACCAATCCGTCTTTTAAGGGTTAAGGTAGAAGTGCCTATTTATGATAACTTAAGCAATTCAACCTATAAGATATCGAAAATTTGTTGAAAAATTGAGCTCAATGTGTGCAAACATAAGGATGAAGAAGAAGAAAAAATTCCAAGAATGAATGTTTTATTTGATAGAAATGTGGATTTTTCAATTGAATCCAATACTTTAATTGGTGTATTTTTTGAGTTCACACTAACATAGATAGTTCAAAAGTGATGTATTTTAAGTTTCAAGATGTTACCTTCAAAGTGTAACAAAACTATAATTTAATCATTTAATAAAAAAATTAAATTAAAAATTAAATGATTATAAATACATTTTTTTAGTCAAATTCTAAGACATTTATTCCATAAAGGATGATGAAATTGTTTTTTGGTTGATAAATCACAAAAAATCCTTTTACGTGAATTTGGAAGATGAATAGTTGCATACGGGATAAAAATGCAACTATTCATCTTCCAAATTTTGTGTGAAAAGTAGAGATCTTCTGCACTAGTTCAACTTCTAGTGAGTACCTTTAGATTTTTTTAACCAATGATTTACATGATACCCAACATGGATGATTTCCATTGTCACTAGTCTATCCTTTAAATATTAAAATCAAGAACTATGTAAATTTAGGTTTGACCCTACAACCATATCCCTTTAAATAGGTTTGTTCTTTAAAGGTTAAATCTAAAGAAGAGCAAGTTTTCAATTTGAAAACATAAATGTTCCTATAAGGAGGTTATAATTGGAGTACATAACATTCAATAGCCTTCATGCTCATCGCATTGAACCTCCACCTATCCACTTAGCAATCGATGTAGTACTATTGAATGTGAAATATTTCACACTATCTACTATAGAGCCAAGGCAATGACAATACATTCTATTAAATGTTATATATGAACTTGGGGCAATCAACAATTGTCATAGTGGAGTATCTAATTGCAAAATCCATCATCATACTTAAGAAGTTAATAATAATTTTTTTTAGAGTTTCCATTATGGAGGGGGAAATACGAGATAAGACTTAAGGTAGGATGATTTATTGTCATACCAGTAGTCATTGCCTCTAGTTAGGCCAATTAGATTTACAATTGTTTTTGTTGAAATAGAATGGAAAATTAGAGATTTTTCTACATGTATTTTGGTCATTTTTTTTTAATCAAAAGTTCACATTATAGGTGGTCAAAACAAAAATTTATAGCTTTCTATTATTGTCTCTAGGGGAGACTATTCTCATCAATTTGAATTCTGATGTGATTCATTGAACTCTCTATACAACTCCAATGGTGATCTCAAAGCATCCTTTCAATTTGCACAATAATTAATGAATGAACCTTTTGTCATGTGTCTACACTACAATGTAGTGTTCCTTGGAGTTATAAAATCATGATTTTTCAACCCAATTTCAATCCTTTTACTATAAAAAAAACTCGCATTTTTGCAAGAATTTGACCACTAACATACAATGTCTAACAAAACATAAAAATATCAAGGGGCAATTGGTCCTTGAAAGGTAGATTTTTATATACGTTGCAAAAAACATTGGCATGGTACTGTAAAAACAAGTTGATACTATCATTGATGTTGATGTTTTATTTGACGTGGCTGAAGCCATACTAATGTTTTTTGGATTGTTCGGAAAAAAAAATTAAGCATGATTTGTTGTGGCTTCTATAATTCTTTTTCATTTAATTTGTTTCAAATAGGATATATTTTGATTGTCTAATTTCCAAACTCCAAGTTTCATTGTTTTTATTTTTTGCATTTTTTTAATGTGCTTTCATTGATAGTATTCTTAATTCTAATTCCACATCATTCAGAAGTTAATAATATTATAGCCCAACCATTTTGACTTGCTTAGATGAATGCATTATAAAAGTCAATGCATTTTGAGGCAAAATGACGTACAATGCATCAAAAAAACTTGTTCATGTTCATTGGTTTTGCTTAACTCTAAAAGGATTGTAGAAATCGTATATGTAACACCATATTTGAATCCTAAAATATAAATTATATATTAAAATATTATAAGCCATTCATTATTGGATTGATAATTCAACGATTACCATCTTTCATTTGAACATCTTAACTATAACATGTTCAAATGCATGACCATTTTGTAGCTTCTTGGACATGTGGACAACGTAATAATGATCCAAATTGGGAGTGACATCTCTTGTTGGATCTCGCTTGGTAAGAGACTAAATTTCTACCACCACTATTTACCTCATTTCATTCACCACGGAATAATGATCATTTTAATGAAATTCCTTGTCAATGCATTAGAACCAATGCTATTTTTTTACTATAGCTCATGTCTTCTTGATAGCATGCCATTGCATTAAATTGGAGGGAAGTCAAGGTTTGGTGAAATTTTGCCTCCCACACACGCAAAAGCATTGATCAGAATGTCCTTTCAAGTGTCAACAATAAAATATGAAAGTTTGACCAGTTAAATAATAACAACTATACAAAGACCCATTTAAGAATAGTAACTAGATACATCAGCAAAAAGTGGCAGTTTTTTGGGGTACCAAAACCATGTTGCAATCATGATTTGCCTCTCCCCACTTTTTATTTTATTTCTTTTAACTTAAGACACAAGTAAGGCACCCCCAAATCTTTCAGTTCCGGGTGAACATTTCAATCACAATCATTTCAGAATGGAATTCATTTCACACTGTCTATTAAGGAACGAGAGTACGGTACTAACTGCAGCTGTGCTTGCGAAGAGGATTTGGGCGTGCACTCAATCATGCAAAGACTGAGGCTCTTGGAATGGGTAGTTGGGGTTGCAATGTTGATAAGCTTACCTGAATAAAAGGCTAACTCTGTTTCCAACATCCTCCAAAAGAGTAGAGAATATTCCCCACATGTCCCCTGAAACCAACTTAGAAATGTCAACACATGGATGCAAAAAGAGGGGATTCCTTACCTCCATCGTGCATCCATGGGGAGGGAGTCCCATCCTAATAATGATGCACTTTGAAAGCAAAGACACAAGAATATTTGTAACTCTCAATGATGGAAAGGGATAAGATCAATCCTAGGTTCAAACTACGATATTAGAGTAGGAAAAATGGCGGTAAAGGAAGGGCCACTTCACACTACAATAATGGCCCAAGGTTGAAAGGTTGGGGGTTTCCACCAATCAGGTTTCAAGAAACCAAGAGTTGAGACTCTCGACCCTTCACACTAAAAGGCACAAGTCCAAAGGCCAACGCCCTCCAACTACCTACGTTGCAAAAAAAAATTGGTTACATGGCGACGAAGTTTGGGTTGGTTAGAAATGAAAATCCAAACTGTGGATGAATTTATGACAAGACCTCAACCATTAGATTGCTAAGAGTTTGGACTTTGACTTGGCCTTCACACTATGGTTGTTCAAGTTGAGAGGCCATGGGAATTTATTGCTAAGGGTTTGGACTTTGGGTTTGGCCTTTGGAGGCTTCACACTATGGCTGGCCAAAGGCTCCAATTCCTATTATTTGTTGTTTATTTATTGCTCTTTTCTTTGGATTCTCAACAAAGTTTGTTTGCCCACTCAATCCCATGGCCTCTCGACTTGGATGGTCATAGTGTGAAGTGTCCCTAAGTACATGCAAAACAATATTAACCCTTAAAAATTTTAAGCCACTTTCAAGGTGTTTTGGATCTTGATGTTGTAAATTACAAAGGATTGAAGCTCAAAGTAAGATGAGTCATTTTTAGGTAAAATTCACCGGAGGGGCTTGTAGAAAGCCAAATCTTTATCATCTTTACAAAGTTTGGTTTTAATTTAAGTTGTAGATTGCAAGATTGTAACATAAAAGTGAAGGGTACTTCAAGAAAATCAATATTTTGGCACAATTGAAATTTTGCTTTGAATGGATTTTTTGGACACCTAATGTTTTAGAAATTTGGCATCCTATGTTCATTCTCAAGGTAAAAAAGTTCCACATGTGTATAAAGAAGTCTTGTATTTTTAAGACAAAAAATGAATGAAAAAAATGGTCTTATAATAGTAACCATTTCATTGTCAAATTTCAGAATTTATGAGATAAATGGAAAAATTGTTACCAATCTAAAGCCAAAATTCAAGATTGAATATGGTAGAGTGAAAGCACACAAGAATAAACACACAATAGGATTTTTTTCTTTTTTAAAGGATCAAATCCAAGTGCAAGATGTGTATTCCAATAGTTGTATTCAAGGCCAGATAGAGTTAAGAAAAGGAGAAGGGCAATGCCGTTCCAAGTCTAATTTACTATTGGAAAACTCATTGAAAAGGGCCACAAACAATGTAGCCTAGGAATCCATTAGAATTCCAAGAAACATCATTGTCCAACCTACTACACTTTCACTTCAAACATTTTTCAATTTTTTTTTCCAAGATGTTATTCACATAGCTTGCTATGTGTTGCTTCTAAAAGTGTGCCAAAAGTCTCTAACAATCTCTTTCCCATCCCAAAGGCTAGGCCTAGTCTTACAAACATTGGGTGGCACAATAATTATGATTCTAGGGCCTATAAACACGTACTTCCACTTCATTGGTTAGAATTTTGCTTTCCAATGACTCCTTGCTACATCCCCCAATACATTAGATAGCTAATTTGATTCTTTCAAGAATGAGTCCAAATTTAAGTAACTCTTTACATTATTCAATTTAAAAAATGGCTATTCTAGAAATGGATTGATCCATTTTAAGAGTCAACTAATGTGTTTGATTGATATTGATTATCCTTTTAAGGTCAACTATAGTTTTTTATGCGTGCGTGCACGCGCACACACATAATAAATATATATACATACATACATATATACACTAGTCAAACTTCATTAGATTTCTACATTAGAATACACATTCCAAAAAATTGATATTTTCACAAAAAGTAATATATGTCTAAAATTTCATCTCATTTTTTCATAATGAATAACATCAAATTGAATTTTATATGATTCTTTAAGAAAATTCTTTGAAAAATTCATAGTAATTATAAAAATGCTTAAAAGAGTGCCGGTATGAGATTTTAAAACATTGAAAATAATAGTGACAAACATCATGGTGTAATTTATATATTATTTGAACTCACACTTTTTAAGAAGTTCAAAAGTGGTGTATTTTAAGCTTTCAAAATGTCACAAAAACTACAATCTTAAATTTTTTGAAAACATTCAAATGGAATAAAAAGTCGATTATTGGAGCTACATTTTTTAGTTGAGTTAAAAAGAAATTTAAATAAAACGTATGTGAAAATTTAGGTTTTCACTTTTAAAATGTTTGTGGAGCTTGTAATGTCTTATTAGGGTTAAATTACCAAATGGAGTACATTTTATCTCTTTGACTAATTGGACCTCTACAAATTTGATTTTTTTAATCAATTCAAGCATTGAAGGTATATAAAAAGAGCTAGGGAAGTTAGAAGTTGGTAATGAGTTCATTCAAAATTGAAATTTGTATGCAAAACAAGGTGATATATCCCACTAGACAAATTCAAATGCTTAGATTAAATGCATACTCAATTTCTAGACATTAACCAATTCAAATATTGGACAAAAGTCACGAAACATCTATTGGCCAAGCCATTCACATAGCTAAGTAGATAAAATTAGCTTTTATAATGTATTGAAATGCACTTCATCCATTTTATAAAGCTCCCATACTAGCTCTTGAAAACATTCATCATTTGTATACTAAATGTAATTGCTTTTGGGGCAAACTTCTTTGGTGAGTTGGAATGGAAAATGAAATTTTAAATTTTTTTAGAGTTAGAATTGCCTCCCTTGCATTTCATGATATTTTTACTTCCATGTTAGTAGGGAGAAACTACACTTTAGTAGTCTTGCCTTGTTGATTGTTGAACCAAAGAGTTCAAGTCCAATGTCAAAACAATTTCTTTGAAGTTGAAAACTTACTCCCCCCCCCCTTTTATGGGCCTCCTCCCAAATTTTGTTTGTTAACAATGCAGTTTCCTCTTGCAACTATTGCACACATCTAAGTAGAATTTTGATATTTGTTTTGTCTTAGTCAACTCCAAGTGCTAGTCTGCACTTATTTAGGGCCAATTAACTTGTAAAGGTTAATGACTATGTCTAATAAAAATATATTCCAAAATTACCATTTCTAGTGCAAAGAGCTACAATGCAAAAAATAAATTTTTTCATATACAATTGTAGGATCTTGCATAAGACTTGTATGAAAATGTGAGGAAAAAATTTCAAAAACTTTGACAATGTAGATTGTAAGACATTAGTATTCAAAATAAGGAAGTTATTTTAGAACCTAGCAATCTTAGGTTTTCAAACCTTGAATCTTCTTAACTAAATTTTTTTTTGTACTATAAAATTTTGAGGTTTAAATATTTTTAGTGGAGAATTGAATTCAAGATTTAAGGGGAAAAAAATCAAAGATTTTTGAAAAAAAAATTCCATCTTAAAAGAATTATTAAGTATAAGATGAAAGGAAAAAATTAAATCACATGTAGTTCTAAAATTAAATTGAAACGTATCAATCCTAATGGTGAGATTGTAGTAGCAAGTAATCTACAACCAAATAATCAATAGAACTTTCCTTTTGATCAACTATGACAATTGAGCTTAGAAATGAATCCTATACTATATTTTTGCAAGAAGATGCCTTGATTGCCAGGAAAACAAGACACTCCATAACTTTTACATGTTTGATTCAAATTGAATGAACCAAAGTTTACCACGTAGAGATGAACATAATTTGTACAGAAAGAAAATTAAAAAGTTAAAATATTTATTTTTTGAGGGTTATTTTTTCCTTTTAGAGTCAAACATTTTGAGTTGAGGAGGGCAAAATTTTTTTTTACCCATGGGTAGCGAATCTGATCATAATTATATTCCCCCAAAGTAAGCACATTCTCTTACTTCAAAAAGAAGTTTCAAAAATCATTGTAGAATATGATACCACAGGAACTTGCTTTAAGTTTTTAGAACCCAATCCAAAACCCTAAACCTTCCTTTAGAGGTTAACCCAAAAAGGACGGGTTGGTCATCCAAAAATTGTCCTTCCTTGTATCATGTGCATCATTTATTTAAAAACAACAACAAGAACACTCAAACTCCTGTACAAGATTCCAAAGACGCTAAATCTGTCTTGTGAAGTGGGACTACTAAAGTAAAAATGTAAGTTCTCTGGGATAAAAGTAAAATCTTGCCCCCTACTTTGTGTTGTGTTTAGGGTGTATTCTTGACCTCACCTACCTAATTTGGGTTTAGGGAAATATGAATTCAAAATTTACAAATTTTTTCATATGTGAAGAATAAAAAAATTCCTGCCTTTTTCCCCGAGTTTAGCGGGGTTTAGCGTCCTGCAAGGAAGACACTGAAGTGTTCCCGGCGTCCTCAGTTGGAGGGTTAAGCAAACACCTCACTCATCACTGTCGGGGTTCGACCAAGCCAGAGCAGCAGGAAGAAAAACAAAAAACCCATGCAAGAATTGAAAACTCCGTCCGTCTGGCTGTTCCTCAATTCTGGCAACAACTGAACTGTTCCCGTTGTTTCACACCAGGCCAGTACCAGACGTGCAGTGAGACCCCCCCAGTCACTCCAGGTGGTGTACTGCAACTGGTGACGCCCAATAACAGAAAGAAATGCGGCACGCACCTTCGTCAGTTCTTCTTATAATATGACTTTTCGACTGCTCCTGCCTTGAACAGTCCCGCAGAAGGGAATGATCCCAGGTCCTTTGCAGCATTGGCAGCGTTGGCGTGCCAGCCGTGACGGAGGTCCAACACATGGCAGCCATTTCTAATATTATGCAGGTACTGAACCGTCTGTTGAGGAAATTCGGCGCTTGAAGTCAGACTTGACGGACCTCCATTCACCACCGGATTTCAGGCTCAGTTTTAGTCCTCCCAAGGAAAGTTATGAAGTTAGTAACTTCATCTCAATCACTACTCTGGAACCAGTCCTGCCTGGACTGGGTGTTATTGTACTTTCCTCCGCACTGATGGGACTTGTTTATTGCAGTCATAAATGTCTGCATGAAGAGGAAGACGGGGAAGAACTTGACCCCCCAGAGGCCCAGACCAGCGTGAATGAAGCGAAGCATCGGGTGCAGACTTGCTTGCAGGGGCCAGGGAGACTCCCCGTAAAGCGGAACCATGTTGCACACAAATCTACTGACCGAAACCTTCAAAATGAAATTCATCATGGAACAATGTTTTATTTGATGAACCTTGTGCACCCGGAATCAACGCTGCCCGCAACGCGATACCCATTAATTTTGGTGATAAATGCCACAGATTAAGAAGACTTCGGTGTTGATGTCACAAGATTGAAACAATTGAATGTGAGAGCCTCGGGGAGCCTAGTGTTGATTTCGAATCGATACATCCACCCACAATATTTCGAAACTAGAAATTAGGTTTCCCAATGATAAGCATGCTCAGTTGCTATCAGTGTCGATCGATAACTTAATTGGGGCACTTCATCCCCTTCTTCCCCCCGATCGATCCAATCCTCCAACTGTATAATTTGATCACCATTTCACCACCCTTTGAACCATTCCGGAATATTCAAGGACTCTATCCCGAAACATTCATTGATTTCATTCCAGCACTCATTCCAGTGTTGCCAGAGCTCCGCCAGTGTTAATGTCGCCAGATTCCAATTGCTAAAACAAATGACTGGCTGGGGCGGTACACAAGGACGGTGGCTGGCACGCACCTGGAACTGACACACAGGTCAGGCAGTCAGTATAAATATAAACTTTCAAAATAGACTGACCCCTGCTGAAAATACGACTGACAAGGACTGACACGAGGAGAGCACCCAATTACAAGTGGGAATTACTGTTACCTCAGAATTAGTCTGTCTGTAAAAATCAGCCGGACTGCCGGAGTCTCACTGCAATTTTCCTCGTGCGAATAGTTTACCAATAAATCTATTCTACTTTTTTCAATACAAAGTGAGATTTTGGGGACGGAGATTGATGAGACTTTCCATCCGCTGGATTTAAAATAGACGGTAGAATTCCCAGCGGAACCGAAGTGTTGTACTGTATAATTTTAGTACTTTCCTTTGGGAGCAAATGAAAGGAAGACCTAATTGCTGAAAAGAGAGTATCTGAGTACACCCATGCCCAAGCCAGGAGTGTTTTATATTAAAGGTCTTTTGAATAGGTTTTAGAGTTGAAAATCAACAACCTTTACCCATTCTTCATGACCCCTGTAACCCTTAAAGGTTTTTGACTATGTTTTCAACAAAAACACTCCAAAACTGCCATTTTTAGTACAAGTATCAAATTTTTTTTAAAAGATTATTTTTAGACACATGTAATTGTAGGATCTTGTAGGATCTTGTGTGGGAAAAATTTCGAAAATTTTCATTGTATAAATTGCAAGATATTAGCATTTGAAGTAACAAGAATCCTTTTTTTGGCCCTGCAAACTTCCGAGCAACTGCACTTCACAAAATCAAATCTTTATGAAAAAATGTCCAAAATGGTTGTAATTCTTTAGATTAATTCTTCAAGACAAGTTGGCTACATGCTTAAAGAATTTTAGATCATTTGGAATTGTACAACATATTGAAAAAAAAGGGTAAGTACAAAGAAGTAGAGAATGATTCAAAATACTAAATTGTTGAGAATTTAGTTATGAACTTGGAAAATCCCAATTTCAATGGTTGTAATGTTGAAATAAACAATGTTTATGTAACAATTTTATTTATTTCCAAAAATATTGAAAATTGAGTTAAATAAAGGACTTTAAAGTTTATCTTAGAGTAGAGATTCCATAACTACCCACAATTAAAACTCCTCATAATTTTCATCTCATTAATCAAAATAAAATGATCCAAAGTTTTCCATGTATTTCAGATTTTTATTTCTTAAAAAAATGATTTTTAAAGAAGTTTTTTTGTTATCCAAGTTGCTCATTGAGCAATGAAAATTACATGTCATACAATAACTTTTTAACCATGTAGTCAAAAGTTATAAAAATTGTTAGGTCTTAAAGCTACTCCTAGGGTACATGTTGTGTGAAAATTTCAAAGAAAAAAGATAAAAACTTCAGAGTTGCCCCAAATCACTATGTTGCCCAAAAAATGTAGTTTGGTCCTTTAGGGATTAACAATAAATATCCATGCTATTTATTTCAAGTAATACTTCCCTCCTACAAACCATTAGAAAAATAATAGGGCCTTGTAAGACTCTAAACCAACAATATGATGTGGCTAAATAAAAGAATTATATATATGTATATATAAATATATAATTCAACCACATCAAATTGATGATCCATAGTCTAGCAACCTTCATGAGGGCCCCGTGTTTTTTTTTAATGTACTAATTATACTTTCTCCCTAATTTCTTCTATGCTATCTACATTTTAGCCCTTCTCCAAAATCTATTTAATTTATTCCTTTTTAATTTCCTTGCTACCTTTTCATTAAACTCTTAGACTTATATATTGAATCTTTGTTTCAGGCAAGATATGTAATACTAGTGTTACTTATCTTGTCATTTTAGAATATAATCATGGGACCCAGTGTGGACAAAATTTCATGTACTCAATCAATCATAAACATGATAAATTAAGACTTTAGAGATTTTAGAAAGACGACTTTCATTTGTCTACTTAAGTGAAAAACAATTATCATTCCCAGGAGGTCATGTATGAGTCTTCTTTTCATATACATTGAAAGAATTTATACTTTCCTTAACTTGATAAGAAAAAAATATCATTAATATGATGAATTTCATTAAAATGGTGGAATTCCATATGCCAATTCTAAATGGCTTGGTTTGAACTGTAAAAGCGCCATTTGGGATAGGTATAGATTTGAGAAATCTTGAACAATTTCATTGATCTCAAAAAGTTAGGACAAATACAAATTTTAGATTGTGCAATTTGAAATATAAAAGTGCCATTTAGAATAGATGTAGATTTCAGACTTTTAGGACATTTTTGTATTTTAGACTCCTTGGTTTGAATTGTGAGAACTCTAAAGTTGTGGAATGACACCATTTTTATGATATTCTCCATCAAGATAATTTGCCAAATATAATGAGATTTTGAACCAATGGGTGCATTCTTCATTTCTACAACATTCATGAAAGTCATCTATTGACTACTCTAGGGCCTTCTAAAGCTAACCTTTAAACAATAGGCTTGACCCATTCGACTTGGTTTTTGGATTTTGTTTGGGATGATTAACCCATAAATGACACTGCAACCATTTTCTAGTTGATGAATGACAAAAAGTATTTGTGTGTAGGATAGAAATGCAACTATCCATCCTCAAAATTTTGTATGGAAAAGGAAGGTCTTGTTTAGTAGTTTGACTTCTAATGAGTGCTTTATGATTTTTAAAACTAATTATTCACACAATGCTAGTAGGGGTTATTTCCATGGTCACATACATGTTTTTTAAGGGTTAAACCTAGGGGATCCACTTCTATAGTGAAAATAGTTTGCCAAGAACTACATTTAGGCTATAAAGTCATAGTATAAGTCACTATTAATTTTTGCATGCCCTAATTGTACAAACTTTGGACAAGCAATAGACCCATGCCTTGCTTCAAGGAGATTTTGGATTCCCTTTTATATTGCCCACTAAGAAAGAGAATGTTGTTTAATCCTATAAAGATGTTTCAATCACCATGAAAATCATCATGTTTGATATGGAGTAAACCATGTCCCCCCAAATGAAAGCACTCATTAGAGGTTGAACTATTACACGTGCAAGATTTTCCCTTTTTGCACAAAATTCCAAAGATGAACATATGCATTGGTATCATACATAAAAAGATTCTATGTCATAGGTTGGACCACTCTAGTCTGCAACGTCCTTACAAGATTCAGGGTTAACTTCTTCTATAAACTATGTTGCATTTAGTTTGTACTTTGTCCACTCTAGAATTTGCACCAAACTGTCCATTCTATTTCCACCCAAAATAAAATGAAACCTAATATTAAAATGGCTACTTGTGGGAAATGATTTTTTTTGAGTAAATTTTTGTTGAAAAGAGATGCAAATTTTTTATAGGGAATATTTGGTTAGATATATTTTTTTTCAATGGATGAAATTGCTAAATTGCTATCATATTTTGGGACATATCATTCTATTTTGGACGAATGTACACTCTTTTGGATGAATACATAAATTCTATCCATATATTGCAAGTTTGATCCATTTCCATGGATGTCAATAGCTTCGTCACTCCAGTCAAGATCGCTGCCCTCCATAAAACAAATGAAGAAGAAAAACCCTGCTTACGGGCCAATTTCGACACGGTCACCGACGCCCGCGCTTGCGACGGTGGCCGCTGTCGACGCGCGTCAGTCGCAATTCCGCCCCCATCGGCGTCCCCGGGACGGGAAGTGGTGGCCGGGGTAGTTCGTTAACCACCCTTCAATCCGGCGAGCGCCGCGACGGCGCATTCCCCGGAATTACCGACCCGGATGCCCCTCCGTCTCTTGCTCCTTCCTCAAACTTCCACTGTATTTCTTTCTCTAAAAAAACAAGTAAAACAAAAAAGAAGCAAAACTTCAAACTACTAATTTTAAAATAAAAACAACCGACCCAACAATTCTCCGCCCCTCCCCCACGCCCGGCTGACCATCGAACTTACTTAGTAACTTATTAACTGCCCTGCCACCCAGCCACGCTTGACCCTCGCATTATATAAACCCCCAACCCCGCCTCAATCATCCCCTCTTCCGTTTCGTCACCCCAGTTCATGAGCTTCACCCACCGTTGATCGATCGATCGTTCCACCCGTACCATACCTTTGTTTTTGCTAGCCAGCAGTAGCAGGAGGAGTAGTCATGGGGTTCAGCTTGCCGGAGAGGTTGCGCGAAGACGACGACGCGTCCAAGGTCGTGGACTTGGATCCTCATCGTGGGGTTTGTGACGAAGAGTGGGATACGAGTGATTGTGGGGCGGTGGAGGATGAGGACGATGATAGAGCTGGGGAGCTTCTGTGTTTACTGATGGACTTGCAGGCGACTGCGATGGAGAGCTTCGTGGTGGGCGATGGGAGTGGGAGTGGTAATACGACGACGCACGATGGAACGGAGTTCGATCCCAAGGAGTATGTGGACTTGCCGCTCAAGAGCAACTTGGACGTGACGATAGCGGCGTTCCGCGCCTTACCAAGGGCGCCCAGCACCGGGACCGTGTCGCCAGGTATATATAAAGAAATCGTAGACATACTTTCGATCGTGGTCATATCACCGCCAAGATTTTTTTTCCCTCTAGAGTAATAGCAAGTTCGGCCGTGCCGGAGGGCGGAGATTCCGAGGCGAGCGAGCTATTGATATGTTATAGGCACTAGTGGAGTGGAGTGGAGGTCGATTGGTGGATCCACTAGCTAGCAATTCTGTAGATATGGATCTCCATGCATTGACGGAAGTGTGGGTCGTGATTATTTGACTAGACTTCTAGAGTCCGTTATTAGTCGTTTGGTGAATCGTTGTTTTTTCTTTCCTTTTCCCCTTTGCATGGAGGCTCTGTTTCCCGTACTTCGTTGATGTAACAGTAGTCAGCGTGCGGCGTCATTGGTCGAGCTTGTCCATGGTCAACTAGCTAGTCGGGCCATGTACGCGGCTTCTCGACTTCTACTTCCACTGCCAAGTTTGTTGCAGAAGGTCGAGGTAGCTAATGGCGGAGCTGTACGAGTTTGATCGAAGTCGGTTAGTTAGATTTGAGTAGAAGAAAGGATTGGACAATGTCATGAATTCGATCGATCTGTACAACGTGCAATTGCGGTCGATCGATCGGTAGTTACGCAAGTCCCGGAACTTATTTCTCGTGTAACTGCTGGGGAAAGTGATCGTCAACTCCCCCCATGAATTCTCTGCTGTCTGGTTATGGCAACTGCATGCGAGATTATCTCGCGGTTGACACGAGGCGTCTCGAGCTGGGTTGTCCTTACGTTGCAGATAAGAGCGAACCAAGACTCTAGTTGGAGCGCCCTAGGACGGCATTAAATGCAGTAGGCATCCACTTTTAGAAACACCGTTCTTCCTGGAACGGAAGAACAGGATGGACGTGGTTCACGATGTAGACGACGCCGTGCTATATTAGGGCCGAAAAATCTCCGGAGTTTGTTTCCTGGGGTGTGTAGAATTTTCAGAAACGTACAGTGATCGTGTTAACTTAGTCAAACTGATCTCATTTGAATCCGTATTTGCGAGGATCTCTCAGCTCTGGACCTGCTTTTCGGGGGTTAAGATTTGAGGTTGTGTGCATTGATCGTACGAGGTCAACTAATTTGGCTTTGCAGAGAATCGGAGTTTTTTTGGCGCGATCCCTCTGCTTCTGAACCTGTATTTCGAATGGCGGAGGTGTGGAATAACTAGTCGAACTGATTTGATTTGAAACCGTAATTGCAAAGGTCTCTTAGCTCTGGACCTGCTCTTCTGGTTTCTAGATTTGCTGAGCGCTGCATTGATCGTACTAGGCTAACTAGTTTGACGTTGCAGAGTACAGGAAGGGCTTTTTTCTGAGAGATCTCTCATATTCTAAACCCGTTTTTCCTGGCGTTTAGAATTTGCGGAGACGTATATCAAATTACGGAGATCGTGTGCAGTGATCGTGGTAGCTAGTGGATATGATTGCTGTTGCAGAGAATCTGAGGGCATTTTTGCGAGATCTGTCTCTTTTTTCCATGGTGTAACTTCGAATTGCGGAAGTGTGCAAGGATCGTGCTGATTCGATGATTCAGAGAAGCAGTTGCGAAAATCTCTCTGAATGCTGAACCAGCGCAGGTTTTGGACTAGCGAAGCATTGATCTTGCTGATCGGACGGCTGATATATTTGATGTTGTTGCAGAGAAGCTCAAGGGATTTCTCCGTGAGTATTTTTATGAAGCGGGGAGTGACTTGGTGGCGCACACACCAGTGGATTACGACGCGGATCCCTCGGAGTTTCTTCCGAAAGTTAGAAACGCGGCGGCGCGCACCTGGGCCCTGCAAGTGCACTCGCTGTGGCCGTCCCTGACGCGCCTCGTCTCTCCCGATGTGGAGCGCGAGCCCGACCGCCACACGTTGCTGCCCCTCAAGCACCCGTTCGTGGTGCCCGGGGAACGCTTCCGGGAGGTTTACTACTGGGACAGCTACTGGGTCATCAGGTACCGTCTAATGTTCTCAACAGGGCCGCCTTCAAAAGGCTTGCAATCCTCACACACATTCGAAACTGCAGCATCCAATGCATTTTGCAATTTCGTTCTGCATTGTATGATGGGACGAGGTGTCAAAGGAATTGCTTGTTTTCAGCCAATTAGAATTTGAGGTTAGCAACGTTCTGGAACATGCTTGTTTAAATGATTAGAACATTTTGCTGAAATCGTTGCTAGCCCTCCACTCCCACCCCACCCATTCTAAAAGCGATTGCTCTCCTTTGCTGCCTGCACGTTGCAGTGAGAGCAATCGAGGTGGCGAAGTTTCTGAAATTTCTGAAATTTCAGTTCTTTTCCAATCTTCGTGTTGCTCCCACCACAATGGACAGGCAGTTCCTTTTCATGAAATTTCTGAAATTTCAATCTTCGGATTCTGAGATTGTGTCTGAGGGCTGTTCTGTCCTGGTTGAGAGCAGGGGTTTACTTGCGAGCAAAATGACGGAGACAGCAGCGGGAATGGTGGACAATTTCTTATCGATAGTGCAAACGCATGGGTTTGTTCCGAATGGCACACGAACATATTACGAGAATCGCAGGTTGGTAGTGGTCTTGTACCTCATTCTTGGTGGAGTATCCTGGCTCCCAATACAAACAATTGTACTCGACATAGTTTTGAGGAATTGGTGGAGGGTTGATCGAGCATCGTTCTGTGTCCCGAGATGTGGGCGTCTAAGCGTGTTTGTGTGTGTATTTTTGGTGTGGATGGTAGCCAGCCTCCATTTCTCAGCAGGATGGTGCGCGCAATCTTTGCCGAAACCGGGGATCTCAGTTTGGCGGCTAGGGCGCTGCCGCTTCTGCTACAAGAATATGAGTTCTGGACCTCTGGTGAGTCGACCTTCGTTTTCTTTCCCTTCCCCTGTACCGATTCCTGTACCGAGCTCTGTGCAAGCTCTGATCTAAAATGTCATGCCAGGGCTACACTCCCGAGAAATTCGAAAATCCAGAGACCTAAATCCACAGTGCAACTCTGGAATAGTGCCTGAAATCCCAGTCTTAAGCTGTGAAACTCCGTAGTTGCACTGTGGATTCTTTGGATTTCTCTCGTGTGAGCAATGGACTTTGCCATGTTTCCCTGTAGTGAGATTTTGCCGACCTCTCCACTCCTTAATCCTTAAACCTCACAGCTAGACCCTGAGGCTAGCTCTTCAGTGTATTTTCAAAAACACCGTGACTTTTAAAGATTGAGGAATTTAATTTGGTAACGCATGGCACACCAAGGGAACGAGTTTTAGTTGAAAAAACGATACATAACTATCCTTGAGAAAACAAGTAGAAGCTGCAATTTGCTTGTTTTTTTTTCTAAGTCTCAAGCTAGTGTTGAACATTAGTTGAGTTTGGTTTTCAGTCTCAAAATTGGGAAGCTGAATTTGGTGTGATTTTTTTTTCCCATCGGGTTTTGATTTTTGGGTGACTTGTGCAGAGCCTCATGAAGTCGAGATTCGGGATAGCCAAGGCCGTATGCATCGGCTCAGCCGCTACGGGGCTCATTGGGACCAGCCTCGACCGGAATGCTCCACCATTGTAAGTCCCAAAGTGATGAACTAGAAATAGAAAGTCTACTCAGTTACAAGTCTAGTCAATTACAGTGACTTTCAAAAACAAAATGTAAAAAATGTAAGTGCATAAGTTAGTTCCTCTTTCTTCTTTGAGAACATATTCTATCGAAGTTTCTTAAATGATGAATTTCGTCTCCTTCTGAAGATATTTAAGCAATAAGCAACCATTTTTGACCATTTCGACAATTAGGAGTTTCTCTTGAAGTGGTTGAGCTAAATATAGAAAATTGCTTTGGAAGTCAATGCCGGTAGTCAATTGCATAGTAGCTTCCAAAACGTTTTTTTAATTGGTATAAGATGTTGGTTATTTTCTTGAAGCTTCCTGAATAATTTCTGCTTTGACCACTTTTTGACCATTTTATTCAGGGAGGGGTTCATTTCTTCACGTGTAGATGAAAATGAGATATATTAGGCTCCTGATTCCAGCCTGGAATTTCAGATATTTCTAACCCTGATTCAATGTTCATTTGAACATGTAAATTTATAGGGTTGGGGTCTTGAATGTTCAGGATAAAGGTATTGCAGAAGGCTTCAGCAAGATGAAGCAACAGCAGCTGTACCGTGAGATTGCTACTGGCGCTGAGTCCGGGTGGGATTTCAGTTCAAGATGGATGGGGTAAGCATTTGAACTGATCAAAGCTTGTTGAAAATTTCTCCTCACTCATGAGGAAAATTTGCAACCTGAGCTATTTCTGGCTTTAAAAACATTTTAAAACACATCTAAGGGTGATGTTTGAAACATGAATAGAACTGTGGAGAGATCACTTTGGGTTCAAGAGCCAAAATCTCGTGAAATCATTTTTCTCTTATCACCATGTATGAATTTTCTTCTACAATAATTCAACAGGGGGAAACCACTTTGACCATTATTGAAACCATTAATTCATTAAAACGGTGCAATACTGGGCACCAAAGAATTGTGACATCCATTCATGTGCACAAAGCTTTTGACTGGTATATATAGATTTATGTTTCCAATCTTGAGCCGTGAAAAGTGCCGATATCATGGAATTCCGCAAGGTTAATGAAATTGATGTTTGAAGGATCATTCTCTCTTGGAAGTAAACATTAGTTTTCAAATTTGTGGCATCGCCGGGTTTGGGTGTGCCAGGGATGAGGAGAATTTGTGTACCATGAAGACGTCTTCAATCATTCCAGTGGACCTCAATGCATTCCTTCTTCAGGTATGCGAGACAGACTTCTCCCGAGACAGAAACTCTTCAGTGTATGCTTACAATACACTTTATAATGCGGTCAATGGAAAACAATCAACGAAATTGAATGTAATTTGCACTACTATATGTTTGAATACATATATCGTCATTATATCATATTGGTGTCGGCGCTTTGAGCTTTATTTTGAGCATACCATAACTCATGCTCGCATGGTGATTGCTTGTGATTTCTTCTCTAATAGTGTTGCTCCTTTTCCTCCCTCAGATGGAGTGTGATGTTGCCTTCTTGGCCAAAGCTTTGAACAACGTTTCAGTATCAAAGCACTTCACCAGGGCTGCGGATGCTCGAAGACGAGCCTTTGAGGCCATCCTCTGGAGCGGAAGTATGGGACAGTGGTTAGACTACTGGCTCCCTTTGCAAAAGGTTGAGATGCGAAAGGTAACGGATCTCCTTGTTCATACAAAGTTGTGGATTCAAGTCCAAGTTTTGATGCAAACATGTGGTCTACTTACTTGTTGGCTAGAATCCGGAACTCTCCTGCTCAATATGATCACAAGTTCAACCTGCTGAATGTGATCACATTGGGATTTGATAACAAAGCTTAAGCCCTAAACCCTTAAACCCTAAAACCCTTGATGAGCGCTCTCATCCAAATGAACTTTTTTGTCCGTCCGTCGCTTGTTCTGGTGAATTTATGTGGAATTTCTTCTGTCTTTGTTGCAGAGCTGGTACGTGTGGGACAGCAGCAGGTTGAACCAGAATGTATATGCATCAAACTTTGTACCTTTGTGGTGCAGCATATTCCCCCCAGGTCATTTTGCCTCCTGCATTCACTGGTTCAGTGTTCATGAAATTTTTTTAGCCAAACCACCCCATGGTCGTTTTTATTAACTGTTTTTCATTGATATGTTTCGGTTTTTTTGTGTACATTTATTTTTGAAGACATTTTCTTTCCGAAACATTGCTCAGGATTTTGCGTTTAATTTCGAGTTGACATCAGTATTAGGAAAATAAATTGGCTCATATTACACTAGCTAGTGGTTCTCCCCTTTTTCATTGTACTTGGCTGTTTATTACTTTGTGCTTGAGCTTCACAAGTGAGATTTCTCGACATCTTTACTGACATCAGAGATCTGGTGTCAATTCTCTACAGGAGACTCAAGAATTGAACAAGTAGTGGAGGCATTCTCCACCTCAGGCCTAGTTTTGCCTGCAGGAATTGCAACGTCGTTAATGGAGACTGGACAGCAATGGTTTGTACCTCCCGTCTAAACCAAAATATGCTATTCATTGTTGATGAAAATTATAAGTTAAACCACAAGATGGAATCAATCATTTAGGGAGCTTCAAGATAGGTAACCAACTGTCCCAATAGAGTAAACTGAATCATACCCGACATTTCTTTCATGATATGGAAGGTACTGCATTCCACAACATCGTGGAATTCTTGAGTACTTCGCGGGGTAACTTCATGGTTAACGTGGGTCTCAAATTGCACCACCATGGTCCAACAAATTTCTTGAGCGATTGTTTGGATTCGCAGATGTTGGAGCCCAGTAGCAAATTTCTAAGGTTTTGAAGTTGTGATTTGATTTTCAGGGACTTTCCAAATGCGTGGGCTCCCATCCAGCACATGATCATTGAGGGCCTGGTGATGACCGGATCGCGGAAAGCAAGAGCCATGGCCATGGCCATAACGCGAGCCTGGTTGCAATCCAATTACGTGGCTTTCCTAAACAGCGGTCACATGCTTGAAAAATACGACGCACGGTACTGTGGAGAGGTTGGTGGTGGAGGCGAGTATACCACCCAGGTAGGCTCTTTAATACTTTTTCCGCTTGTACTCGATTGTTGCAACTTCTTCCCAGCGACTTTTTCAGGAGATTTTTTCAGGGTGATCGATTGTTGTGACCCAGTGCGGAATTATTTTTAAAAGTGTAGGCACGATGTTTTGAATCAAACGAGTCCAACGATTTCTGAGCGAACTGTGTTTGGGTGATTGAATTCTCAGACTGGATTTGGATGGACAAATGGTACGGTCCTGATCCTCCTGAACGATTACGGATGGCCTGAAGATGTTCCACTGGACTGTGGTTGTACAAGATGATGGGGCTCGATCGATGACGACAAGCCGTGACTCTTAAACTTTTGTTATATAATTGCGGAGCGAGGACAAGTACTTAGCCGCGCTCTTAACTTACATTGAGACTTTTTTTTTTTAAAGTTCATTACGGTATACAGGAAGACGAAGTTAGTGCACCTTCTTCTAGATGCCAGCTTCCTCTTGGACACTGTGCCGGTTTTTTCCCTTCAAATTCGGTCACTTGTTCGGACGAATTTTTATTTCGGTTGACTACCATTTGATCCCCATTGATTAAGGGAATCCAAACTCAGCTTTGTTTCACAGCTAAAGATAAAGCCGGTTCTGGTTACAGACTGAATGACCAGTTCCATTATTTGGACAGCAAGAACAATTATTTCTGGTGATTATTATGTAAAGATGAGTGTGGTAGCTTCGAGGTGTAAATAGCTTGTACTATGCTTGCCACAAGGTACACACATATTATTTTATATATCACTAAAGAATGTTGATATACAGAATCGTAGTGCTGGGCACCTGGCATGTAGTAGTTCGAAGTGCAACCGTGCATTGCATTGGACATAAAAGTACAAGTTCAAATAAAAATAATAAAAATGATAAAAGTAGTTTGTAAAAAAAAATTGCATGACCTTTATGAAAGACATCTTGGGTATTAGTGAAAATTCAAGATAATCTTGTATGGGTTTTAACCCTGAAATGGGCCCCCAAATGGCTTTTGGATGACATTTATTAGTCTCTCTAGAAGATGGATATTTTTTTTCATCCAAATTTGTAAGGGGACTTGGCTGTATGCTTTTGAAAATGCTTAACTTCTAATTAAATGTCTAAGATTTGTTTTGAACTTTTAGGAATTTGCTCTAAATTGAACAAAAAATCAACATTTTGATAAGTTGCATCAAATTTTTTTGGTATTGTACCTGTACAAGTTTAAACTAGACATGTTAGAGATCACATAGGGAATACCTACCTACCTACCTACCTACCTATCACTTATGGATTGAAAGATTATAATGTTTGATCATGAGGGTGTTAAAACTATAAAAGTGATTTTAAGTCTTTCAATCCTCTTTTCACATGTCAAATCTAAAAAGTTGGTCACCAATAAAAAAGAGAATAGAGGGCCTAATAAATATGTATAACCCCAATCAATTTTTGGCTTCTCAAAATCTACTCTACATTTTTTTTAAATGAATTTCTAATGTGATTTTTTCCCCAAGATCTAGTATATTTGAGGCTCATTTCTAAGAACCCTCAACATTTTGGAAAGTCAAGATTGCAATGAACACCCTTGCACAAAATCTTGAATAGAAAAATCATAATCAATCATTTTCAAAATCAAATTTTTGATTCTAAAACTAGACTTCGAAAAGAATTTTTCAAAAATATAAACTTCTAAAAGTAGTAAATTGGTTAGGTTTTATTTAACTTGAAAGTTTTTTTGACATCCAAATTTGGTGCTTTGGGCATTTAGGGATTAATCTACATATCACTAGATAGTGTATTGTGACTACTTGAAGGTCCTTGCTCTTGAAGTGAATTTGAACTAAAAAATGCTATTTTTTGAATTCAAGCCCAACTATTGAAATGAAATTAATGAACTCTAGTTTCTATTCCTATTTTGAAGTTTGGGCAGGGGCAATGGTTGGCTTGGGGTATTACTTTTTGGACACACTAATTACCTTATTTTTGTTTAAAACATCCAAAGTTTGACTAATTCAAGTAAGAAGATCCTAAATATTTTAAAAAAAAATTCTGCACCTCAATGGAATCAAGATGTATATTCCTAATAAGTTTTTTTTGTTTAAAACTTTAATTTTTGGATCTTTTCATAGAAGTGAGAAAAAATGTTGAATTTTTAGATTTGCAGGCATCATAGTGCACAATTTATTAATTTTTGGTTAACAAATTAAATTATTTTATGTATTGAACCACTTAATGTAAGTCATATTCAAAAAATGATATTAAAATAAAATTATTTGATATTCCAAATGCTTGTTTTGGAGGTTTCTAGGTGCATCGGACAAAACTTACTTTTTAAATTAAAAAATCCATTAAAAATTCTTAAAATTATTTGATCATGATGATTTTTTTTCTTGATATATTACAAGTGTAGGTAGCTAAAACATTGTAGTTCAGACAACATTTTGGGATACCCCAAGCAGACCATTGCTGATTGCTCGCCTAGGATTATAGCCTCTTGATTTTCTAATTATTAGACATAGTAAACTATTTTAATCTGTGATGTTCCAATGTATTGCATACAATTGCAGTGAATGTTTCAGCTTTTTTGAGCTAATTTTGAATTAGATATGAATTTTCTTCACTTTTTACTTTAAAAATCTCAATAATTTCAAATTTTCACATAAAAATCTGAATTTCTTAGGACTTGAAGACATCCAATTACATATATGAAAAATAAATATATAAAAATACAAAAACAAATAGTATTAAAGTGAAAGAACTTGAAAATTCATTCCTGTAGTTATAGGCTTGTCCTTGAGAATTAAAAAATACTCAATTTACTCTCAATACTATTCTACAACATCATTCAAAAAACTATTTTCCATTACAAAAAGTTTTAATTCTTTATAGTTGTGGACTACATATTTGTAGCATATATTCTCTTTGGAATCACTTTTCATAAAAATAAAAGCTTTGAAGAAGGTGGCAATGGACTTCTTTGAATGTATAAGAAAATCACCAATGCTTAAATTATCAATGGTTTCTTTTAGATGTATACTATTGTATATCCAATATTCAAATTCAACATTTCCTATTGAATAAATAATTTAAAACTCTCACATTTAATATGATGTATGACAAAAATATAAATATTTCATTTTTCTATACAACTTTTCTTTTATAAAAATAGTCCAAAAAATTTAGTACGTAGTTTTAGTAATATTTTTTAAAAATCCTAGCCACCAAGTATGATATTATCTTATTAAGATTTGAATGTCAATCAAGGGTCCAAGTTTTTTCTTTGTCAAAAAACCATTTTATAGAGAAAAAATTATTACTTTGAGTACAAATAATGAAAATTTAGAACTTGTTTTATATTAGGTTGATAACTTCACAATTTTATTTTATCATTAAAAAAAATCAAGTACAGAAAATAGAAATAATAATTGAGATAAATTGATTTAACTAAACCTTGTAAAGACTTTTACAAATTTATATATTTTGGCCAATCCTAAAAATCATAGTTTTCATCTTTTCTTATAATAAAATATGCACAAAAATTGACAAGGACCTATGTTATAGCAAATCAAGACTTTCTACTAAAATTGCAAACAATGCAAGTTAGTAAACATTTTTTATGTTGAAAGAGTGTACTACACGGCATTGTAAATCTTCCATTCTAAGGGAATCCCCAAACCACAATTTATGGATGCAAATTTGAAAATGATTTGATTTATTGGAATGGGGTTAAGTAGAATTGACCCTTTTATTGCATTAGTTAAGCTAAAAAGTAAATTTTTCCCCCGATTTTATACTTACTTAATTTTGTGATTGTTAATCTATCATTCTCGCAATAGATTATATGATTTAATTATGTATTTGATTTGATTATTCCAAATTTGATTCTCTATGAAAAATAATAAACTTTGTAGTTAATGTCTTGGGTAAAAAAGGGAGCAATGAAAAGATTAATTCCCATTGTCCATTGGAATGGTCATTTAGTTGTTGCTTTTTCAATTATATGAAGTCAAAAGGTGAACCAAACAAGACAACAATACCTAAATGCATTTGAATAAGATTTTGAGCAAGGTTCCTATTATTTAATTGTCAAAGCTTTTGTTGGTACTTAACCCCTAAAGTCCCATGGTCATTTTTCTGTCAAAACCACTCAAAACTACCACTTCTACTACAATCACCTACAAAATAAATTTAAAAAAATATTTTTAAGAATCTAACCATAGGATCTTGTTCTAAACTTGTCTTAGATCATATGATAATTTTTTTGTGATTTATGACTGTATAGATTGAAAGACATTAGCATTCAATGTGAAAAAAAAATTTCTTTCAAGAAGTTACTATGATCGCCTGTAAAACAAGAAGCTCCATAACTTTCAAATCTCTAATCCCAAATGGAATTAATCAAATCTTCCCATTTACAAAAAATATAATCTACAAGAAAAAAAATATTAAAAAAAATATTAAAATTTTTTGTGGATTTTTTTTGCTGCCCCGTCTCCCCCATTTTGAGGTTATTGTGGCATAACTTTTGCTCCTAGGCACTAATTGAAATAAAAATGATATTCCTAGAAAGCTCTTAAGTTTTTCTATCTTATGAAAAAGTTTCAATAAAAATTCAGATCATAGGAGCCTACCTAAAATTCATTTTGTCCCTTGTAGGGACAATAGGACTTTAGGGGTTAATACACTAAAAAGGTTATTTAGTGTGGGTGAATAATTGGTTAGTATGAAAATTAGTGTGACCAATTTAACATTGCCACCCTTGCATATTACAAATGTTACACCACCACTACTACAATTAATATTGAATAGTATCTCCTTGTGATATATAGTTTAGACCATATTAAATATTCATTTTGGTATAGTTGAAAGGAAATCCTAGATTTTCTTCAAATGCATTTTTTGGACTTTGTATGAACAAGCTATGAATTTTCAAGCTTATTCATACAAAGTCAAATTAACTTTGTACTTTTAGAATTGATCCAATGATGGTTTTTTGCACATACTATTCCAAAAAAATTATTGCCTACAAACTTATTCAATACTGTTACTTATAAATTTGCAAAATATGAAACTATAATCCCCAATTGATCTCTCCATGTTCCCATTCTTTTGTCTTTCTCTATTTTTGCCTTCCTACTAGCAATCCACCCACACCATACAATATACGAGACAACATATAATAAATATCTATCCTATTCAGTTTAATTGTTAAGTAGAGTTATATATATAATTTTAATTTTTTTCTTCTTTTAGGCATTTTTTGAGTTGCTTTAGAAGCTCCTAAAAGTGAATGTTTTTTTAAATGTAGATTAAAAAAATTGCCTATAGAGGATATTAGTTTATTTCAAATTTTTCAAATTTTTTTTGGGATTACAATGCACATTGTATAGCACCTTCAATTCTCACCCCATTCCTACATCTATTGAAGTAGAGTAAATTGGACATTCACTAGACACATCCAAGAACTGCCCAACAATCGTTGCCAATTACTGCATAGTAATTGCACAATTCAACTACCAATTGCATTGTAGTGAGAACAATTTTTTTTTATCATTGCCCAATGACTACACACTGTGTGGTGAAGAGTTGCAAGAATTTTTGACTAGATTTCAGGTGCATCGCCTTTAAATTCCACCAAAAAACTATAGGAAAAATTATTTTTGCATTTTGTTCTTGCATTTTGTTTTTTGAAGGTGAATCTTAACATGACATTGAATAATCTTGCTAAAGTTCAAAACATGCAAGTCTCTATATTTATGTGGAGAAGGATTTGAATTTTGTCTATGTGGTGATTAGCAAGTTAATATACATAGATTTCCATTTATGGAAAAAAGATCTTTCTAGAGTAGCAAAGCAAATGTGTGGTGTTTCATTTAGGAGTTACAAAATTAAAAAGTTTAATACAAGTGCAAAAGCTTTGCCATGTCAATAAAAAAATCCAATTTAAATATTTAATGATATTATTTAGTGTTAGTTGTATAGAGAACCAAAAATCTTATGCATTTGTTGGACCTTACTTCTCTCAAAAAAAAATCATTCCAACAAAGATGTAGCTAGCAATCATTCTAAGAGCCTATTTCCATTGGAAACTGGAACTAGAGGCCGAACGACACTGCTATGTGAGCAGTGAGCAAAGAACAGAGAGCAGAGAGCATACATTTGGAGAGCAAAGAGAGTCTAGAAAAAAAATAGTTTTTTTTTTTTTATCATTTTTAGATTTTATTATTGACATATTTGAATATTCTAAAGAATATTCAAGATTCTTTTGAAAATAGAGAATTTGTATGACTTATTACCGTGGACTTAGAAGGCAAAAAAATCAATTGGCGTCTAAATTTTCAAACTTTTGATTTTATTTAAAACCGAGGTAACGCAAAATGATAATTTCTGTGACCTATCACCGTGGAATTTGAGGGCCCAAAAAACAACGAAGGTCCTAATTTGCAAACTTGTAATTTAATTAGAGACTTGGGAAACACAAAATTGAACTTATTTGTTTTAGGATTAAGGAAGAATCAAAGAGATTGGCATTTTTGAGATTGACTCAAGTGGAAGTAGGAACTTGGGCAATATACTTGCTTCATTTTTATTCCATCACTTTTGTCATTATCATAGCTATGGCCATTTGATCCTCTACATTTCTGATGACATCGATTATTCTTTGTAGTTGACAAAGTTGCCTTGAGTTCAATATATAAGCACAACTTTTATAGTCCTATAATATGAAGGTAGAAAAATATGCCTAGGATGGGAGAGGAGAGAGAGACATATTTGAGGGCATAGGATGGGACAGGGACATAGTAAGTCTAGGAGATCCTTATGTTCCTTTCAATCCATCGTCAGAATGTGAGAGGAGTGTTGCAAAATGGTATTATGATGACAACAAGATGACTCCATTCTTGCAGTCCACGCAAGTATGGAGGTGGAGGAGGAGTGACAATGATATGTGGAGAAGTTCAAGATGCTGGCAAATGTAGTGGAAGAAGATTGAACAATTTGTGTAGATAGAGATTAGAATGATGTAGTTGATTTGAATGTGGCATTCAATGGAAGACAAATGAGGTGGATGGTGAGGACACCTTAGTCAACATGAAAGAGAAGGTCAAGGTTATAGGGGAATCTTCAAGTCCTGACTTTGTTGTTTTATGAGAGGATGAAAAGATTATTGCCACATTGCCTACTGTTTAAGGAAATAATGACAATTAGCTATGTTGGTTTATTTTGACCAGATCCAATTTTAGCAAGATCGGGTGATGAGTGGAAGTCACAATCATCTAGGAGGTTGGCACAATGGAAATCAAGTGGAGAAAAAGAAATAAAAGGCTTACGGGTTAGTATGCAGAGTGAGATGGTGTAAAAACACATGGTAACAATTATTGTAATTCAATGATTTGAGGTGAATAAAAATCATAGAACATGACATTTTATTTCCCAAAGGAGTAGATAGCAAGTACATGTGAGGTCAAAAAATGACCACATCCATAAAAAGACAAAGTAATCCTAGGCCGGCAACAAGTCTAGGTGTTAGAATGTGTCAAGAGGCCCCCTTCAAGAATGAATTTAACCTCATTGAAGCTAAAAGTTGGGGCGTGAATGAACAAGTTCACTTCTGGATCTAACTTAGAGACCTTGACAAAGAGGAAGTACAAATGCTTACAATGTAGAAACGAATGTCTCTTGCAGCCGAACTTGGTAATCATGTCTTTAAAGGCTGGGCAAGTGCAATCAGGGAGGGAGCTCACTGTGAGTTGGTAAATTGATTGTGTTGGAGCAGGTTTGGACTGCAGATTGATAATACATCCAAATCTGGGATGAGGAATCATTGTTATTTTCAAGATGGTTCCCTGCATAGCACAAGCGGACACAATCATTTGCATTTGTTTTGCTGATGGTACGTAGGTGGAGCGTCGCGTAGACTTAGACTGCCTTGAAATAGGGTAAAAGTCAAGATTGTGTGGAACATCCACACCGGAGAGGTCGAGGGGAGGAGCAAAGTTGTTGGAGTGATCCGTTCTTTTTGTGGCAATTGAAAGCCGGCATTCTCAAGCTTCAAGATCTCCGGGCGAGTGAGGTTAGTGCCCAACTTCACAGGCCACATGGGAGGAATAGGAGGTCTCTCTTGGTCCACAGAGAAATTATCCACCCACTTACAAAGCGAGACCTTGACACAACGATCAATGTCGTCTGGGCAGAAGAAGAACTTCTTGGATCTTGGTCTTGTGAATGAGTATTGGTTCCAAAATCTAGAGTAGGTTGGGGTAGGGGTGCTCTTGCCATTGGAGACAATTTTGGCAATGCATTTCTTCTTGGTGATAGTGTACATAGCCCAACAAGACTTCCCAGAATTACAAGCACTAGAAGAAAAATGTGCTGGAAAAAACAGGTTCCAAACGCGAAAAACACGTTTCTGTAAACGATTTTGGCGAACAGGGAAGTATCATATGGATTCTGTTGAGAAATGCGTTCCGAACGAGCCCGAATTCCAGCGTTGTGTCCCTATTTTTGCGTTCATGTGAATGTTTACATTGTTTAGAGAAACGCAGTTTGTCCACGCTGTCATTGTCTACGTGTAATTTCTTTTAGTGTTTCGAAGAGGTTGGATATAATAAGGTAGCCTACGTGGAACAATTTGCACTAGATGGCAGACATCTGTTGCGCAGTATGCTTGTCCACGTGGACTCCTATGATCCCGCTTGCCACATGTCAAGATGGGATTCTTTCCTAACGCGTCGGTCAACATTAACGACTGTGTTTCAAACGATGTAGTTATGCTCTTACGAACGCTACCATGTTCCCGGAAATACAATTTCCTATTTCAAAAAACATAATTTCGCATTCAGAAGACGTTATAATTATTTGTAGCTAAAAATTTCATGTTCTCCAACGTCACGCTCAACAGCACCTATAATTTCGAACAATATGATTTAATGCAAATGTGTTCTGATGAACACGACAACTTCGATTGCCTCCTGTTTAATCTTGTTCACAAACAAGAAAACATTGACATACATGAGAGAATGTTAACAGAAATTAATATAAAGAACTGTTTCATTTCATAAAAGTATGTTCGCTTGAACAGAGTGCTTGGCACTTCCCTGTTAGTGGGAACATGATTCCCAACGCTTGTAACCCTAGAAATGTCTTGGAACCCTAAATGATTTCCTGCTATCCTAAATATTTCCTGTAACCCTACATATTCAGCATGCAGTGCATGCCATTGCAAGCACTGCTTCATTTTGTCATTCTATCTTTTGAAGCACAAGGGGCTCTATCTTTTGAACTAGGATCCTATACTATGCACCTCCTACACCCGAATTGGAACATGACAAGAGCATGACAAGGAAATGCAAAACTACAATACTGCACCTCCAGCTGCAATTAAAGAATCCATTTAGATGCACTTTTGCATTCAGTAATCCATCCATTTTTCCATTCTTGTTTTCTCCTGGTCATCAATGGACCCTTCATCAGTTGCTAAAGCATACGCTTGCAAGAGAAAAGCCTGAAATGATCACTGATGACCCAGAGATTCTTGTGCCTCTTGTAAAGCATCTTCACAATTACCTGCATCATAGAAGATCCAACCTTCACAAATGAGGCGTTCGTGGTCAGTACCTGCATTATGCCATGCCAGTCCGAGATTGTGCATATGTGCTTCAGGGCAATTCTACCTAAACAGCAGTCCACAATCAATTCAATCAAATTGTGAAGTCATTAACAAAGAAGCTGTAGAAACCAATTCAGAGGTGAACACTCCATTGGCATCCGACATGGAGAAGGACCACGTCTTTTGCCAAAAAAAGGAAAAAATGCAGTTGCTTCTGTGCCCCTTCCTAACGAGGAATCATGACAATATATGAGAAGCATAACTGTAATATAAAGCACTCCTACAGTGTATTGAGGCATGACGATGTTACGGTCCCTGCAATTCTTGCAACAAAATGGCAGAAGAACGGTCATCACATTGTAATGAAGGAAAATTCAAGAAAACGATACCTGTATCTAAAAAAAGATGTAGGCAACGGAACTTAGTCCAAGGGAAAAGTACGCTAAAACATACTGCAAGAAAAGAAGGGGCTACCGGAAACAAAAGAAGCCCATTGTGGAATACTATTCCAACATTTTATGAAACACACCTGTAGAGCCAGTATCATCCATCGAAGACCACCTGCAGTACAAGTGCATTTAGCAATTGGCCTTCGACCACTGCTCCACATGTTGACTCCACAATTTCCGGAATGCAGTCGTACGCAGACGGGCAACATACATCATGTACGACGGGTCCAGTGCTAATAATGACCGAACATCCCGCACTGCCCCTTCGTATTCTTCAAGACCTACACAGAAAGAAGCTCTCACTTCAAAGTACTCAAAGGTCCCGTGGAATCCCAAGATCCTCTTCATCTCTATAATTACAGCTTCCACGTTCAGTTCATCCAGAGGAGTGGCAACACAATAATTGTACGGATATGTTAGGGTTGCGTCCACCTCAGAAGCTTTGATTAGACCTGCTATCTTTTCATTTTCCTCACTATATAATGGTGTTCCCTGAATCATCCACCCTTTGGATTTGTAATTGGCAACAACAACTGCAATTTATTCATATGTAGCTGCCTATAGACCCTTCAGAGCTATAATTCTTACTACTGCACTCCATGAGTGAACATGTCCTTGCTCCACAATAGCCTCGAATTATCCCAGAGCTCAATTATATTCTTTCCTAGCAAACAAAACGAAAACTCGTTGGTGGAATGGCAAAGATTTCGGCCTTTCACATACCTACAACGTCTCTGCCCCTACAATAAAGCAACATTATGATTACAACACATGCTCTCTTCAACACTAATTCAGCTTAAGAAGGTGTACAAGGCAAAGAAAAGAAGACCATCACTTGTAAGTCGTTCCTGCACTTCGGAAGTAGAATGAATACTTACAAATTATCGGAGGTTGAATTTTCTGAGAGTTGGTAAGCTCGAGGAAGTACACCTACAAGCAAACTCGTGCTGAAGCTCCTGTACCTTTCTGTAACACATATTCCAGAAATGTTAGTACGTCATGCCTACTTTGGACCAAGGTAGCTACATTTTGGGTGAAAAGCATCCTTCATTGTCCCGCAGCTAAACAAGTGTGCGGAAGATACTATTTCCAAAAGCATCTTCGTTGAAAGTTCTGTTAGTCGGCCTATTTTACTGAAGTGGTCTACAACCCTCATACCTGTCAATGACATGCCATTTCCGGATAACCTATTCCGAGATATTAGAGCTCCTGCAAAATGACCATTGAACATGGTACACAAGGCCACTGACAAGTCCGCTATATTCTCTGCCCATTCCACTGGACTTGTTGTCCATTCAAATTGAAGACTATGTCGTTTCCGAAGCTCCTCGTGTACCAAAAATGCGTGCTCTCGACCTCAATGACCGCTTCGTTGGAAAAGTTCGGTCTCAACAAGACCTCAGAACACAGAAGATTGTTCCCAAATAAATGTGGCCTCGCCCTCTTCGGCTATTGTCTCCTACTGCACGTACATCTCAGCTACAGTACAAATCTAATGTACAAGCTTCAAGTAAGGTTCAATAGGACGGTCACTCTATTTCGACAATGAGATACTGCATTAACACAAATTCAATCATTGTCACCACTGCGTATCATACTGAAGCTCAGAGTTTGACCTGATGTATTCAGAGATTGGTCGAGCAAGAGACGAAGGGGCAAAAGATGGTGTGACCAATGTACTAATCAAGTATAATTGGCACCCCCCCAAAGAAATTGAAGGTTCACAGCAGAACTTCTGAACAACCTCAAATACATTCTATTCAAAGCAACAAACATAAGAGGAATAAAATGACAGGCATGTCTTCTGTGGCCCATTCCTGACAACACAACCTCATTCAAATTACCTAATCATTTGTAAACATGGTGACTTTCAGTTATGCGTGTCTGGGCACACCAATCGAGATCTATAGCTGCCTAAGTACAAAGAGTACAACATTGAATTTGAGGGAAGGTAAACAGTCTTCACATGTCAATCTGTCTCCCTTCTCGACGTTGGTTTGTTGAGAAAACAAAAAATTGCTATCACCTACACACAAAGCATGATAGTCTTGCCTTGTCTACAGCATCGTATACCGTCAACATTCCAACATTCTACATAACATCCACAGAGGCTGAGTGAATGTCCGCAGAGTAGGGGATTTTCCTACCTTCATACGCTTAATTCATCAACACACACGAACATAACAAAGACCAACCAACCTTCCCGTTTGATTACTAACTAATCTCTGAATTCATGAAAATACCACTGCGTCATAACATTCTAACCTGATTAGTATTGCAGAACCTGGCACAAAACAATTTTAATCATTAGTCATGTTCTCTATCATTTACAACACTAGCTTTTGAATAGGATGCCTCTACCGCTGAAGATGAGCTAGTCCTGCCTTGAATCAGTGATACAGACATGAATTTCTTAGCAAACAATATGTAGGCCTAAATGAACAACAAAGCGGCCTGTTAACATACTTTCCACATTTGTAGTCCTTCATGCTCTGCTCCATTGCAAATGATGTACTCAATGGACCTCATTTGTACACAACTTTTGTACAGCCAAGAAAACATTGCATGCACCAGAGTCCTTGACGACATACATACAGAACAGTTTGAAGTCTGTAATCCATTAGAATTCGTTGAAATACTTTTAAATAGAACTACGAAAAATTGGCCCTCCCTGTCCATGAAGCCTGCCTCTTAGCATCTCTACAATCCAGGTGGAGCCGGCCACCATATATCGCAGCGCCTCCTGAAAGCTTGCCCCAATGTGCTGCACAACACTTTTCCGTTGCTGTCAAATTCTACAAAAGGAAGGGGTGCATCCAAAGCATGTACTGTCTTTAAAGAAAGGCGTATCAAATTCTGCTGTAACCGACCTGGCATAGGGACTACATCTTTGTCAAAGTCGGAGTGAACTACATTACTTGTCCCCAATAATTTTCTTGGTTCCAAATTTTCCAACAACATAACTTCCCCAACCACATCGGTCATCACTTGCCATCATCAATCAATTATTTCAGTTCCTAATTTCTCTTCAGATGCATGTGGCACCGAAACCTCTCAAGGTTATCGAGCCTAGAAATTCCCGTCTCTCCTGTGAATACAGAATTGAACTTCAAATTCTCGAAACTCGTGAACCAACAATGACTTCCATTTGGTAAGGCCCACTAAGAGCGTGACAACTTACATTGGGCACTTTCCAACGCCCCATTACGCTTCAAGCTCACTTAGCTTTCTGTAACATACCAAACATATTGTCAGAGGATGTGCTGGACATCCACTGCGTATTGTTTGGTGTTCCTAATCGTTGAACCTTATGCTACAGTAATTTTGAAGAACATAGAAACTCATACATGAAAGACTACTCAAAACATGAACAAAGTCATACGTCCTATCCCTATGTCCTACTTATTTATGCATTTCCGCAATGAAAACATTAATGTGGAATTTGGAGAAACGGGTTTTCAAGAATTTTCCCCAACAACCTAATCGACAGTCTTGCAAGCAGACATGAAACAGAATGGAAGAGAATTACCATGGACTTCAATCTCAAGATTGTCATTCACCAGATCATGGGAATCGCAAGTGCTCACTTCCACACATGTCCACATTACGGTAGACATTGTGGGCTACATACCTTTCCTCCTTTGCCTTGGCCTTTGACCTCAGCTTGTTTCATAGTCTTCCGATTGCTTCTACCGGTCTTCCCTTTGCCTTTTGCATTCTTTCCTTTGTCAAATGTCTTGTCGTTGTCCAATAATACAACGTCGTCATCTCCTTCATCGTCAATCTTCTGCCTCTTCGGAGCTCTGGCAGGTGGATCTTTCTTCTCCAAAACTACCGCCCTCTGCAACAAAGCGTGTTTTCTTTCATACACAACCAATGCATTCTAAGATACAGAAAATCCAAAGAAGACGCATATCCTGAAAGTACATATTCTAGTTGCACAGAGTACGACATGGTTGGTTATGCTTACTTCAATATCCTTTGTAGCTTACGTAAGCTTCTCTGCAGAGCAAGCAGAGGTCCTTCCCTGTACAACAACCTAAGTCCACAAAATCAAGAGATTGTACACTTCCAGAGTATGCATCAGCATGAACTTCATCAATGTGGACCCATTCTTCAGTATTCTACATCAAACTAATGCATCACTACTTCTGAGCACTTTACATAGGAAGCGTACCTGCTTCGCTTTTCCTATGAGTTGTCCACTTTGTCGGGTAACCCCTTTCTGCAATTCACACTGACGATGTCCAACCGACTTCACTTCCTGTATAACAGACTTGCATGCCACATGTGGGTCAGCGACTACAACAGCTGCTGGAGCTGCAACCAATTCCACGTCCGGCTCCACTACGGTAGTTGCTACGGGCTCTGGAACTATTTTCTTGTCATCAGAGTTGTCCTCCTCCTCCGAACTACTCTCTTCGTTACCTGATGACTTGCATTCGTCGCTGCCGTCTGCGTCCTCACTATCTTCGTGGGTTCCTTCCACCTCAACCACCACTTCCTCTTCAACAACTTCTGCTGACTCGTGCGCCTCCTTAGTGAGTAGGAGTGGTTCCTCATCAACATCGACAACGTGTGCTGGGCTCTTGTTCGGCAGGTCCTCCTCCTGCACTTCGAATTTCATGCGCTTCCAAGATTTCAAAACGGGCTCGCACTCAGTCATAAACGCCTCCAATACAGCTACTCGCTTCGTCAACTCCTTTGTCAACTGCATTGCTGCGTTGTTTGCTTTCGTTGATGTTCTTTGTCTCCTTTTTTCCATAGCTTCTTGTTGTACCACTACCCACTCTTTCTCCACTGCGGCTTCAATTTCTTCAATGTAGGGCTCTCGTTGCTTTTCCTTTGCCTGCGTGACATATACGGCATAAGAGACATCGAAAACTAAGAAGGAAATGCTGAAGAAATGGAAAAAAGAAGAGCATTGCTTGTCCTCACCAACTGCACAAGCACAGCTTCTTGCATTACTTTCTTCGTAGTGTTCTTTGACCCTCTCCCTCTCGCAATGGACGCCATGTACTCAGATTTCTGTTGGGTCTCTTTACTCTCTCTTTTCGCTTTCAATGCCTTCCAGTACGATTCCTTCAAGTCTGCTGGTTTCTTCGCTGCTTTGTCAATTAGTTGATTCAAGTAGTACCTGAAGCTGGTTAGGCCTTGTCCCACAGTTTTCCGCAAATACTTGTCACTCAACATATTTGAATCGCCATAAAATTCATACTCAACATGAACGCGGTCTATCAATCTCTGCTTGGCATCGTTCGTTTGTTTTCTCCCACCCCTCAGCTGGATTCATATCCTTCACAAAAGATACTATATCTGAATGGAGAAGGCCTGCCATTTTCCCTTTGGGAAATCCTTCCTTATTCAAGAACAGTGGTCGACGTGTAGTCCTCTTACGTTCCTCTCCATACACACTGCTCTTACCTTCATCGCGACCTTCATTCACGACAATGGCTGAGGACGATGGAGGGGGGTTGCTGCCTTATATGCTGCTGTAGGGATGTGGCTTCCCTGTAGTGCCCTCTAAATCGAGTAAGTGCAACTCTGGCCGTCGTTCATATCGACCTTCATCATATTGACGTCGGTCTTCATATTCTCGACTCGGTCTCTGGAAATCCCCTCTGTGGCTGTCATAGAAAAATTCTGCACAGCCAACAGAATGAGCTCCTGTTGATTGATGGATGGTTGACAAAGGACTACGCATTGTTACATTTGAAGCTACACTATATTACTGTAATACTGTTGCTGTTGTGGAAAACGAAATTCAGAATAATTGAATGAGGAATCGCCGGAAGCTACAGATTGACCAAAAAGTTCAGAATTTCACACGTTACCTGCGACACTGTACGCAAAGCGTCGTCCTACGGAATTGGAGGAAATGAAACAAGTTACATTTTGTCACACATATTCAAACAAAAGGGATTCTTCTACAGAGGGTCCCTCTGCTCACTTCTCTTCAATTTGTAGGGGAGTTGTGTTTTCTATGGAAAAAACACATTATGAACAGGATTGTATAGAGCTCAGTCGCGAAGTATAGTAGGCACATAGGAGCATAAACAAGTTCTATTTGCCCTCAATTCACGGCAGCCATATTTGATAGGAATGGACCACCCAGAACTACCGTCAGAACAAAAACGGTGAAGTAGACAAGGAAGTTTCAGCGACAATGCATTACCTCCACAACGTCTGCTTCTCAGATCAATGGACGCAATGAAGCTGCTGAACATCCTACAGGCACAACATCTATGGGAAGAACGCAATACCTCTTGGGCCGTGGAATTCGGGTGCTCCATCATATTGCCTACTTCCACTGCCATACGGCAGACCACGTCCATCGTAATTACTTGGGCCGCCATGTGGAGCAGGAGGCCACGGCTATCTGAATGAAGTGGAGTACATTCCATCGGATGATTGTCCGTATGGGTAATGGTAATCATCCACCCACTCTGAACAACGGCGACTATCCGGCTGAGGAAGACAGTATCCACCTTCCATTGGCCTCGGTGCCCCTTCACGAATTGGAGGTCGAATTGATCTTGGTAGCTCTCTACCCTCGTCTTCTAAAATACCAGGCCGTTACTCACAGGACGTACGATTTTCCTCATGAAAATGTGCGCTTGGAGAGAGCGCATCTTCCATCTCTTCGTCAGCCTCCACTTCCGGATCTGACAACTGTGGTTTCTTCAATTTCGATGCGGCTGGCTTGTTCTTCATTCTGCTATTCCCTACTCTTCTTGGCCAAGACCTAAAAATCTCTTGAAGCTGCACATGAGAGTGTAGTCTGGTTAGTCAATGCAAACCTCGTGGGCAAGAGTTCCGCTGAACATGCAAGTCAATGAATGCATTATTACAAAAAGAGTACATCGTCATCGAAGTATAGTACATTCTCTTTGTAAAAAACTATGAAGACAACGTGAAATTGAACCTTCGGAAGGACTAGAGCAGCTTGGTATGTTCCCAATAGCAATCCAAAATTGCAAATTGTAGTGAAGTCACCGGAGAACCTAAGAAAGACATCAGCTTCCCGTTCCAAGTAGGAGTTCGCTATTCCAACCAATCTCCATGTTTGAGCTTTACAAGAAGACACTATATTGTGGCTACTTCCACCGTCATTCGAATTGTCCTTTATCATTGCAAAACAGAAATGATATCCCCTGCAACCCGCAGGTCAGAATTGGAGACCAAAACTAGTGCCGTAGTACCTGCAAATACAGGAAAGTGTGGTATGCATGGACATGGAGCATGCAGGTACCTAATTCGACAACATGTACTGCGACAGACACATCTGCGGCTGAAAACATGAATCCTCCCCATTAGTACTTAGCCCCTCCGATTGCAAATCCAATGGATTCTGAGGTGACTGCGGAGTTTCACGTTGTCCCACACGAATTTCACTCAACTGTATAATATTTCGGTCCTTCCAATCTCTGTAGTCGAGGATAACTTTCTGAACTAGAAAGCCTGCCTTCACTACTAGAAAATTTAATTTTTCTGTTGTTTTGGTCACGTTGATCCGGTCAAAATCTGACAGAAATTTGTTGAAATCAACAAATTTCTGTCAGATTTTGACCGGATCAACGCGACCAAAACAACAGAAAAACAAAATATTCTAGTAGTGCTTCAATGCTTATGTAGTTGTGTTATTCTTTCATTTCAAACTAGTGTGGATCATTTCTAATCTTGGAAGGCCTAATCGACCAGAGACAGTTGTACATGAAGGCGCAATTCTAAAACAGCCTTCACGTAACGGGAGCTTCACCTGTGGAGTTCCAAATTTCTTCGAAGACCTCTGCCTTGCCCTGCAAAGGGGTATGAAATACAATCCTACACTACCACATGAAGCTGTCCACATCTTTTCCTTACAAAATTCATCCAATGGTTCAGAAATAGATTTCCTACCGCCTACCATGTTGGAGCACCTTGACCTCTAAAGAAAAAGAATCGCAAGAACACCTTCACATCGTCACCATTGAACAATGTCATGGATCCCGCTGTTGAAGTACAGAAACACTTCGTGGGAAACATCGAGTACGTGCCTACAAAACCTAGGGTTCACAAACTATATGGAAGACGGTGCAGGAACAATAGCCTGCTGCGATACAAGTAAACAAATGTGCCGACCTAAATTGTGAAACCCTAGAGAGTAAAATATGGTCTATTTACCTGGCGTGAGCATCGGAAGTTAGTAGGGAGGACGATCTTCAGAACTAACCTGAAAAAGTACTAAGATGCGAATTGCTGAAGCTCATGCGGTTGCACAAGGAAGACGATGGACTCTGGCCGGTTCATGGGCAGCAGCACCTTCACATTTGAAGTGCCGAACGTCCAATTGCAAACCCTACAGACGGTGCCAGGCTCCTTCATGTGGCATCTACAAGACGGTAGGCAGAGCGCGAAATTGAACCTACTTCGGGGTGACACTGCACACGTAGGCCACTCTTAGAGAGCGCAGTCGAAAGTGAACGGCCTACTCTATCGAGTAGTTTTCCAGAAAAAAGAAAGCTCCGGCAGAACATGGATGTCTTCCTCACCTTCGCAGAAGACGTCTTGCCAACGATTGCGGAACTGGATTGCTCACAATCTGATTTCCTCGACCTTGTTGTTCGACGGAGACTGTAAGTCCGTGCAGCAGGTGCCACCTTCTTCACAGGCCGCTTTGGACTCTTCTTCTTCTGGCGATCATGTTGCGCACGACGATCTTCTGCGGAGAATAAAGGGCGCAACGATGCTACTTGTGCAAATCCCGCAGCGAGTAAGTCTCATTGCACTGCATTGTGTAGAGTCTTCTTCCTGATGTTTCTTTCGATCTCGTATGCTGTGAGATTGTCTGCCTTCGCCTCCGATGTTAATGCACACTTCATCATTGGCGGATGAAGGAATCGACTACTGCACACAAGTGCGTTAATGGCGAAAATACAGATCTGCTTTTCTAAAGTGCGATCGTTGTCTGGTCACTGTAGTGAGCCACGTGTCAGAACGGTAACTGTGAGGGTGCGCAGAGGCGGACCTTGATGTTCGGGTTCTATGTATACAGTTGGCAATAATTTCAGGTGAATAGCAAGTTCTGATGGTCCGAACTCCAAAGTGTGAAGGCAATCGTGGTCCACAATGTCAAGGATTATACGTGAAGGCAATTTAGATCTTCAGTGTATCCACGTTCCTTTTTCCTCCAGTGAATGGTAATCCATGTAGAAGACAGTTACTTAACATTGAACAGAGAAGTGATCCACGGAGTTCTGTAAGTGCTTAGTAGTTTGGTGAGGTATTCATGCACAGAGTAGGGGATTTTTTCCGGATGCATTTCTTGAAGTATAGCACAGAGAAGAGGGTGCAGAAGGTATGGTAGCCACTTTTCCTGGTTTCTCAGTACTCATTTGTAATTCTAGAAATTGCCTACATAATAGAACAGCTTGTCGACTGGTCAGGAATTCAAGCATCAGTCATGTTTGCGACAACATGACAAGGAAATGGTACATTGCATAAATGAATGTACGCAAACAACCTGGTCATTTTTGCAATACGTTCTTCACGTAATAATCCAGGATTCATGCAAATGGCACTGTATTGAAGCATGCCTTTCTTTCATGTACATAATATTGAACATAGCCAATGTCAGAGTTGTAGGCAGTACGAGCTTAGATTGCATTCTGTTACATTTTACTATTCAAATGAAATCATTGTTAACTAAGTGGAATGGGGATTTTGCAGAAGAAGGTGGTACCGCGAGCTAGTGCGTAGTACACGTGACTGTGCTATTGTGTGAATGTGCCACGTAGACAACATATATGATTCAGTAAGTGTCTCATACTTAGCGCATGAAACATTTGTGAGTGTAGCATATGTGGACTGGGAACATGAAATGAAGAAATTCCATTAGATAATAACTGTATATGCTATTTCAATAGAATGACTTTCACTAAAATTAGAGGGAAATAACAATGTCTACTTCTTTATGTTAATTTTCTGCACGTATAGGTAGAAGCTCATATTGAGTAAGAGTTGTTGATGATGGAATTAGTTGTGAAGCAATAGTGGCATATGAAGGTACTCATGCATTTACAACAGAATTGAAGACATACTAATTTGATAAGTGCTGGAAGGTGAAATACAAGGGCAATAAAGCATTGTACTTTGATTTCATAGAATACTTTTCAAACTAAGGAAACAAACAGTACTTGCTAGTTCTCTGGAAATGGAGAAACTGCTGGACAAGAGTATGTCCTGCAATTCCTTGAACTATGTTTTCCTTATAGCTAGCAATATATGTTTCTCCTCTACAAGAAGGATAGCCTAGTGTGATAGATATATAGAAAATTTTTGCATTGTGTGGAATTGTACATGCCAATGAGGCAGTGACATCGGTTGGACTGAGCAATGCAAAGAATAACAAAGGCAAAACAAACTGCTGACATATGTGAATAGAAATGTAGAAACTTGAATGTTCACTTTCATTTGTAGAAAGAAAGACGTGCAGAATGTACAAGCTATTTCAGTGTACAGAAGACATGGAAGCCCTGTAATGTAGTCATCTTATGCTTAGAACATACTGACATGCAAGTTTGGAATGTATAGGAACGTGAGAAGGAGTTGCTGCTGGTGCATTGTCTACAACATTGGGAATCAATAATGGTTACTTAAGAAAATTGGATTCTTCTAATGTTACAAGGGTTTTGTTCAAAGAGAAGTAGTACTATTTCTATGTGCTATTTTTTTGGCTCTAGAGGCAGAGAAGCAACAATTATCGCTGCTCTTCTACAAGGAATCCGAAATTGCAGCGAAGAAGATTGACACGAAGAGGTTCACTTCAGTGGTGCTAACATTCTTAGAATGGTAGGACGTACAGGTATATATATTCCACTACAAGATTTGATCTTTGAAACGGAGCAACGGATTGCAAGAGAGGCGGGATGCAATTCATTTCGTTGTCCTTGCACGAAATGCCATGGAGGTCGTCGTTATAATGTAACAGTCATACAGGAGCATCTTCGTGTGAATAAGCGGGATCCTTTTCTCCTGCACTCCATGGTAGGTGGTGACCCAGAGGAGGGGTATCCTAAAGAAGGAATATGGATAAATGAGGAAGGGGAGACATTGCCAATGGAAAATGTCTTTGATGATGTACAGGTACGTTCAGAGTATGCAGAGCACATGGATCCTTATCATGACATCTAGCAAAAACTATTTGATGCTTTTGATGAAGGGGACCGACTTTGTGAAGACACACAACATGCAGAAGAACATGATAGTGATCCAGAAGCTGTGCCGAAGGGGGCAGAGGTAGTGGATGAATTGTATGAGGAAGCGACACGTCCTATATTTAAAGGAAGCGCTATAAACGTTATATCTGCAACAATTGTGCTTATGAATATGGCAGTGATACATGGTGTGAGTAATGCTTATATAGATGAGTTGTTCAAGTATTTATCGACAATATTGTTGCCAAAAAGCAACAAACTTCCTCATTCTTACTATGAGGCCAGAAGAATCATAAAGAAGCTAGGATTGAACTACAACATCATACACACTTGTCCGAATGGGTGTGTCCTATACCAAGGAGGTTATACAAATTTGAAGGAGTGTCCAAATCCGGGCTATGGGAAATCCAGATTTATAAAAGGATCACAGGTGATTCCAGCAAGAGTGATACGACATTTTCTCCTAATCCCTAGGCTGTAACGAATGTTCAGGTCCCCAACAATAGCTGAATTGTTACGGTTTCATCATGAGCATCCGAACACAGACGACGGTGTCATGAAGTCGGTTGCTGACTCTCCTACATGGAAGCATGTGGATGCCACTATAGATCCTTCCTTTGGACAAGAAGTAAGGAATTTGCGGTTTGGAATGTCACTGGATGGTGTGAATCCTTTTGCACACAATAGTATCAATCACTCTACGTGGCCAGTGTTGGTGCTCATTTACAACTTGCCTCCGTATTTGGTGACAAAAAGGTTTTTTATGTAGTTGAGCATTCTAGTGTCCGGAAAGTTGTCACCAACAAATGAGAACATTGATGTTTTCATACGTCCTTTAATAGAAGAACTGCAACAAATTTGGATAGGAGTGACCATGCAGGACTTCTCTAAACCTGTAGGGACACGTCATTTCACCTTGCGAGGCATTCTAATGTGGACCATATCTGATTACCCAGGATATGGCTTAATTTCAGGCTTATGTACACATGGGTATAAAGCTTGCACAGTTTGTGGGCCAGAAACAGATGCGAGAGCAACAACATCTGGCAACAAAGTGGATGCTCACAATCGCGCGAAGGGTAGGAAAATTGTATATGCAGGAAGCCGAAGGTGGACCCACAGAAGCCATCCATATCGGAGGAACCTACAATTTGATGGCAAGGTAGAGTTGAGGTCTACTCTAACAAGACTGACTGTAGAGCAGACAAGAAGGTGTGGTGAGGAACGTAGATTATATTTAGCGAATGGAAGAAAGAAGGGTACTGATGATAATCCCGTTCATAAACATGGAGTGAAGCGTTCAAGTGCACTGAACGAACTTCCATATTGGATAGTAAGTACTGGCTTGAGATCAAAAGTATTCGAAAGATTTGTTTCTGAGTATGTGTACACGAATTTTTATTCTTTTCTATGTCTTCATTGTCATGTAGCTTTCTTTCATAAGAAAAGGAGGCACCGACAGACGTACATAGGTACCGAAGCTATTTTTGAGAAAACAGTACATGACATATGATGCAACGGAAGTCAAAGTAGCGGCAACATGGAAACATACGTTCGATTTTGTTTGCTAGATGTACATACAATATGGAAGGCTTGAAATGTGGTATCCGTGAAATGTAAGAATTTCAGCAAGCAATGCGTTGTGCAGAAGGGAAGTTCTGCTAAAGAATGTCAATCAATTGTGTTGGGTCAATTGGATGAAAGAATTCATGTTCATGGAATTCAATTATGGACATGTACGTGATCATGTGTTGAGAAGTATTTCCATAATTGGATTCCTGTTAGGAGGATTCGAAGACGTTCTATTTTGAGAATTGCTGTAATGTCCGATACAAAATGAGAAAACAACATTGTTGGAATGAATGAAGGTATTGCAGGAGAACATGAATAATGAACACAAGAATTTCAATGTATTATAGAAGCTGCAGCTGCAAAGTATTAGTAGAAGAAGGGAATTCAGTAGTTGGGGTCGTTTGGGTGGACAGTTGGTGGACACTATGCTCAATGTGTGCTGGGGAACACAGAAGTTTCTAATCACTGGAAATTGTGGGTTGTATGAGTACAGAAACTCTTGTGTCGACATTTGTTAGACCCCATGCATTGTGAGAAAAACTTATGCGAAAACTTTCTGAAGACTGTATGGGGAGGAAAGGATTCTATTGGTAGTAGGCAAGATATGGAGACTATGAAAGTTCAACAAGGCTTATGGCTGGCACCTCCACTAAACAATAAAGACAATTTCTACATGCCTGCCGCTCCATATATTTTGAATGGCAGTGAGAAGGTGACAGTGATGCAAATTATTAAGAACCTGAAGACCCCAAGCAACTACGTGGGTGCAATCCACAAGTGTTTGGAAGAAGGGAAACTACGATATTTGAAGTCACATGACTTCCATGTTCTAATGCATCAAGTAAGTTCCGGTCTTCCTATGGTATAGAACGTTTTCATTTGTTGTACAAGTTTGGTTTGCAAGTAGAACGCTTCAAGAGTTCAAGTAGTAGTACGTAGTGGAACAGAAATTCCAAATTCACATTTGTTCAACGACGACATGATGTTCCATACAGTGATACACGTATAGTAAAAGTAGTTCAAACCGAACTCCAAATATGTATAGCTACAATAGTGCAGAAGTTTTTGTATTGGAGGGCTGAAATACGAAAAAAAAGTGAGCGAAAGGAATAAGAATATGAGCAGCTGAATTGTGTGTGCACATATGATCAGGTACTACCACTTGCATTGCGAAATGTCCTCAGTGAAGAAGTTCGACAAGCAGTCATGAAAGTAAGTCGAGTATTCCGACGTTTATGTGCCAGAGAAATCAAAATCGCCGATAGAGATGCTAACATGAAGGATGCAGCTGATGCACTTTGTATGATCGAGAAAGAGTTTCCGCCTACGTTCATGGACATTATGTCTCACTTGATGATTCATTTAGTACAGGAACTCTATCTCTGTAGACCAGTTCATTGTCGATGGATGTATCCCATTGAGAGGTACATGAAAACTTTGAAAGAGTATGTGAGAACATATGCAAGACCTGAAGCAAGCATGGCAGAGGGCTATGCTATGTCTGAGACATTAGGTTACTGTACGGAGTATCTGCAACGTTTTGAAGGAACATGTCGTCATGTATGGGATGATAAGGAGGAGTAGAGAATGAACGATGAAATGCTACAAGGAAGTGGTTGGTCACGTGAAATCTCTGAGCAGTTTGTGGGGTGGGCACATGATTTTGTTCTATCGAATTCAGCAGACTTGGAAGTCTGGAGACGGTGAGTGAAAGTTTCCTCTACAGTCTAGTTAGAAGTATTTTGTATAAGCAATGTTATGCAAGAGAGAACGTAGAAGGCAACTGCATATTCTGCTATTAATATTGTGTTGACAATCATGTTACACGTAAGAGGACAGTGTTTGATTCTTACTAAATGAAAGTGTTGGTAATCAAAACACTGCAATGTGTTGTACTATATAATGAAGCCCAAGTACCGAAATGTTGGATGTTCATATTCTTGTGAATCACAATTGTTAGTTATGCAAGTGGAGTACAGGAAGCACACATGGGAGCAAGTGACTAACTAGTTGTGTTATAAGCAGAGAATACACAAGGGCAAGTGAAGAAAGGGCTGAAGCCAGGCAGGCTTTTGCTCGTGAATTTGTTTTTCACTATGGACGGAAAGCCAAAATGAAATATCCAGAAGAGTATAGGCCTCTGCCCAAATTTGCTAAGTGGTTGCCTTTGCAAGTTCAGCAAGGTAGAGAAGGCCCAAACAAGCCATCTAGAGATGTGATGGAAGTCGCACAACTCCCTGAAAAGAAAGCTACTTCTTATAGAGCAATGTATGCTCATGGAATACACTTGCATGTTCAGAGTGCAGAGGCAGATAAAGTTACTTGTGACAGCGGAATAGCAGCGTCAGTGTTGTGTCCGAATAGGGGGAGGTCATGTAATGAGGCTCGTCAGTGGGAAACTGAAGAATATGTGGGCTAGATTCAAGAGATATTGGAACTGAACTACCGCAGTCATTGTTGTGTTGTACTTGTGTGTTCATGGGTTCTAGCGAAGTTCAGAGTAAGCAATGCATCTGTTGTGAGAGACAAGTATGGCTTCACTCTGGCCAATTTTTCCAATTGCCTTCCTTTGGAACCTTACTCATTTGCATTTCCCACGCAATGTCAGCAAGTGTTCTTCTTGGACGATTTGGAAAGAAGATTGAATTCTGGAGGGGATTGGAAGGTTGTCTATGGCACGGAAGTTCGAGGCCGCCGTGCAAACACTATGGCAACAAGGCCAGAGATAGACATTCTGGCTTCAGGTAGGGATGAAGACTATGAGGGGCTGAGAGTTCAGGCTTGATTAGAATGAATTTTGTTAATGTTGTGTTGAAGGGAGAAGAAATGGCTAGGATATGAAGGAACTTGCAAATCATGGCGTCCATATTGTATAGTCTTACAAACAAGCATGTGTTAGACATGAACAGAAGGAATGAAAGGTAGAGAGGTTTTCATTGCAAGAGGAAGTTCAATGTTTGTTATTCGGAAGTCTATACCTGTGAGTACTCACAAATGCTGCTGGCATTATGGGCAACTGATGATGATTTCTGTGCAAATCAAATGAAGCGTAGGAACAATGTTTCATTTTGTTCTGAACTCTTGATGCATTGTGAACAATGTGTGTGCATTTCAGTAGAGGACGTGGTTTACTTATTTGTGTGATAGATGCAGGCATTTGCAAAGAGAGCATGATCAAAGTTTTGTTATGTACAAAATGTGTACCAAAATTGAATTGACAGGTCTACAATACATTGCGGAAGCGTAGAGGCTGTTGTTGGTCAAAAGATGTGTGGGCCTTGTTTCATGTTTCGGATAAGGAAAAATGAATGCATGTCAAATCATGAAAATGTAATTTTTTTTTCCGAATTGGACGACGACATATGGATGTTAGTTTGAAAGACTGTGGTTCAAGAAATTCTTTAACTTGTATGTGCTGCGGAATGCACGTTGTTACATAATGGATTGTAATAAATGCCAATGTATAAGTGAACACTACAGAGTCTTGTAGAACACAAGAAATGTGTTTCTTGTTAACAGAACAATGTTAAGGAAAACATAGTTGCGTTCCACAAAACGCTTTCTACAGCGTTGGTAAACAACATTCAACGTTAGAAACGGATTTCAGTTTTCAAAAAAGACAGACCTCATTAGCACGTGTGAAGCATTGATTCCAAGCAGAACATAACGATGTCATCCACAACAAATAAAAAAGAAATGAATTCTTAATGAAAATCGTTGTGCATGTATTGTAGATGCTGACGGAATGTACTGCCTGGAGGACGTCATTGTCCACGATGGCAAAGCTTGCCCAAATTCTGTGTTCTGTTTTTGTTCCACTAAACGAGTCTAACAGCAAGATGAAGACGCAACATAGCCTTGTTCAACAGTTACGTTTCAAATGCACTGGATAATTTGTTCTAACGTACTGGTAAACGTGATGGCCACTGTCAACTAGAATTGACATGGAAATGTGGTCACCAAACGGGAAAACATCAAGGCTAAACATGACCTTCAGCAGGGTTTTCTTCTAGTGAAGGAAGGCGAGCAATATGCCACAACTTCTCGTTAACTTTAGATTCTTGAACGGTTGTGATGCGATGGACATCCAATCCGGTAGGTGAAGGAGGCTCTACCTCCTGCACAACTGGGGAGGACTCTTCAACAATTGTAGGTAGAGGTGTAGGATGAGATCTTGTATTTCTCTTACATCACAAAGTTTAGACCCTACGGTTTGTCAACTATTATCGTGTGTTTATTGTTGTTTCAAGGATTTGGGCATTAATTACAATTTATCGCATCATTATGATGCATTATTTCGCATCCTTATGATGCAATTGCAAGTAATGCATTGTAACGATGCGAAGTAATGCATTGTAATGATGCAATAAATTGTAATTAATGTGTGAACCCATGAAACAATGGTAACCACACGATAATTGTTGATAAACTGTAGGGTCTAAACTTTGTGATGTACTAACATGCGGGCGAGAGAAATTGACAGTGTCGGGGCGGTGAGAATCTTCATCGGCTCCAATAGGAGTGTCGGGTTTGCGCTTTTGTGATCCAAAGACCTCACTACCCTCAAGATGTGGATTGCGCGTGCAAAATTCATCTCCACCAGGCATGTCAAGGAGAACTTTCTGTAGCATAGTTGGATCGGCAGTTCATTGAGCCCGACGTTGAGCGCATCTAAGTTTGAGTTTTTCTTTGCTAGGGCCATCTTTGCCAATGCCACCTTTTAGAAATTGATGGTATGCCACAACTTGGAGGAACGCTCGAATATAGTCGTTCACAGTCACCACATAGAGATCGCCACCCTTGTTGCCAGATGCTTGAAGCCATTTGTTGTGAATGGATTCGGCAAGGTTGCAATTAGGCATCTATGCAAACTCCTTGGCCGTCATGATTTTCTCTTGCACAAAAGAAAGATTGAATAAGAAATTGAGAAGGTTAGAAAAGAAGTGAAGAAGAAAACATCTAGTGATAAGTCAACAAACATACCAGTTCTACGAAGCCACCCCATTGTCGATAGCAGAAGTGCCAGAAGGCTAGCCAGAGTTGAAGATGCCTCAGTCCATCCTCAGAGGTGCACTCTGATGATGCCCACCATGCTTTGATAGCAAGGTACCTTGTCTCTGCCTCTAGTATAGACGAGGCATCGCGATATTGGAGACAGAGATGCTTGTGTTGGTCTTGCAAGTCATGCTTGATATATAGCTTGGTGTGCTTTTCCAAAGACTGGGTCCAATGGAAGTAGTACGTCCTCTCGCGCCCTTTGATTGGAACCTTGGGATCTCCGGAGCCGTAGACAATGCGTACGGCATTCCAATTGGCTTGCACTATCCGCCATGAATCCTTTGAAATATGGCTTTGGGATTCCGTGCCGAGCCATGACATGGTTGAGGTTATGCCAGAAGACCACTTGGGCATCTTTGTCTTCAGATTAGAAGTCACAGCAAGCAATGGTCATGATGCATTGGTACATCCCATCGTAAACGTGGTAGGCCATGGTGGTCCATTTGGAGACGCGCTTAACATGGTCAAACATGATCCACGTATGTTTAAGATCCCCACCTAGTTACATGCGCCGAACCAAATCAACTCCACTATCGGGGCCAACCTCAGACATCTTGAAGACGAAGACTTTGTCCGCTTCATCACCTTGGCCTGGGAACTGATTTCATTGAATGTAGGCCCAAGTGCTAACTCCCCTAAGCTTAGCAATGCCATCCATGACTCCTAATCTACGCAAGTATTTGAAGGTTGTAACCTTGTTGCGAAGGTGAGAAGAGGTCAATTCCTTGCAACAATCAATGCAGGCTCCAATTCTTCTAATGAAAGAAGTTGATGTGCATCATTATCATCGAGAAGGAGAAACTCACCTACAAGGTCTTTGCTGGCCGCAAGGACAATTTTGCTATGTGTGGCTTGGGGTATCCTCTCGACATGCTTTTCAATGAGCGCATCAATGCGCTTGCGGCTATCTTTGCAATCACCAGCCATGACAGGGTGCTGATGGTTGCCAATATGAATGCAACCTCGTTGAGAAGACTCCTTGCTGTGGACATAGAAGATCTTAGCGTTGCAAAGTTCAAGGCACCTAGGGGGCTCACTGCAAATGCTACATACAAGAGTAGAGGTGGTTGGCGGGGGCCCATTAATAGAGAAGAGATCCTTGGTAAAGTCATGGAAGTTGGTATCATTCACCATGGAGGTTCGGTGAGCACGTTGAAGATAATTGCAGTTTTGATTCTGGCATTGAAGGTGGCCAACGCAAATTGATGAGCAAAACGCAAGACCAAGGTTGTTGCTAATGTTGGTGGTCTGAGTCTTGATCCAAACATGGCCATCATATCGCTTGTCCATGCCCTCCATAGATTTGGCTTTGGTATGAGAAGACAAGGCTCTAACCGGAGGAAAGACAAACATTTGGATACCATCAAAATGTGGGGGGAGGTGATTGACTTCCTCAATTTTCAATCTATCATAATCTAATTTCTTGAGAATGTTTTTACTACCAGGCATAGAACCTAGTCTACGTAAACATTGAACAATACTGAAGGAAGGTTTGGATGAAGAGGGTGCTTAAAGATTTGAAGGTTTAGGACAAGAGGGAAACTAGGTGACAAATGTGGGAGTCTCAAACAAATGAGTAGGATTAACAAGAAGAGTAAAGTGAGTGTTGCGAGTGAGTACATCTTCATTAGAAGAATCTGACAAATCAATGATTGAATGCACACCAGGCTCACTTTTAACTCTCACTACCAAAGGGGTGTTCAACATGCAAGTAGACGATCGGAGTGGGGTAAGGATTTCAGTTGATACCCCTATTTGAGAATTGGTGAGCCTATAGACTTTGTACTTGCCAGCACCCAACTCCCAAACCATCCTCAACAAGCCTAGAATTTTCACACATGGTTTCGAAAAGCAAAGATACAGTAGGATCAAAAATCTCGCGTTCAATCTAAATAGTACTCACTTGCAAAGAGAATCTAATCCTAAGGTGAAGGTCGGAGACAAATGCAAATCCATCTTTACCTAAAGGAACAAGAATAGAGACCCCAAAGTCATGCGCACGAAGCTCAGCCATTTCAGCCATTGTAGGGACAGTGGAGGATGAAGCCATTGACAAAAAGAAGGAAAAGCTAAGCGTAGACTCCAAAGGGCAATGCAATCAAGGACTATAATAAAAGAAATAGATAGAAAGAGAGGAAAGCTAGTTTGATGACCAACAATGAGGAGCAAGTTCAAAATTTGCAAATAGGGGTAGTATGTAGGAGGAACTCGGAGCTTGAACATTATGAATTATCTATGAATAATCGATCACTAACTACTAATAGATCCCATAATAATTATGATTCTGACAAAGAATTAGAAGGAATTTGAAGTGTTAGATAGCATAGTCATTAGTAAAGCCATTGACATCATTTAAAGCAGGCAACCGTAATAGTCAGGTAGAATTGATGTGCATTAGTTTTTTGAATTAGAGCGGAGGCAACAAATAGATAATGAACTTTTTGCAATGGCAAGCAATCATGCCATATAGTTGGAATAGTTGCCATATTAAGAATGGAACAGAGTAATGAAGCGCCTTGTCAATTTAGAAGAGAATCTTGCAGACGCCAATTGTTTTTTGGAGGTACCCTTAATAACCTAATTTAAAATTGTTTTAATATTTCTTTAATGGCAATGTTATAGTGTACAACTATCAGACACCGTGAAACCCTAAACGGCTAAACGGCATGCAGTAGCATTATGTAGAGAGAATTTTTTTAGTGAGGAATTATTTTCTGTGAAGGTTGTTTGATGTCGTGAGAGTACAAGGGTGGTGTGGGGACATTGTAGGGTTGGTGAGACACAAGAAGGAACCATGTCACAATATAGTCTCTACAGCTGATCCACCGCGGAAGCAAAGGAAAAGAAGAGGCGGCACGACTTTTACCAACTCGAAGCAGAAGAGGCGAATCGAGTTGAAGAAGGAGCTGCTAAGTATAGAGGGACGAGGGACACCTTTAGACTTAAGTGAGGCAGTTGACGAGGAAGTAAGTGGTTCATGGAGGGCAGGGTGTAAGATTCGGGCTCTTAACCTTCTGCCGATTGAAGAAGAAGCGGAGTACACAAGTTCACCTTTACGAGCAATGGCTAATAGTAAGCAACGGCATACGAATTCAATTCAGACTGATTTGAATGAAGAAAGAAGGGAAGACTCTGTAAATACAATAAGTAAGTTGAACTCAATCATTATATGACCCAATGGCATGATTGATTATTGATTATTGTAATTTGAATTGTAGTCGATAGCTTTTAAATTCTCTAATCATGTCAAATGTGTGAATAGGAAGAAGAAGATAGCGATGGTAGTCGGAATATTTATGAAGGGACAAGTCAATTGAATTTTAGCCAACAAGAGCCGCCACCAAGACAAGATTTAGAGAGAAACAAAACCGTGGCTCATTCAAGTAAAAATTTTATACCATATACTAAAAGCGGAAAAAGAACCACTAAGGCTATGGCCAAGGCCTCGGTAGGGCAAGGGATGGCGCAAGCTGAACAAGACATTGGAAGGCCACGTGATTGTAGCACTGTTCTTGCTAAGCACAGAAGCTACTCGAGGTGCAGCGTAGTTGGAGAGAAAGTTGGAGAGAGGTGGTGCGAGCTTAAGAGACACAATGTGGAGGGGGACGGTAACTCAAGTGGGACGCCAATGGGCATAAGCGGAGAAAGATTCTTAAATGAAATTGCAGTAAGTCTACCAAGTGCTCTTGGTTTTTTGAATTTCTATGAATGCACAAGTTTCCTTTGTTGTGTGCGGGCTTCTATTCCTCATATGCTTCACAATTGCAATCTGTGACTCTACTGGTGTTGTCCATAGCTCTTGAGGTTAGTTGCAACTTCTTTGCTTTGTGAATTTGTGCATTGCAATTTGGATTCAGCTTGCATGAGGGTGTTTTTGAGCCGCCTTCCCTTAGGTTTTTGTTTTGCACTAGTATAGAATAAAGTCTTACGGTTAGGGTTTCATGTAACGCTCGAGGCACTACTCGGGGGAACCTCGCGGAACCGCGGGGTTCTTCCAATTCAATTGTGTACACTGTTGGCCGTGCTTGAAATTGTCCGCTTTCATCATTGTTCACCCATTTTTAGTGTTGGTCGTGAAGTTTGTAAGGTGAAGCAATATTTGGATTAGAAACTCGCTGCAAGTCGCTATGCTACTAAACATTCTTTGAGGAACCCCACGATTCTCCGGGGTTCTCTTGAGCTGCATTATCTTGCTTCGTTTTGTTCGTTTTGAGTAGTTCTGTGCTTATTTTGTAATTTTGCAGTTTCACTTATTTTGCAGTTTTGTAGTTTTGTAGTATTGCTTATTTTGTAGCTTTGTAGTTTTGTTTAGTTTGTAGTTTTGCAGTTCTGTGCTTAGTTGTGATTCCGCCTTTTCTTGAAGTCGTTTATGCCATTTCAATGTAAATTAGGATTTCCATCTTCATGCCTTCTGGGCCACCCCAAATTAACCTCGCGGTTCCGCCGGGTTCTCTATTACTTTGCATGTTTGTTCTAATTCATGCCTCTTTTTGGCAAGAATCCGTGGAGATGGATATTTCACAATCCTTTCAAATTATTCCGTCTGAGGTTGTTATGGTTCCAGAGTCACTTGTACCACTTTCTGTAGCAGTGGCCAACGATATTGTTGTTGGGGGGCAAGAGTCTCTGACTCCTCTTCCACGTTATGCTGAACCCGTAGAAAAGGCTGACCCAGACATAGAAGAAAATCATCTCCAAGCGCAGTAGAAGGTTGACTCCACTGCAATTATTAACCGCCTTCGAGTTTGACCCACAAATAAGACCCACAAATAAGTCCCGCCTTTGTATTCCCCTTTGTCGAATGCATACCTTGCCTCCTGTACAGCCAATTAACGAGGTTGATGTCCAGCTATTGGAGAATGAGTTTGTCATTGGCTACCGTGACGGTGACTACGTCCTATACGTGTCAATCTACAACAACAAAGACAAGGTTGTCACTATAAGAAAACTGTGTTTGTCGCAACATCGCAATTTGGACACTCGGACATCGCGCGTGACGCGTTCTATGTCTGGATTGATGTCCAATCACTTTGTGCTGCTGTAGATATGCCAAAAACATGGTACGTTGCATCAGATTTGCCTACCCAGCATCGTGATGTTGAAAAAAATATCGATCAACAGGTAACTTCAGGAGTTGACATGTAGCTGCCACCTAGGCGCGGGAAAGCCAGAGTGTCATTTTTTTCATCCATTTCCCGTCTATGATGTGGCATCTGACATGTAATTGATGTGGCATGCCACGTCGGTGTTGACGGAATTGACTGACATGGCATCCGCGGATGTTGACGTGGCATTTTTGGGGGCCACTTGCCTGGTCTGCCTAGCATTTTAAGATGTCTTCTAAGACATTGCTGTGGACGTCCAGGTGTCTTAAATGATGTCAAGTGAAACAATTGTATGCTGATTGAAATGTCCATCCGAGCGTATGGAGTTTGCACATGCATGCTTCTTCAAGCATACCCTGTCATAGGAGATGTCTGCTTGTACAAGCCAGCACAAGTACATGCTGGGGTAGCAGATGGCTTCTTGCATTGTAGGATGTCAGCGGCAACGTCCACTTGTTTGATCTTTGTAGAAAGAGATGCAATTATGAACACACTTATTTTTTGGGACATCTCCTGGAACGCATGTATGCATTGTATTGGACGTTCTAATGTTGTCAATGTAGTAATATGTTGTACACAATATAAAATATGCAATATATGGTATATCATATGCAATACAAAATATAATATATATAATATGCCATACAAAATATACCATACAAAATATATACAACATGCCATACAAAATATAAAATATATACAACATGCCATACAAAATACACCATACAATATGCCATACACTATATTTATCAAGTATATTGAATGGCTCAAAAATCTACTTATTAACTAATGAAAAGACAAGCCTTTTATATTAGTGGGGTGTAGGAGGCATGACAAACAATATGGGATATACAAAACTAAAATATAAGCAGCAATATAAATACAATGATGTCTGAAATGATGTCTTAAAAAACATTTATATGTCTTAATTATGTTTTTTTCGACGTCATTGTAAACATTCAAAAGAACATCTGTAGTATGAAATTAGACATTCACATCAATGTTGTTTTAAACATTTGCTTCAACAATTTCTAAATTTTCTACAAATCTTATTTGTTGTTTATGATGTCATAATGAACATTTGCATGTCATTTCCAACATATATGGGGATGTCTCCTTGAATATTTAATTGATAAAGTCACATTTCTTAAATCTAGGTTGTTTGCAACACCAAGTTCAATATAGTATGACACAACAATACATCCAACATGGAATTCCAATTGTAGATTATATTTTTGTCTATCTGGAAAGCTCTGATTCATTTCATTTGGATTTGTTATGAGAAAGTTATGGACATTTTTGTTTTTTAGGCAATTAGAGCAGCTTCTTGAAAAAAATAACTTGTTGGATGCATTTTTGAATGCAATTTTTACAATTTTTTGAAAATAAAAATTTCACATGGTTTAGTTTACTTGTTAGAACAATCTCGCCATTGGGATTAGTGCATTTTAATTCCATCTAAAATATATTAATATTTTAGATTTTCCTTCTATCTCATACCTACTTCTACTGAACAATTTTCTTAAGAATGAAATTTAAGTTTTTTTTATTTTTTATTTATTTTCCTGAACTCTCAACTCAATTCTCTACTATAAATATTTAAATCTCAAAACTCTGTAGTGCAAAAATTTTACAAAGTCAAAAAATCTAGTCCCTCAATTCGCTAAAAAACTTGTTTTTTCCACTTTAAATCTATGCGGTCAAAAATTCTGAAATTTTTTCTATAATTTTTTTACTTGTTAGGTGTAAGATCCTATGGTTAGATGTGAAAAAAAATTAAAATTTCTTTTACTCTTTGCTACAGAAATGGCAATTTTCAATGTTTTTCGGCAAAAAAAGGCCTTGGTCTTTTAAGGGTTAAGATGTCAAATATTTCAAAGTCCAAGAACATTAGAAAATCACCCCACATTAGATATGAATGATTTGAAAATAATAAGTTAAGAAGGTGAAATAGCAATAAAAATTATTAAAATTTGATGCAAAATTTATGATTTTAAACTAATAAAATTTAGAATTTAAATTTTAAGTTAAAAATAAATATTTTTATATAATATAATATTGATATGATTTTGTAAACCTTTTTTCATAACAAATCCATTCATCTAATTTATATAAATTTGTTATATAAATTAAATCTATATAGCTTATAACATTTTGAAATTTTTTCTAGACATTTTAAAAAGCATCTGATGTCCACAACAATGTTTTAGATTGCATCATTGTTTTTCATAGCACCAATATGATGTGACTGAAATTTAGCAATGCTTTCTACAACATCAAACCAAAATCTCTACTTTTCCAGCGTTCGTCGACGTGACATCCCAATGTTTTCTCAGACGTATGATGTTATCCTGGACGTACAACGTTTTTGGCTTGACATCAGAAAAAACACAGTTTTCTTATATGGTGCAATTGGTGAATGATAGGGACTTCGATGGCCTACAACCACTGCAACAAGTTGTGGACCCGGTGTGCCAACCAGTAGACAATGGTGGAGAGTATGTTGCCATAGTTAGCGATGACATTGCATTTGAGGAGGAAACATAGGGTGTTCACATCACTGACATGTATTTGCTGTGCCAACATTTTGACGTCACGTAGGACGTCTAAGAAATACAAAGCCATCAGCATGTTCATGTCTTTCAAGTAAACCCGTTGCATCTTGAACGTGCATTTTGACATTTTTGTAGTAGAGTCTGTCTTGCTTGGTGCTGCAAGTGACATCATATGAATAGGGTGGAATTTTATCCTAATGAAGTTTGTTGAACGTGCGCAAAATGTAAGACTTCAATAGTCCAAAAATGAACCTAAACCAAGTAAACACATAAGTCATTTTATACTACATAGGAAGGACGTGCATCATGTGCAAATTCAACCTTGGGCATAAAGTCATGTTATGCATCTATAGTCATTTTGACATCAAAGAAGACATCTACAATTGCTTCCACAACATTCACACGTCCAGTCAGACGTAATGAAATGCACAGTGGATAGCATGTGGTTTGAAGTTACATTCGTAGTAAGTACAAAATGTCGACGCCAAAAGTGATGTCAATGTAGACGTTAGTACGTCACTTGTGACATCTACGGAGACATTCAAGATCGGAACATGGATAGACCAAGTATGTTGACGTGGCATGCCACGTCATCACCCATGTCTACGTCACTCAATTTCCACGTTATCATGCCACGTCACACAATTTCCATCTCATCACGCCACATCAGATGCCACATAAGCTTTTAGGAGTCACCACCTGCCTGTTGTCCTCTTTTTAACCTTGGGCAGTCACTTTACCTTTGACTGCAAGAAAATTCTAAATCAACTTCTGAGCTAAGTTTGACCAAAGATGGTGACGTGGCTGAACATGTTATTGTGGACATCCTTGGAAACATCTGATGTCCACCTGGATGTCTTACATTGCATCATTGTTTTTCGTAGCATCAGTATGCTATGACTGAAATCTAGCAATGCTATCGAAGACATCAGAGCAAAATCTTCACTTTTTCGGCCTGACACCCCAACGTCTTCTGCGACGTATTGTGTTTTTGCGGACGTACGTCGTTTTTGGCTAGATGTCCAGGCAAACGCAGTTTTCTTATAGTGTATGGATGTCACTGAGGATATCGTCTCGGGATGGAGTCCACTCTGGAAGACTGCTAGTGAACAATTTGACTCTCTCATGGCGCAAGATGAGGACCTCACTCACATGATTGGCAAGATGTTTTTCGTTTGGGAAAGCAACCATCGACGCACAACTTGGTACCACCATGTCAACAAGTTTCATCCTACGGAGAAGTCGTGGCATATTTCCCCACGACTACCTCCGCATCCGCATCTTTGGTGCCTTACCCTTAGAGGCTTTTGTGGACTAATTTCCAAGGACGATTACCAAGCATGTGCTACCGCCAAGTCAAAGGTTTCCACATGGTATCCTCTCACGATGGACTTCTTTGTTTCCTTCCTGTACAAGGTAATCCTTAATCTACTTGTTCCTCTTGTTGGTTGTCACTCTCGCAATTTGCATGGGCTAACATTTCTACTACTAGAGGGAAATCTCGGTTGCTGTTGATGCTGCCGCTCTAGCTTACAAGGATGCAACACCAGTGAATTAAAGGACTGCTATGGGTATTTGAAAGGCCATGACTTCAACTGAAGAGAAGGCTAGAAGGTCTATTTGTACCAAGAACTTTGAGAAGTACGTTGCTGTAGCAAACTCGTATCATGAGCCCGCATTCTTTGACGAGGTTACCCTCTCCTTCCTCTCTTCTTCAAGTTTGTCAAATTCCACTTCAACATTCTTTTTCATATGTTTAACCATGGATCTTGTCTCTAGATTGATCGACACTTCTCCACCAACGTTGTCCCTGACATAACAATTGAGAAGCTCCATAAGATTGCCACAGCAAACGTCCAACCTTGCTTCAAGACCGCTTGGCTCCGGTGGTGGAATTCCTCCCCTATAGTCCGTGGTGGTAACAAGTTTCCCTCCATAGCGCCTCTTAAGGAGAGGATTCTTGACGTGTGGCTAAACAAAGCATCCTTCTGGGCTCAGGTTCATTTTCTAATTGCTCTCCCCTTCTTAAATTTGTTCTGTATCATTATTTGGGATTCTTACTTTTTATTTGTGGTAATGCAGTTGGAGCACGCTGTAGTGGAGGAATTTGCTTCCATGGAGTCAAGCTTTGCTCGACCCATTGATTAGAATGTCTCCATGGGTGTATTACGACCTGCACAATTTGTTGACTGCTGAAGGATTTTTCTGTTGGACATGGCCTTTGAGCAGTTCTTTGATGACAATGCAGATCCGAGATTCTTCAAAGCCTCCAACCTAAATGAATTTGGTGGGTGCCAGATTGTACAATGTATAATTTACAGGTTTGCATGCATCCCGCACCTTCTTCCTACTATTCTTGTCCTCCTTCCACCCTTCCCTTACTAACCTTTGCCTTGTGTTTCAGGTACATCTTCCAAGAGCTTGTTCCCAAACAAGCTATTTCATCATCATTTCTACCACCTTACTTGGAGGATTGGGTGAATTTGGAGTCTAACCAATTCATGTATACGGAGACACAAGTGGCCAAGTACCTAGATCCCCACCTCAAGGCTTGTGGTTGGTACATCGATTATTCTAGGGGTTTCATCCCTGCCTCTGAGGTGGCACTTCACTCTTCGTTGACTGCTATAGCTCCGATGCTTAATCATCCTTCTGACTTGGAGCCTCTACAAGCGGAGATGACGGATAAAGGGAAGGAGAAGGCAACCAAGCTAGTTAATGTGCTTAAGGGCAAAAAGGGCAAGTTGGTTGGCACAGTCTCAGTTACCCAAACTTCTCAACCTCGTATGTCCCTTCGCTCTGCTTCCAAGGCTTTGGCACCTCCTCCCTCTGCCCCCGACACTACAGTTGTTGGAAGTCCTTCCGCCGCTCCCTCCTCTATTCCATCCTTCATCCCTTCCATTGCTCCTATCGACCCGGACCCCGCTCTTTCTCAAAGTGACATCACCATTCCCTCTGAGCCGCATAAGCGGAAGGCAATTGCACCAGATACTTCAGCCACTTCCTTGGAAAAACCCTCTACACTCACTCTGATTGAGAATGTGGACATGGTAGAGGTCATTGAGCACCTTATGAAGACAAGAAATCATCATTCAACCTACACCTGCATTCAAGAATTCCTAACTAAGGTTTGAATCCAATTTCTTTCTATTGCATTCATTCTTATTTCTAGAATTCAATTTTTCTTACTTATTCAAATTCTCACAACAATTTCTTTACATAGGTTGGAACAGGTCGTACTCAGTCCGATGCCAAAGAGAAGGTCTACATGAATATCGATCTGCTTTTTGCAGATGTGCCCAAGAACCTATGTGTGCCACAGATTTCTACCTACTCCAATGATGTGCCAACTGGGAACAAGCGGTCTACTTCATACTTCAAGGTTTTGTTTGCCTTTGCAAATGCCAACCTCCATGATGATGGCATCATTGTCTTCACTCATGTCGCTGATCCTAATGTATCAAGGGATATCCACAACTGGGCACACACTATGAACTTCTACGTGGCTGAAGAATGGTTTGGCATGAATGACCTCAACCTTCAGTCACCCGTGGTTCCTACGGGAGTGGTAAGTTTTTTTCCCTCTACTCTACCGCAAATTCAGTTGCATTTTGTGGATTCATTGATACAAATACACTCATGTTCATTTTTTCAGACTTGCAAGTTCTTCATCAAAGTGTTAACTCGGGTCAACTCCGTTTTGAAGGTACGAAATACAACTTTTGATAAGATGGGTTACAATGTCCAGAGGGATGGTTGGCTCAACAGTTTCACGAATGAAAAGAATCAAGCTATGAGGGAGGATGGCGTGCCATGGAGAGGTGCTCGTGAGAAACGTCACGAGTTTTTTTCCATCCTTTTTTCCGCCCTCACGGACAAGGATGACATTGTGATGGATTGACAATGCGGTTTAGGTTTGTTTTCAACCTCTTTAATTTTTAATCTTCTTCTTTCCACTACTTTATTTCTTTATGTTACAACTTCTCACAATCTGGTTCTAAATGTTTTAGGTGGTTCCATTATTGCATGCCACGCACTTCAGCGCCATATTGTGGCTCTCGAGGCGGATTTGGACATCTTCAATGCCCTCCTCTTCCCCATGAGAGACCCTGACCCAGAGACTACTTCCCATCAAATTGCCCAACCGCGAGGATCCGTTTTTGCTCCGCCTCCTAAGAAGATGGCAAAGCGCAACTTCGATTTGCTCTGTGCGTAAGTTTGTTGTTTGTGTTCTTCTTTGTTTGTTTGCAATTTTTTCTTCTCCATGATTCTTTGTTTCTTCTTTCTACTTATTTGTTTACTTTTCTTGACTGTTCAGAGTTCCAAGGGAGAATCCAATTCATGTCCTCACTGCAAACATGTTTGCAAGTCCTCCTAAGGCATTTGAGCTCCCTTCATATGCTGGTGGGATTGCACATCAATTTGCGGAGGCACCATCACTACCCCTACTCGCGCTCGTAGTTTCAATAAGCGTGTTTTGGATTACATATATCTAGAGGCTAAACATGGTGAGGATAGGGGTAGTTTTAGCCATTGATGGGGCCTTTTGGATTTAGTGACCTGAGCTCCTATACTTTGTTTTGATTTGGATTTTATATGAGTTGGAATTTGGTTTTATTTACGTGTATCTTTGCAAGTCTCCTTATACTTTTTCTTCAATTTCTGTTTGATTGTAAACTTGTTTTGATGACGTCAGCCCTAATTGCATCCTTACACTATAAAAATCCAATTCTACAAAGTCCTTCATTAGAAATTCTGTAGTCAATGCCTTTAGGTTTTACTTGCTACTAGTTTTATTTAGATGTAAGAATTCCACGGAATTAGGGTGCATTTCAAAAAAATTCGGCAAATATTTTTTGAAAATCCACGGCATTGGGGTACTTTTCTTAAAATCTTGGCAAACATTTTTTGAAATTCCACAGAATTGGATACATTTTAAACTAATTTGGGTTAAAATAAGTCCTAATTCCACGGTAATAGGTACTTTTTATATCAAAATTGATTACAAAAATTTGAATTCTCCGCTCTCTATTTTCCGCTCTTTACTCTCTGCTCTCTACTCTACGCTCACACTACTAAGTTTCCCACTAGAGGCCCATCCACGTTGACCACGGATAGAAAACACAAAAGAACTCTAAAATCTTGACATAACGTACAATTTTGAAAGTAGGTTCCGACAAAGGATCTAATTTTGTTTTCAACTTTTGTAGAGCTAGAGGTCAGAGGTCTAGTCTCCAATGAAAATGGGCACTAAGATTAATTATAGCATAGTCTAAATTTGTCTACACAAAGTAGTGTCATAATATATTAGAAAATTTGTATTGATTGAATTGATATTCAAATTCAATTGAGGACAAAGTAATTATACTAATTAAGTAAAGTTTCAAACATATTTGGGATTACAATACACATTGTATAGTACCTTCAATTCTCACTCCGATCCCACATCTATTGAAGTACATAGATTTTTGTTCATGCAAAAATAAAAAAAGATCATTCTAGAGTAGCAAAGGAAATACATGTTCATTCCTCTAGGAGTTAAAGGATTCAAAAGTTCATACAAGTGCAAAAGCTTTGCTATTTTAATAAAAAAAAGTATTCAATTTAATGATATTATTTAGTGTTAGTTTAATGGAGAGCAAAATGATTTTATGCATTTGATGGACCTTCTCTCAAAAAATAATTATTTGAACAAAGATGTGTTGATAGTCATTCTAAAGTTATAGCATCCAATTACAAGTAGAACCTCTTAGTACATCCTCTCTTAGTGTATAACCCCTAAAAGCCTAAGGACTTTGGGGGTTGAAGAACATCATTGCTTTTGAAGTGTTGTAGATCTAAATGTCACTGAGGAATATAAATCTCAAACGTACAATCTTGTAGTGTATTTGTTGTAGACAACGTGAATCAAATTTAGAATCATTTGGCCACATAGATTGCAAGATTAGAATGTTGTAGTCTTGAAAATGGATGCTGAGATTTTCCTAGCAACACATCTGGAGGTGAAATTTGATTTCTAAACTTACTCAAATGATAAAACTTTATACTACAAAGTGATTCAAAACCAACATACAAATACATTGGTGAAAAAAACATCATTCAATTGACTCATTGTGTCTACAAAATGGCTTCGAGATGTCAAAAAATAGCAAGAAAAAACACATCTAAGGTTGAACCTCCTACTAAAATGCTTCTCAATCTCTCATAACTTTTAGGATTGATGCAAAATTTAGACACACAAACTAGACTAATATGTGCAAATTTTTCCAATTTTTATTTATTGAAAATGGACACTGTATGAAAAAGAAACAAGCCGCCAAAGTTCATTTGAAATTTGAAACTTTCCAACAATCCCCTCACACAAATTTGGAAGTAACTATTGAAAGGAGAGTCCAAGGATGTACAAGTAATGTCTTTATACAAGTGGGGTGATGGAAGGTAAAACAACTCATGTCGGATATATAAATTAGGTTTAGTAAAAGCTCAACCACTCAAACCTAATTAAGTCAAATGCAGAAATTGTATTCAATGTAGAACTTTAGACCTCATGTAGGCATAGTAGAATAACTTTTTTCAAAAAACTCTAAACTAAGAAAAGTTGTTAAATCAATCTAACTTTCATCTTCAAAAATTCGTTTGAGATTTAGAGCCTCAAACCAAAAGTTAGGGACAAAATTCAAAGAAGGGTTGGGAAGAGCATTTCTTTGGAGTTTGTGCTTCAAAAAGTGCAATTCAATTCCACATTTCATCTATAAAGTGCACTTATTTGGAATCTTTAATTCTAAAAAGAGGAGACTCATCACCAAGGTACTTTGTCAAAAATGATCTAATTTATGAACCAATTATAGTTTAAAAAATGCTATAAATTTTTCATTTTTACTAATATTTTAACCAACTATGTTCATAGGAATCTTCCTCTTTGAATAACATTGGCGGTAAAAATATTCATCTTTCTTAGAAAATTATAGCCTTGAGTAAGTAGGAAGGTATAGATGACACTAGATTCATTTTTAGTGTAGCATGGTTCCAACATAGAAATGAAAATAATAGTTTGAATGTATTGCAAAATGAATTCATGGTAAGCTTATGGTAAATGAATGGCACCAAATTCATTTGGAATGTCCTAGATGTGAATGTTTTTCCATTTGTCTTTTCATTGTGGAATGCAACTAAAAGCTAAATACCCTATATGTGCTACTAACCCAAAACAATCATCACTTTGTGAACATCTTCAAAATCAATATGTACCTATGTGGAAGAAATAATTTTATCACCTCTATTAAAAAAAAGTTTGACCCATCATTATTTTTGTATAAAATATTCAAATGTTGCATTTTTGGTGTGTAATTGGAAGTTCCTTTCATTTGCCAATAAAAAAATATGAAAATTTGACTTGTTTAATAATAATAGTAGCTAGATAAAGTAGCAAAAAATAGTGGTTTGAGAGATATCTACCCTAATCCTTTCAATGCTTGAGGTAACAAATTCTCTTGTCAACAATACTTTGAAGTTAAATAAAATCTAACCAAGTTACTTGTTTTTTTTCACTATTTTTTATTTTCAATTTTTTTTGAATTTTAATTTTAGCATAAAAATCTAATTATGGAAATGAATGATTATGAATTTTCTATTTAAGATTTTGTGTAAGGGTGTCTATTGCAAATCTTGATTTTCCAGTGTTGAGGGCTCTCAAGTACATTAGATCTTAAAGAAAAAATCACCTCAAAAATTCATTTAAAAAATAAAAGAATAGATTTTGAAAAGCCGTAATTTGATTGGAATTATGTATGTTCTTCCCTTTAACCCTCATATTTTTTTGGTGATCAATTTTTTGCATTTGACATGTGAAAAGAAGATTAAAAGACTTCAAATTGGTTTCATAATTTTAGCACCCTCATAATCAAATATTACAATCTTTCAATTCATAAATGATATTGTTAATTTTTTTTTTTCCATTTGATAACATGTTTGTTTTGAATTATAAAAAAATGATAAAACTTATCAAGAGGTCGGCTTTTAGTTCAATTTAGAGCAAGTTTCAAGAAGCTCAAAAAAGGCCTTGGGCATTTGGGGGTTAATATGCAATGAAACTTTAAAAATTTGTCCCAACCCCTCTTTGAATTTTGTCCCAAACTTTTGATTGGAGACTTGTAATCTCAAATGGATTTTTGGAAATGAAATTTAGTTTGATTCACCAACTTTTCTTAGTCCAAAGTTTTTTGAAAAAAGTTATTTTACTATACTTGAATGAGGTTTGAAGTTCTATATTGCACACAATTCCTGCGTTTTGACAATGAGTGGTCAAGCTCTCATCTTCAATTTGTCCCATATCCTTTGAAGCTTCATAATGGATAATGAATTTCATTATAAAAACAATCTCTCCATCCATTGTTTAAGTCACATATGTTGACAATGAATTGTAGTGAAATCTTTTTCAATATTTGGATTTTCTTTACAATTTCTCGTCCTTAGATTTTGGGGAGGTGCCTTGTTGATTTTCAAAATCATTCATGGTTTGAAATTAAAATTATTTTTTACCATTGGATTAAAATAGGTAATTGGATGTACGGGGTTCCCTCACGATGGCTGAATAAAGTACCAAGCATGGGAACTGCACCTCATTAAGAGAGGTTCTACGTACATTTGAATTTCTTGCCACAGCGTTGTGAAGAAACGAGGTGGTTGACTTGGTGATTGAGGTTAGGTACGGTACGTTGGTGCAGCAGCCCCCCGCAGATCGAGGGACCCTCTTTACTTGAACTGTGAAGAGGGATTGACGAAGACAATCAAGCAGGAGTTGACAGTCATCTCTGTAGCTCAAAATGTCGCAACACAGAGAAATTGTACTTTCATGCAGACACCGATTGCTGTCCCTCTTTTAATTTCTATTATTTGCGTGCTCTTTATTGAACCTGCACGTCGTCATCATCGCTGTACGCACAGGAAACTCATATTCATATTCAGTTCCCGGTGTCAAAATTGCTGGTGAGTCCCACTTTTCTGTGTGTCGTACACTGGGAACACCGGGAAACCACCGGGGGGAAAGTGGGACTCACCGGGAAATTGAACACCGGGAACTGAATATGAGACCCCTGAGTGTGGAAACTCGAATAGCTACAGTAGCAATTGGAGACATGAGAGTCACTGTTGACAGCGGCAGGCGGGATGAGTACAACTTTTTGAAAAATTGAGGAGCTGGCGGAGGTGTTCGTATGGATATGCTGGAGGTGCTCTTGGAATGATGCGTATCGTAACCTTTTGGAGCTTTCAATCGGTTGTCCGATCTACGGGCCAGCAGCTGGTGTGTGGACTAAGAAAGACGATAGACAGCCGGCACTTGTCGTGGGGATGAAGATGATTATTGTACACGGCGCATGGTACATTCCTTGGAATGATGCTTCACCGGTGGTCCCGACCGACGCCAGTCCGGCTGATTGCGTCTATGTTAGTCGATCGACGTAGCATTCTCGCCGTGAGAAGTCCCTGTACGTTTCTCTTTAATGTCACGGCTTTAATTTGACCGGCGTTTGGAATGCACATCATTATACGTGATATTGTCACGATCAATTGTTGTATTTCAAAGTGACATTAAAGAGTACTGTAAGGATTGTAGGATTCAAACATGATGTCTCGAACCCTTTTTATACTTGTGAAACTCCTCAGTGGTAAGAAGTGATAAGTGCATTCTTTCTTGTTGGAATCCTTCACAATTGCAGCTTCTTGTGATCGAATTCTTGTCATCACGGTTGTATGTAAATTTTTTGATAATGACCTACAGATTAGTTAAGCCGTTCCCTAGGGTTTGGTGAGAGAACAGGGAATTTTAAATTAGTGATATTCAGTTTAGAGAGGTTTGGGTGTATAATTATATGGAGTTGGAATAGTGAAGCCATCTTTCTACCGACCATGAAACTTCTGACGTTGCGTGGTTGAATGTCCCGTGTTTGATGCATTTCTTTTAAGTCTCGAAACGTAGTGAGATGGAAGTGAGACGCGCATTTTTAGCGTTGGTCCGTTATTACGATTCTTAAGAAATGCGGATAGTTAGGCTTGCTTCCAAAGCTAATTGCAAAGCTGCCTGGTTAGCTTGGTTCCGTTTCAGTGACGCGACTGTCATAAATGAGAGTCTAAAGGCCTTGAATTGTTTGCTGGTATAAAATAAACTTGAAAAGGCTTAGCTACTGAATTCTTGTTCTATAGAATGACCTCCTATAAAGATTGAAAAGGGTTGCAAATGCTGTATTCTGTACAGCTTGGTAAGGCCTGTGGATGCTGCTCGATAGAATCATCTGCTACGCTCGAGCTCTTGAAGCATTTTCAACACATTCTCAGCCAAGCAGTGATCAAGAATTAAGCTAGCACAATCTTTACTGAATGATTCATTTGCAGATGGTGGTGTTTGCAATGGAGATCTTGATCCCCTTTTGTCTAGTTTGTTGCATGACCTTCGTGATTGAGGGCATTCACTGCAGCGATATTGCTTATGCGCGCCCTCCCAGCTCTGCTTTGCCCAACATTCAGCAACAAATTTCTATTGCCAAGAAGAGCGCCACTGATCCTGACCAGGTATTATTACCTTTCAATCTCTTCTAGTAGAACACAAAAGCGCATGTTTCGATTCCATGTTGTCGGAAATTCTTGAAGTTGCAAATTGACAATTGCTAAGATTCTATATAATTCATGTAGTCTTGTCAAGAATAACAAAACCACGCAGATACATGTGTCATTGGCAGGGCCGAATTACATGAAAGTGTCGTGGATGGCTTCGGACAAGAATGTGGCAGCAACTGTGCAGTATGGCACTCAATCAGGCAACCTGCGGCAGGCAGCCACAGGCGTGTCCAAGAAGTACACCTTCCTCACTTACCAATCGGACCAAATTCATCACGTGAAGCTTGGTCCCTTACTCGACTCCACCACCTACTTCTACCAGTGCGGCGGATTTGGCCCAGAATTCAATTTCACCACGCCTCCTCATTCTGGACCTTCCGTGCCAGTTAAATTTGCTGTGGTCGGTAGGAGCACACTCTTCCGCTCCTCGTTTTTTTCATTAGACTTTGATCTTTCTTTCTTGTGGAATGGCGAGTGATTGGAAATTAACGCTATGCTTGCTTGGTAATTTGAGCACAGGTGATTTAGGGCAAACGGACTGGACTGCTTCAACCTTGCAGCATGTGTCAGCGCATGGCTACGACGTCCTATTGTTTGCTGGCGATCTCTCATATGCAGATTACGTCCAGCCCCGATGGGATAGTTTCGGCCAGATGATGTCCCCTTACGCCAACTACAGGCCCTGGATGGTGACACAAGGAAACCACGAAGAAGAGAGGATTCCATTGCTCCTAAAAAGCTTTCTCGCGTACAACACGCGGTGGGAGATGCCCTACAACGAGAGTGGCTCCACTTCGAATTTATACTACTCTTTTGAAGTTGCCGGTGTCCATGTGCTAATGCTTGGTTCCTACACGGATTTTGACAGCAACTCTGCTCAATACAAATGGCTTCAGGTTGTCTACCCTTCACTGTCCGAAACTGTAGGCTATGCTGAGTTTTTTACATGTGGAGCAACAGTCAGCCCTGCCATCCAAAGCATAAACCTTTTGTGTTGAATCGATTTGATCCGATTTCGCATTTTGGAAGTCAGTCGTGAAACTAGCGGCATGCATGTCTAATATGTTTTTCTGTCTAATTTCTCAGGCAGATTTGGCGAAAGTGGATAGGGCGAAGACTCCATGGCTGATTGCTATGCTACACGCACCCTGGTATAACAGCAACACTGCTCATCAAGGAGAGCGCGAGAGCGTAGGCATGATGGCAGCCATGGAGACCTTACTCTACCAACAGAATGTGGATATCTTATTTGCCGGTCATGTTCACGCCTACGAACGCTCGGTAATAACACAAATTCCACACTTCGAATGCAAACGCTGTCAGTCACTGATACATTTGGCCAGTGCTGCAGCGTTCAGACACTCTGCCTAATTACTGTCTATATTTGTTTCTCTCCAGATTGCGATCCATGATTCTTGACGATATCTTCAATTTCCTGTCGGTCACTGATTGTTTCTAATGGTCGAAATTGAACAGCTTCGAGTATATCAAAACAAGTTGAACGACTGCGGCATCTTGCATATCACTATTGGCGACGGCGGCAACCGGGAAGGACTTGCAACAGAGTAAGCCTCTGACATAATTGAATGTGCATTGAATGACACAATTGTACTTGTTAACGAATGTGCGTTTTTCTTTCTTTACTGTGCATTCTGCAGCCTTATAAGTTACATCACTTGACTAAACTGAGACCTCCAAGCTCTCTTTTCTCGTCAGTTGGAAGAATCCACAACCCTCTTGGTCAGTCAAGCGGGAGTCGAGCTTCGGATTCGGACAGCTCAGCATAGTGAATGCTACGCATGCATTGTGGAGCTGGCACAGGAATCAAGACGTGGAAGCAGTAATGGCGGATGAAGTCTGGTTAACGAATCTCAGAGCTATGCCCCAGTGTACCCGAAAAGCATGATTCGAAACGGCAATCTCCATCCGCGTCGAGGACGGGATAATAAATTGTTAATAATTTATTATTTATATACTCACAGAGCAGTGTTGCAGGTCATTAACGATTCCACCCACATGAGAATCTTCTTTTCAGTACTTCTAGCCGCTCTAGTCTTTGTACCCAACTCTGTGGGTATAGCTTAGCAAGCCTAGAAGAAACGAACTAGAGTCATGCCGGCTTCCAAGAAGACGAGTACCATGAGCTGACATAACTTGCCACACTCGATAGCACATCTATGGATATCGATAGCTGTAATTCTTCCAGGTTCAGTTGAACTTGTAATAAAAATTTCGCTGCTACCTTACTGCACCGCTCCAGGACACAGCAATGGAGCGGATGATTGGACATCGTCTGCTGTAATAAATACATTGCGCTTTTTTGTACAGTTCTCACTTTCTACGTGCAGTGTGATAGAATATAACTTATTCTCAGTTTGCCTAAGTACACGATTTAGGATGTCAAGCACCAGCATACACAACGTAATCGTAGTGTCTAGTAATGTATCGTAGCACAGCTGGATAATCCATCCCTCAATAAACCGTGAGACACAACTTCAAAGAGAGAAACGTGAGGCGTAATGTTACTGCAAAACCCAGCAAGGTTATCAGCCAAATAGCAATGATTGAATGTCAGAAGTCCAAGCTTCCAAGTGCCAGAGTAACGCTAACGTCTTGGCATTCAGTTGTAACCTGACCTTCAAGAGATTCAAGCGCTTCCGTCATCTACCTTGATCGCAAAACCAAGTCGAACAATACGAAATTCTCGGTAGGAACCTCGCATGATGTGTCTAGAAATATTAACGACGCGGAAGGCAATTGTGGGGTGCGCCCCACCATGCATGATTCAGAAGATGTGGAGGCAGGTCCGATGCCTGTGCTGGGGTAGCAAGTATTTCTGCACGACATCGTTTCCTTCCTTTGAGACTTCAGAGATTTCTGTCAGCTTCAGAAAGTTGGACAGCGCTAGAGCTTGCTTCAACCAGACCTTGCAATGGGGTCCACCGGAGGCCATTAATCTTGGTGCCCGAAGGAACTAGAAGTGCATACAGGACTTGCGAAAGCAGATTCCTTGGGTCACCCTGTAAACTCCTCCAACAGGCCCTGGGCAATGGAAGAGTGCTCCACGTGCAAGTCAGTAAGAGTGTGGAGAAGAGAAAGTTTCTATGTAGTTGACTACGGAAGTTTAGTAAACCCGTACCTTTTTCTACAGTTTAACCCTACAGTTTAAGGGAAAGACTCGAGTAGTACAATGACAAGCTTTCATGAACCAAATGGAACACTTGTGAGCTTAGACAAGACGATGCTTGCACCTAGAATTCCAGATTCTGTAAAGGCTACGGTAATAAGTATCTAGAAAATTGCATAAGTACATTCAAATATGCACTGCAGAACTGGTCGACGGTTGGGACATTGATTCGATATAATAAATCCTCTCTTTCGGACTATATCATAACCGTTAGATCTTGGGTGAAGATCGACAGCCCTCTAGGAATACAGGGAGAACCGGAGTAAAGACTCTGGACCCTCCTGTTTTCAAATCGCACTGCCCCATGTGGCAATGAAAGCAACAGGAAAGGGTTTATGTGAAAGTACCTGAGAAATAAGAGTCTCGGCTTCGCTTCGCTTGACAAAATGAATGGAGTTGCGCAACAAAGATGTGGATTGGTCGCCCAACAGAACCTCTCCGATGTCGTCCAATACTCTTATTTGAATGTAAGGGTCCTTCGGTGGTGTCATATCCTAAACAGAAACGACCTCAACCAGTTCAATCCAAGTGGGCTGTCAACGAAGCTGCTCAACTGCATATTGTTAATGCATCACAGACCGTAGTCGCTAGTGGGGTGCAAGGTTACGAAGAACAAGAACAGGTTTTAAAACATTAAAACAGAACAGAGTAAAACATGGAAAAATATGGAATAAGCGCAGGAATTACACTAAGAAGAACAATGTGTTAGAACAATGTAATGCTGAGAAAGTGTTCTAATACTGTTCTAATACGTTTTAAAACGAGAGCAGTATATTAAAGCGAGCCTTCTACTGTGTTCTAAAACTTGTTCTGAAACCCCCAATACACTATTTTTTCGGGAACTCTCGTGAGGTGAGTTTACCACTGTGAGATCAATGTCCAATTTTGTCATGTAAGAGCTCAAGGCTTCAGAGTAGCTTTTCACAAATTCCTTCTCGGATGGATGCAGGAGCCCTCTCACATCCTCTGGAAGTACGGCGCCCAGCTGCCATCTAAGGCCCTGCAACCTATTCGCTCGGTGATACCTGATCAACAAAGCAACTCCAGATTCCTTAGAACCTACATGAACAACCAAATATTTAAACAAAGGTCGAAAATATATGCAATGAGTGATTATTGCAGTAACTACCCTTTGCACAGTCTGTATGTCAATTTCTAGAATGGGACAGGAGCAGTATAGAGGATCCACTGTGCAGACCCGGCAATCAATGGCGCATTGAAGGTGATGAAGTCCTACCCAAAGTAAAGAGAATCCTAGTGTATCTACAAAAGTAAAATATCAATGACATCAACCCCTAGGAGACAATAATAAAAAATAGTAAAATTCTGATTAGACCCTAAGTTAGTCATTCTAGCTCTATCACAAAACCTACTCGCTCCACTTCGTGGAGTTTATGTTTTACGAGGGCCTTCAAACAGCAACCAGAAGAAGCTGGGATCAAGGGTCTTCAACGGAGGGAGGAAACCCTTTATTACGTTGGGTTTTCTACTCCCGGCCCTCTGTAATACAAACTAGCCCTCTAGAATTATTACTATTCTAGGTAGAATTCCTCAATCCAGTGTTAGAACCACAAGTTACATGTCTCGATAACCATCTAAGTTAACAGTTCCACAGAACGTGACACAGTACAGTTAAAATTAGAACTGCTAAATGTTGCTTGACACGACAGACTAAGACGGCGCGAAAAGCGATTCGTACATGTAAGCCAAGAGGCATCGCTTGTTTCGAAGGATACTTTGATGATGAATGAGAGCTCCATTGTAATTTTCATCTTCTGGCGTTATCTCCCTACCCTCGTTGTCTTCCTGCATTTTTCTGTGGCAAAGTTCAGTATTCATGAATGCCAGAACTTCTCGCCAGGATAATCACTAAACTGCTCAGGGCCGCTTTAGATTGTATAGGTCAAAACTTGAGAGTAAAAACCTAAAATTTGCACCGACATCATGTGCAATTCGACATCAAGGATCGGAAACAGAGTGAGCAAAATAACAATCCAATGACAACTCAAACCCCCAAATAAGGACAATATAATGGAAACACTTAAGTTCAGATTCGGTACAACGTTGCGAAACCCTTGAATCTACACACAATGCACATAGAGACCCAAATACTCACTCCATGATCGACGTCACTTGCTGGAAGTGTTCTTGAATTTCCGCAATGACCTTGTCGAACAAATCATACTGCAAATCACAATGCCACCACATTTGTCATCCTCACATGCAGGTAACAGAGCAAAAATTAAGAACAGGCTATCGCCCCCTTCAAAAACAATCTTCAGCGTAGAACACGCCAGAATTTTGCGCTTCAACAAAATAAAGCCCTAAACCCTAACCATGGACCACCAGAAACCGAACCGCACATGTCAAAATCTCGCGACTATCTAGTGACGCAGAAATATCTCCATACCAACCCAATCAATAACTAGCAGGACGCAAAGACCTCAACAACTCAAAATCCCAAAATTCTCATATCAAGTACACTCCACCCACTATAATAAGATCTTCTCTAAAACAGCATTCTAGAACATCCTGTACACTATTTACTCGATCACAATTTCCACACATTCAAACTGAATAATAGTCTTTGAGGGGGATCATACGCATTCAGATTAAAGAGGTCAGGGTGAAAAAGGTCGTGCAAAGACATCGCTGTAAACACAATTATTGGCAGTGCATCCCTTAAGGCTACGATTCCACATACAACGAAAGACAGAAAACGATTCATTAAGCTCACGGAATCTCCTACACCCAGAATTCCACAGAAGTAAAAAAGAAAAAAAAAGAATGAATTGATTACAAGAAAGGGTGTTGTGTGAGTACATTGAAGCGGCGAATGTGGTTGTCGCCATTGTTAACCTCGCGGACCAGTTGGGCTGCCGTCCTTCCATACATGGTGCGACTAATCCTCGGTCCGATTCCACCAGGAGGCACAACAAGAGCTTCTTGTTTCGGGAGTCTGTTCTGTGGAATGGCGAAGTGAGACCTGGGGCAATTATGGCGGGAAGGTGGGTTCGTGCCACGAGGTCAAGTCCACGTCCTCGGATTACCGACGTGGCGATGCCACGACGACTTCTTGCCACTCGCATCCCTAACAGACACTACTATTTAGGACGGAGTACATTAGTATCGTACAGAACCTCCATCAAATCACTTCCGAATTCCGATCCCACGACCGACCGCGGCCGCTCCTGCCACGAAGAAACCAGAGCAGCCCACTGGTGGTGCAAACGGAAGAAGACTCAAATCCTAATCTCTCGTTGTCGTGAATTCTCGTTCGGTGTAGATCTAAGGTTTGAAGTGACCAGTTTCAATCTTTACTTAGGATGCGGCTAAGGATATCCGAGGATGTCCTTTGCTGGGATTCTCGGATAAGCAGGGGTCCATGGTTTTGCTGCAGGCCAGACACCATTTTGAGGGGCGAAGAGGATTCCTGGGACCGTGGCTTTTAGAACTTTCAGTTTTGCTTTTGTCACTCAAGGCCTCAAGGGAACCCTGGATTCTAAAAATCGAACTTTCCGCCTTCATGTACAACAGCTATCTTGCCCGAGTACTCCTGGACAAGATCATCAAAACCCTAAAACACCATTGCATGGTGCGACTGCACTACTCAACCTCGACTGTAGAAATCGGGTCTTAGGGTTGGTTGGTGAGGTTGACGCATGTGGTGTCTCGCCATGTCGTCTTGCTGCACCATGTCTACTGATTTACCTGTCCGCTCGTTGAGTCTCCACTGCCAGGTAAACCGAACTTTCAGAGCATAATTCCTCACTGCAGCATGATATCCTTTCTCTGCAGCAAAGTTAAATTTTGAAGCTGTTTGCATACGTTGAAAGTTGTGGGCGTTGTGGGTTCTCTTCCTGCTTGGAGGTTATTCGATTGGGGAGGGAAGCTCAGATATTGGGGTTGTTCATGTGCGATGTCGTGATTTAGGTTTCTTGCTTTTCATGAGTTGCAATATCTGTTGCAGCTTTCTTTCTGGCTTTAGTACGGGATTAGAGAACCTTAGAGATTGATACTTTCACATTTGAGGTTTCCCCTGACTACGTTCCAGTCCAGTTTTCTGAAGCTGAAGTCATTTGAAGTTGTTGATGTTGATGTCAAGCGCTGCAGTTGTTCCTTCCTCCGTGCTTGGTGCCTTGAGAGTTCCGGGTTGAGCAGTGTGAAGAATCGAACAGACACAGACGCAAGGGAGCAGAAGGCCGTTATTTATTTGACTGAAGCTAAGTATTAAGGCTCCATACGTCGGTTGTGGTTGATGCAGGGAACTAGTGAGTGTTTTTTTCTCCTAGAACCCTGAGGGCTGAGCAATTTGGAGGGTTCCGAAAAGCAGGAGGAGATCGTTTTCAGTTAACGGGGAGCGGAAGATCTCAAGACAGGGATTCATATGTGGAACTTTTGTGTGAACTGAATTGAACTTCTAGTCAATAAATTGGAAGCGGCAGACCTTGGAATTATTGGTGCTGAATTCGGAGAACTCAAGGAGGTTTAAAATCAGACAAGCAATTGGACAGACTTGAGGATATTACCAGTCATACATGATACTTGTGTCTCTTCTGAAGTCGAGTTTTGTTGTGTTCATTGGACGTTGCTGATGTTGAGGTTGGGTTGGTGAACCAAACTAAAATTTCTCTTCCTGCCTGGAGGTTTAGCGATTCGAAGAAGAGAACAAATTCAGTTGAAGGGAGCAGATTGATACTTATATGCTATTTTTTCAACTTTTACTCAAGGTTTCAGACATTGCATGGATATGGAGGAGGAGCTCTTTTCAACTAGCTGGGGACATATTCATGATATACTCTTTCTGATTAAGAAGTTAGATTTCTATCTGTGGTGTTACTCTGTTGTTGAAGAGGAATAGTTCGAAGTTTGTAGGCACCGAGCCACAAGATGTCTGCATTAATGCACCTTTTATTGCATCATAGGCAACAAACGAGAAGCTATTTGGTGCTTGGAGTTGGTGCACGGGTGAGTGAGTGTTGACTTATGACCATACACCTGTTCTACGGAAGTAGTTGGATGACTTGTGACTTGTTTGAACTGAACTACCGTGGTCATGTTAGCAACTTATGTTTCCCATACATTTAGGTTCCTCGATAGCAATATATTTGATCAATATTGTGTTACGCTTCTCCCAAACTGACAGGACGTGAATTTGGTTGGTTGGACGTTAAACATTAAATATTAGTACCAATGACTATCTTATGCCCAAACTGTTGCCAATTGAATGTGTTTTTTTGACAGAGTCGGGGATTTGTGTGACCAGGATGCCTGTGTGATCACACTCTTGAAGTCTCCTAGGCTTGTGCACCCATGTTTATTATTTGTCTCAGCCTCCCATGGAGGAAGGAACAACGGATCAATTAGGTGTTCATCTTCATCAGTTTGGAGAAAACCCGATGCTTCAGGTATGCTTAATGTGGCCGCTCTCATGTACAGAAGCGGGTGCTTTTTGTTGCTCAGAAAGAACATGAATGACATGTCTGAAGTATTTAACAGTTGAATCAGGTGAAGTACAGACAATTGAGCAAGATTGGAAGGAGTATTTTGCGGATCCTTGGCAGTGGTGGGACAACAGATTTTACAAGGTATCACTAGAAAGATATCTAAGGCTACCAATTAGTTAATGTTAGATATTTGTGAAAAGACATTGAGAGGTTATTTATTGCTTGTATAAGGTCTTGGGCACTTTGGTAAACAAGAAGCGTATTACATTTTGATTGGGTTTTGAATTGAATTGAAGGCTAATTAGATGACTCCAATGTTTAAGGACATGTGTTCCTTGATTTATTTTTCATATTGGATTGTGGGTTGTTGGTGCAGGTTGTTGGTGTGTATAGATGAATCCCAAATCACCAGACTTTAAACACAAGGTGACAATGAAAGTGCTCTGGATAGATGGTTGGTCAACCCCACCATGGGTGAAGGCAATGGTCAAATTGATGACTTTAAGCAAATTACCTTTTGATGGTGGTTACCATACCAATGATTCTTTAGAGATTGTACAACCAAATAGGTATTGACATGAGCATGAGTTATCTTCCTTTGTGACAAGAAATTGGTGCAATTGACTTGCTATAGATGATGCTCACACATTGAAGGTGGATGTAATTTGTAATATATTTTGTTAGGTGTAGTGTGAAGTATTGTGCTTTTAAGCAGTATAAAGACTGCATACATGCATCCAAGTATTTTTAAATTGATGGAGCAAGATTTTTCACAATACAAAGTATGAAGGGTTTTCTTATGAAGTGTGTATGGATGGGTCAGGTTACCCAAGGGCAATTTTGGGAGGAGAAACACTTTGCCCGCTAGTGCGAAAGTGCCAAAGCAAGCAGTTCAAGTTACTGGTGGGAGTACATGCATGCAAAGTGCAATGACCGCTAGTGAAGCAGTTGATCTTTTGAAGAACCGACTACAACAGGGCATTGCAATAGACTCGTATTCCTATGTTGAAATTCTGAAGCGGTGCTTGAAGCAGGGAGACCTTCCGGCAGTAAAGCAGGTTCATGAGTGCACCATTGAGAGTGGTATGCAGCAGAATATATATGTGGTAAACAGCCTATTGAGTGGATACATCAGATGTGGGAGACTGGAGGATGCATGCAGAGTGTTTGACGAACTTGCGAAGAAGAATGTTGTTACTTGGAACGTCATGATTGGAGGTTGTGCTCAGCACAGTTGTGTGAAAGACGCTATGGAAGTTTTCCATCGCATGCGAAAGGAAGGTATGCAACCTAATGCAGTTACTTACTTGAGCATCCTGAAAGCCTGTGCGAGCCCATCAGCCTTGAAGTGGGTCGAGGAAGTTCATGCACATATCAGAGAGGGTGGGTTGGAATCAGATGTTCGTGTGGGGACTTCGCTCCTTAAAATGTATGCAAAGTGTGGGAACATAGAGGAGGCAAGGAACACTTTTGATAAGTTGGCGAGTCGCAATGTAATTACTTGGACCGTGATGATTGGAGCATATGCCGACAATTGTGATGGTGAGGAAGCATATCGGCTTCTTCTCCAAATGAAACGGGAAGGCTTCAAACCAAACGCAATCACTTATATGAGTATCCTGAATGCATGTGCAAGCGCGGGGGCTTTGGAGTGGGTCAGGGAAGTTCATAGCCATGCCCGTGAAGCCGGATTTGAGTCAGATGTGCGTGTGGGCAACGCGCTGGTGCACATGTATGCGAAGTGTGGCAGTATTGATGATGCGCTACTGGCTTTTGACAAGATGGAGGAACGGAATGTGATTACTTGGAACGTGATGATTGGTGGACTTGCGCAACATGGCTGTGGGTCTGAAGCATATCGACTTCTTGTCCAAATGAAACGGGAAGGCTTCAAACCAGACGCAATCACTTATATGAGTATCCTGAATGCATGTTCAAGCGCAGGGGCTTTGGAGTGGGTCAGGGAGGTTCATAACCATGCCCTTGAAGCCGGATTTGAGTCAGATGTGCGTGTGGGCAACGCGCTGGTGCACATGTATGCAAAGTGTGGCAGTATCGATGATGCGCGACTGGCTTTTGACAAGATGGAGGAACGGGACGTGATTACTTGGACCGTGATGATTGGTGGACTTGCAGAGCATGGATGTGGGTCTGAAGCATATCGACTTCTTGTCCAAATGAAACGGGAAGGCTTCAAACCAGACGCCTTTACATATGCGAGTATCCTGAATGCATGTGCAAGCGCTGGGGCTTTGGAGTGGGTAAGGGAGGTTCATAGCCATGTCCGTGAAGCGGGATTTGAGTCAGATGTGCGTGTGGGCAACGCGCTGGTGCACATGTATGCAAAGTGTGGCAGTATCGATGATGCGCGACTGGCTTTTGACAAGATGGAGGAACGGGACGTGATTACTTGGACCGTGATGGTTGGTGGACTTGCAGAGCATGGATGTGGGCATGAAGCCCTGGAAGTCTTTAAAACTATGATTGCAGACGGTGTGAAGCCCAATGAGATCTCATTCGTTGCAGTGTTGTCAGCTTGTAGTCACTCAGGCCTTGTGGATGAGAGCCGTAGACATTTTTTGGCTATGACACAAGATTATGGCATCGAACCTAGTGTGGTGCTTTGTAACTGCATGGTGGATGTTCTTGCGCGAGCAGGACACTTGGAGGAAGCAAAGCTCTTGATTGACAACATGCCTGTGGAACCAGATGGAGCAACTTGGGGAACCTTGCTTGGCGCTTGTAGAACGTACGGTAATGTGGAGTTGGGCAAACTTGCTGCTAATGAGCTCTTCAAGTTGGAACCGAAGGATGCTTCTGCATACGTGCTTCTCTCGAATATCTATGCTGCAGCTGGCAAGTGGGAGAAGGTGTTGTGGGTGCGCGCTATGATGCAGGAGAGAGGTATACGCAAGGAGCCAGGGTGTAGCTGGATTGAAATTGATAACAAGGTCCATGACTTCGTTGTAGGGGATACTTCTCACTCAGAAGCGAAGGAGATCTATGCTGAGCTGAGGAGATTCGAGTGAGACAATTAAGGCCAAAGGCTACATTCCTGATACCCGGCTAGTGTTGCGGAACATTGAGGAGGAGGAGAAAGAATTTGCTATTTGCTCGCATAGTGAGAAGTTGGCTATTGCTTACGGACTCATGCAGATACCCCCTGGACAGCCAATTCGGGTGTTCAAGAACCTTCGAGTGTGTTCAGACTGCCATACAGCAACCAAGTTTATCTCAAAGGTGACTGAACGAGATATTGTTGTGAGGGATGCCAATCGCTTTCACCACTTTCAAGATGGCGTGTGTTCTTGTGGTGATTACTGGTGACCAGGTTGGCAATATTGACCAATTGTTGGCTATCTTGTTTTCTAATCCCTTACCATGATTTTTGCCTGCAATTTTAATTTGAAAATCTTCATTGTAATTTGTCATCATCTACGAATGTTGTTGATCATTGATTGAAAACAATTGTATTGGTTGGAAATGACTCGAGGGAGGTATTCATAGAGGTTGTCTTTGCATTTTCTTCAACAATGGTTTTTGTGAAGAAGTTGAAATCAAAAGGATGGCAAATTTTAGTTAGAATTGGCCTAAGATCCCCCCTTCCATGCAATATGCATCCTTTTGTTGGCAACTTCAGAATGTATTGAGAAGACTATTCCTAAAAAAGTGTCAAAATGATTGTTTTGAAGTTCTTCGTTCAAGATGGCCATGCTAGGAGTTATTTTTTCTTAATCACTCTTGTTGCTACTGCAGTTGATGTGTTCATAAATAGTTAACTCAATTTTTGGTCCTTGCCTTGGTGTGAATTTTGGAAGTCAATGTTGAGGCTAGGTGATTATAATTAGTGAGATTTATATCAATGTGGCTTTGAACTCGAGAAATAAATTGATTTTGATTTTGAATGTAAGTTTACTATAGTCGAAATTTTGGATTTACATGGCATTGTCTTTTCCTTCATTTCTTGCTCTTCTATGCATTAGGTTGGATTTGTCTTAGTTGCCATAAGTGCCCTATATACACTTTAGTTTTGAAGGCACTTATTTGAGAGATTTGGTGTGAGTTTTAGGTGTTTCAATTGTAATAGGGGATCCATGTTTAGGAATTATGGCTTAGTTGTTATTAAAGTGATTTTTTCTATTAGTGTGGGACACTAATTTACAAAGACACACTAGTAATATATTTTTTTTTAAATTAGTGTGGCATGAAATATTGAGTGTGTTCTACTAATTCCTAGAAAATAAAATTAGTACTTGGCATATCTATAACATCTCTACAATCTATAGATGTTGGGTATTGTTTGAAAAATTTGTAATTTCTTTAGTATTGTAGTTATAGAAAATAAATTGAGGTAATGGATAAATCTATAACCTCTTCTAATTTTATTGTGATATTAGTATTATACACTTACCAACTAGATGAATCAATGGTGCTAAAATTAGAGCTAATATTACACTTAAACCTTTGAAACAATTGTCATTGGGGACAAATGGGCTTCTAAATAAAGTTACATGTATTTGCAATTTTATATGTGGAAATTGTTTAATTAGGAAAAATTGTTTATTGTTTAAAATTCAATTTTGCTAATCTATCACTTTTATGATTTTCAAGTCCTAAAATCCATGTATACGTTGTTAAGAAATATTGAAATTTGGAAAATCTTGAAACAAGTATGAGTTTTATAATGTACATCACAAACAAAAGGATAATTCACCATACAACAATTTAAAGAAAGTCAACTTAGAGTAATTTCTTTATCAATTGGTAATCTTGACTTTAGTGGTAACTAGGATATCTGAGAGATGAAGAGGCCATTGAATTTCAAGTGAAGTTGGATTGGTGGTACAAAGTAGCGTGGAAACTCTCAAAACAAGCAACAAGGGGATTCAAGTAGGAAAACGATGCTATGATGTTGGCATTAGCGTGAGATGGTGGATTGTTGTCACATGGATCTTCCATTTGGCAAAGGTGGTGGCCCTCATTGGATACAACCATCGAGGCGGATATGGAGAGGGGTACAAGGTACCTATTGAAGGAATGGATACAATCTTGTCATACATCATTCTTGTTGGAAAGATGCCAAAGACCAAGAACAAGCATGATGTAGGGGTGGAATGGTCAATAGAGGCAGTGGCATGCTCCTTAAATCATCCTACCATAACTAATTTTTTGCCATTAATGGAAAAAGTATGGAATCATACAGGTTATGGTGGAATGGTGGTAACCTTGATGAGTTGAAGTTACTCGATAAGAAGGTACTAGTAAGCGTCGAATGGAATGAAATGAGGTGGATGAGGGGACTTCTAGAAAAAAAAAAAAAAAAAAAAAAAAATTAGCTTGTTTTAAAGACACAAGGCAAAGTTGGCATGGGCTCTCGTATTCATAACAAATCTCATGCACAAGTCCTTGGTGTTGCACAATGACTTGTCTTCGAGGAATATAATGTTTCTTTTTACTCAATTATTTGAATGAGAATTCACGTCAAGATTTGTAATTGGGGAATTGCAAGTCGTATCAATACAAAAGTCCCATCGCATTATGGATAGTTATCCAAATGAGGTACTAAAGTAGGAAGAACAATCTCGTCGTTGGTGGGTGGCTTTAGAATTGTTTTATGTGTTTGGACTTGAGAATTCAGATACAAGCATATTGATTATATAATAATATATACAACAATCAGACTCATATTCTATTGAGAAGTTGACCAAATGAATGAAGATTGGTGAGATGAGTGAATTTGACAGGGATCTATTTAAAGATGCCGATGGATTCAAATTCTTTGCATATAAATTGGATTAACTTGTGAACCCTGACCCGAAGTCTAGACCAACATGTATCAAGTTGACAACATCGCTCATGATTCCACTATGAGTTATGAAGCTCCATAAAGAAGTTTTCCGTGACTTGCCTTTGTAGCGGGAGTGTAGAACTTGATGTTTTGAGCTTAGAACTTTCAAGGAATGAAGTAGTTGGTCATATTTTGCACCTCTTATTTTGTATAGGGTACATGATTCTATAAAAAAAATTTATAGAACATGTAGTGTCTTATTGAAACCAAGTACTGTGTATGGAAATTGCCAAGTTCCACGTACATCATTTTGAATTTGAATTTGAATATCTTTGAGCAAACTATCTATAATTTTGGGATGCAATGCAATTGGACTCATTTGCTTTGAAATGGATGAATGGTAGTTTAGAAATGAAAAATCCATGTAATGGAAAATGGATGTTCTTGCACGAGTTCTTGCATAGTCATTTTTCTCATCTATTAACCCCTAGTAAAGTTCTACGACTATGTTTTCACTTCAAAACTACCATTTCTAGTACAAATACCAAATTTTTGAATTTTTTTTTTTGATACATGTAACCATTTGATCTTGTAGTATGATGACTTGAAAACATGTGGAAAAAATTTCAAAAGAATCCACTATGCAGATTGCAAGATTTAAGCATTCAAATTCACTAAAGTCATTTTTTTGCCCTTCAAAAAACAGAGCAATTGCGCTTCACAAGCTCACTTTTCTATGAAAAAATGTCCCAAATGCTGGTGCTTCTTTGGATATTTTTTCCTAGACAAGTTGGTTACATGCCTGAAAATTTTCAAATCAATTGAAATTGGACAATATATAAGAAAAAAATAGCAAGTAGAAAGAAGTAGAGAATGATTCAAATACTAAATTGTAAAGAATTTAATTATGAAATTGAAATATGTCAATCCAAATGGTTGTAATGTTGTAATAAACAATCTACATCCTAAGATTTTATTTAATTCAAAAAACATTAAAAATTGAGTTAAATATACGACTTCAAAGTTTATTTTAGAATAGAGAATCCATAACTACATACAAACTAAAACTCCTCATAACTTTTGACTCATTGATAAAAAAAAATGGAATGATTCAAAGCTTTCCACAAATGTATAAATCTAGACAACAATTTTCAAAATTTTATTTTTGAAAAAAGTGATTTTTTCTAATTTGCTCAAACTGCCCAATTACGGAAAAAAGTAATATATTAGGCCATATCTTTTTATTCATATTTCCAAATGTCATGAAATTTAGTAGACATGAAAGATATTCCTTGTCTATAATTTTATCAAAGTTTGGGCCTACAAGATGCTACTCTCTAGTTACACATACCTGCCCAAAAATTCTATGTTCCCAAATAATGCATGTTGGTCCTTTAGGGGTTAATCAATTTGTTAATCTAATAATGAAATATTAATCCCTTCTAAAATGATGATTTTGAACAACCATGAGTGTAGATTCTAAACAACAAATGAATGAAAGAACATCCTACACTTGTGGAATGGCTATTTTCTATCCATCAACTTTTTTATAAAATTGTTGTAATCGTTCTTGAGCATTTGTATTGTATACATTATGAAGATTTTCATTTGTGAAAATGCTATAATTCATAGGGTATTGATACATTTGGCCTAAAGAAATATCTTTTAGACTTAAAAAAATTACCCTCAAATAAGAGGTGGATAGAAGAAGTCAAATAAGAAACTTAAACCCTAAAGTTCCATGACTATATTTTCATCGAAAACACTTCAAAAATGCCATTTTTAGTACAAATACCAAATATTAAAATTTTTTTCTTTTGATACATGTAACCATTGGATCTTCTAGTATGTTGTAATGAGAACATGTAGAAAAATTTCAGAAATTTCCGCCGTGTGGATTGCAAGATAAAAGCATTGAAATCTATTGAAATCATTTTTTTGGCCTTATGCGAAATAGGATAGCTACACTTCAGAAGCTCACTTTTTTATGAAAAAAATGTTCCAAATGGTGGTACTTTGTTGGATTGTTTTTCCTACACACATTTGGTACATACTTTATATTTTCAGATCATTTGGAATTGTAAAACATATAGGAAAATAATATTATGTGGAAAGGTGATTCTAAATACTAAATTGTTGAAAATTCAATTCTGGAATTGAAAGATGCCAATCCCAATGGTTGCAATATTGGAATGAACAATCTATATTCTATGATTTATTTTTCCAAGCAAAATATTGAAAATAGAGTAATATAGAGGACTTCAAAGTTCATTTCAAATTAGAGAATTCATAATTGCCCTCTAGCAAAAGACCCTCATAACTTTTGACTCATTCATCAAAGTGGAATGATTCAAAGCTTTCCACATATAAATAATTCTAAGAAATCAATTCCAAATTTTAAAATTAATCTATGCAAAAGTGTAGAATTGGTAAAACCGCCGGGGTTCTATACAAAGGTAAAAAGTCACTAAAAACTTTTATGTCTATTTGAAAGAGCAAAAGTGTTATTTGCGCATATGTAATCGTATGATCTTGTATTGGACTATTGTGATTATGTGAGCTTGCCATTTTTCCAATATTATGTATTGGCACTTAGGAATTTCATAAAAAGAGGCTGAAGCTTTAGGGCTTACACACCCAAAGGCACATTTCCAAAAATGTGGACACAATCTATTTCTAGAAGATGCATTAGTGGAGGTCTAAGACTCGCGGTCGCCCACTACGTGCGGTCGCATGGGATGTTAAGACACGAAGTCACCTAAGACATGTAGTTGCTTAAATCGCATAGTTGTCTAGGAGTCAAGGACCCAAGGTTGCCCAAGTTTCTATCCGTAGTTGTTGAATTCTCCACCGCCGGTTGTAGATCCTGGACTTGCTTTTGTTGAGAATCCAAGGTCACGTAAAACTAGTGTGAGCATTTATTTACCCACCTTTGGTAAATTTGTTTGCACAACCCGGTTCTTAGCTTTTAGGGTAAATTTTTTTTAAGGGTGCCTAACGTCAGTCCATTGTGCCTTCCAAGCAATGGATCTTTTTCAAAACTTAATCCATTAAGGACCAAGTCGATGAAGGGAGTGAAAAAGTGGTTGAAATTGACATGTTTTCATTAGTAGCCACTTTGGCTACTAATGAAAACATGTCAGTTGCATCCACTTTTTCATTTCTTGTCATCGACTTGATCCTTAATAAGTTAACCAAAGCCAATCTTGAAATTAACCCACAAAACCTAGCCAAATTGGAAGTGTATATTTTTTTTTAACTTGTTTTTTTAGGCCACGGTGGTTTTTAGTTAATTGAAAGATAGTCTAAACTTAAACATCTTAAGTGATAGAATATTTCATTCCATATCTAAAAACATAAAATTCACCCTATTCCGACTTTCTTAGCAAAAGTTATGGACGGATGAGTTTTGCCTTTAAGAGGCTTTAAAAACTTCATCCAAGGTTTTACCCTTCTTTTCTATTTCAATTTACCTTGAAATCTTACCCCTATCTTTAAGTTACTATGTTCTAATTAAATTCCAAGTCTTGACCTTAATGGATGATTTTTTCTACATGTCATCCAATTTCTAACCTAAACTTCATCCATTTGTATCTTTCTTATTTTAACTCCAAATTTGATGTATGATATTTTTTTGGAAATCTACAGACTCATTATACAAGTTTATGAATTCAAACTTTGAAATTAATCTAATGTAGACTCTTTGAATTGGACCTTTAGTTCGGCAACTACGTATAAATTCCTCTTTTAAAGACTTAGAAAGAAATACTAGAAGTTGGTATCATACCTTGGGTTGGGCGTTGGCAAGTAAGTGGTTCAACATTAAAACAAATTCTTTGTCATTTGCCATGCTTTAAAGTATTTTGGCAATTTTTTCAAAGGCCCCAAGTAGGTCTAAAAATACTACATGAAACTACTTAATACAACTTCATTTTATCCTTCTAATTCATTTCTTTCCCTTCTCTACTATTCAATTTCAATTATTTTGTTTATCCCAATGGTTGACTTGACTTAAAATAAAATAATTGACTTCAAATTCCCAAATAATAATAAACCTTTGGCTTCCCTATCCTATCTAAGTTAATTATTACTTTATATTTCTAATGGCCCAAATAACCTCTCTAAGATTTCCTTCTAAATCTTATCAACTATAATTGTTTCCTTCAACTACCAACTAGCACTCTATCATTTCTATTTGCAATTTGAATGTTGGGATTTTAAATGATAGAGCTTCAAGTGTCTTCTTTCTCTTTAAACTTCTACTCCCATTTTGAATTATTGGCAATTTGCGAAGAGTTTTGTTTAATTTACTCTATTTTCCTTCTTAACTTCTATCCTAATTCTACCCCTTCTCTTTCTAATTTAATTTAGTGTTTTTGTTTTAAACTATTCTAGTTCTTAGTCTATGTTTTCAAGAGCTTTAGAAATCCCCCCAAAAGTGAGAAAAATGTGAGGGGGCGGCTTGTCTATCAGTCCGAACCGGAGCCCAAACTAGAGTTGAAGCCTAGATAGTCTAAAGTTAGAGCCTGAGCCCCAGTCAATCTAAAATCAAAGTCGGAGTCCACAACAGTCTAGAGTCGGAGCACAATAGTCTAATTACCTCACAGACCAACCAGTTGCGAGGTCGGTCCCCCCCTTTTTCTTGAAGGTGCTACATGGCGGAGTGTGATTGGTTAAACCCCCAATGAGGTGACTGGGCAGTCGGCGACATAGCAAAGCGTGACTAGTCAAACCCCCTTAGAAAGCCCATGTATATACTGACCTTCTTTAGCAACTCGTCCTTGGGATGTCCAAGGCCTTGTGGCCTTGGTATTTTTTTGGTATTTTGATTTTCTTTCCACAATGTCTCAAAATAAAACACACTTAAGACTTATAAAAACAAAAATAAAAAAAGAACTCTAAGGATTATTGAACAAAACCTTTGAAGGCTTCTTTCTAGTTCAAATGTAGGATTTGACTCTATTGTTTTGGAGGCTAAACTTGGTTTTTTCCAAGCAGTGTTTTCGACACTAAACTTGGTGAAAATGATGGCAACCACTATCCTACAGGAATTTCTAGGACTTCATAGTTCAAAGCTTTGCTGTGATTTTAAAATATCCAAACAATTTCTATAAACTTAAAACAACAAAAGTCAAAGCTTCGATGTAATTTTGACAAAACAACAATTCTAGACAATTTTCCAAATAAGCAAAGTCAAAACTTCACCGTTCCAAATGGGACAAAGAAAAATACGGGAAACAAAATGTTTATTAGTACCAACAAGCTAATACAAGGTTAATACAAGGTTAGTATAATTAGAAAAAAATCACAATTTTGTATACGTGCGTTAGTATTAAAAATCAAACCAAATAGACACTAGAGGTCTCCCCTAAGCGGCATCGCCATTCATAAGGGGAGAAATCTCTCTAGGATTAGTACAAGTGTTAAAAATAAATCTCAAAACTTCAATAAAGTACTAAATTTCAACAAAACATCAACCAAAACTTTCAAAACTTCAACAAAAACACAACAAGAAAAAAGTTAAGTTTCAAGGGACCCCAAGTCCTTCAAAAGAGCTTCAAAAATAACAACAAAGAAGCTTGAAATGCTTCAAAAATAAGAAAATTTGGCAACTTACATAGCCTAAATGGCCAAAATCCAACTAAATGAATCTAAATGAAAACAAGGCGGTTCAAAATGAACGTAAGGGGTGTTTTGAGAAAAGAATGAGCCCCCTTAAATACTTTTCCAAGGTTGCTCACCCCCCTTCAATTCCTAAACCATAATCTTATCATCTAAGATTTTCATCCTAAATTCAAGATTTTTACTTTTTACGTTGGTTTAACATTTTAACTTTTGGAGAAAGGCTCCAAATCACAAATGAATTGCGTCATTGGCTTTAGAAGGTCAATTTTAGTATGAAAGAACACCCGCCCCTTTTTCCTACTCTAGTAACGCATAGAATCCTAACGCCAACTTAATGACCAAAAAAAATAAAAATCTAACTTTTGGAGGTTGATTTTTTTATGAAAAGTAACTAGCTTAGGCTTTTTATTAGGTGTAAGGAAGTAATAAAAGACCCTGCTTTGACTTCAATTCGACTCCATATGCTCCCGATACGTTGGTCAACTTCACGTTTGATCTTCAATTTTGTCGGTTTTGGAGGATCTTGTCAGTTTTGATTCTTTTGACTATCAAAATGTCACGAAACTTGTTGAAACTCATTAATAACACAAAAAAGCTATACTAATTTTTAGTGAGATTTTACCGCAACCTAGATAATTTTTAGAAATTTTTCATTATAGCTTTTAGTAGTTGACCGCTCGGAAAAAGATCTTCTAGAGATAAAAAAAAACTCGAGACTTTTCATGGAAACTCTCATGGAATTCCACAAAAGATGTGCAAGCTCATATTTTTATTTTGCATATGAAAATCAAATCTCGCTATCTCTTTTAATTTCTAATAAACAAGGAATCTTCAAATGGAAGGAAATCTTAGTGAACCGATTGCGTCGTTGGACTCCTAGCACGATTTCCACCTCAAATCACCGTACTTAGATTGTAGATGCCCTCCTCTAGTCTGTCTTGAGTTTCTTCACTTGCAAGCTAATAATTAAAGTTTCTACTATTTTGTTGATGGTATGGGAAAACTGAAACTTATCTTTGGAATTCACCTATAAAAATCTCACATGGTTCCCTCGAACCAATAAAACGTTGGGGGGTGGCTCCAGAGTTGATGTACTTGACTGAAGAGACAGGAACTTCAGTATTTCCTACTTATATGGTTAAGCCACCTTGTGTTAGTATACACATGGACGGATACGCCATAGGGAAATTGGCTATGAAGGTATGGAAAAAAGATTGTGGAAATCTAGAGATGATTCTTGACCATACGGCATTTAGTACGTTTCAAGCAACATTGATTAAATTGTGCAAGGTGGAGCCACTATAACAACGCTCAGTGACATATGTCATGCAATGACTAAGTGGTGCTCCAATGTTTCGGACACCAGTTGTGGGTTGCTACCATAAGGCTCGCAAAAAACAAGAACTTGAAGACCAACAAGCAAGAAACAAAGATTAGATAATAGTGTATTACAATATAAGTGCAAAATTGGTGTTTACTTAGCACTTGTGGTTATTATAGTATAGGCTTGAGGACATATGTAGCAATGTAGTACACTTTGTGGCCTCAATCCATTTTGTACTAATTTCTTTTTTATATAAATGGTTTTTATCTAAACAATAAGTGTAATTCTTTTTGGTTCCCTTCAAGTGTTTTTTAAATGAATGGTTTTGTGTTGCTTTTTATGTGTTGCCTATAAATCCTAATTCCAAACATTTATGCAATAGTGAATGAACTGATGTGAACTACCAAATATAATTTGAAATTAGAGACTTCAAGCTCTGAAGTACGATTACTTTTTTTCCATCAAAAACCACTTGAAACTGCTATTTCTTTTGAAGAGAGTTTTTTTGAATCCAAAGTGGTCTTTCTTTACATCTTGAACTCCTAAATGCCTAAACCCCGTTGTTTGGCAACATGGCTATATGGGCAACTTAGTATGAAAGAATTTTTTATTATTTTTCTTTGACATCACCCCTTGACATGTGCCCAATGAATAGCCTTAAGGCCCAACAATGTTTATAACCTTTTGACTACAGGGTTAAGAAATTATTGTATGATTTTTAGCTATCTTTACTCGATAGAGAGTCTAGCAACTTCTAAAATATTCTTTGAAGTATTATTTTGTTAAAAATAAAAATTGAAAATTATTTTTATATATTTTTATATAAGTGAAAATTTTAAATCATTTCTTTTTTTATTAGTGAGATGAAAGTTATGAGGAGTTTTAGCTTGACGGTAGTTATGGAATATTGAATTTGTACTTCAATGACACTTTGAAGTCTTTTTTAATTCATTTTTCGCTATTTTTGCAAGAAAATACCAACATGGGGTGTAGAGTATTTATTATAAGATTACACCTATAAGTTTAGTTGGGATTGGCACTTTTTTATTCTATAATTAAATTGTTAACAATTTAAAGCTCTATTCAATCTCATGCCTACTTCTATAGTTCTACTTAATATTTTTTTAAAGAATTAAAATCAAATATATTTTTCTTCAAATTTTTTTTAGATTTTCAACTCTATTCCTGAATATAAAAAATTTTAAATTCAAAAATTAGTACTACCAAAAATTTCCACAAATCGTGGTCAAAGTTAATCTGAAATTACAAAGACTTCAAAAGCATTCAAAAATCCTTTTTGTTCAACTTTGAATGCTAATATCTTTCAATCTATATGGTCAAACTTTATGAAATTTTTACCACATGATAAAAAAACAAGTGAAGTACAAGATCTTATGGTTAGATTTTGTAAAAAAAAAAAAATTGTATTTTGAGGCAAATGCAGAAGAAATGACCCATTTGAGTTTGTTTTTTATAGTATAATGACCTTGGGACTTTAGGGGTTAATGATCATGAGATGGAATTGAAACACAATAATTTCCAGGATGGAAAATTGTCATTCTTGAAGGTATGTCTTATATATACTGTGAAGGGTAGAAATTGTTTAATTGTGTTCTTGACGAGAATGAAAGGAACAAAAGTAATATTTCATATTAATGCCAAATTTAATATGCAAGGTATTGAGCCTCAAAAACCATTGCATTTGGAAACATGAAGACACTATTGTCTTTTTAAAAACATTCAACATCTTCTATACCTAAGAATGCGCACATAAGTATTTGCATTGTTTTCTTCTGCAATTGGTTGATTGCCACCAACTCTTGCTAGTAGACCTTGTTGAGGCACCCTATAATTACTATCTCTTGGAATCTCATCTTTACCTATACTACCATCGATGGATTCACCATCATCATTGGATGTTGCACTACCACTTTCGCTGGACACATTGGAATTGTAGTTTCGTTGTAGACGATTTATAGAAGACAACGTCCGAAGAAGTCGATAGCTTGTTGCGTCCATAACTCCATTTGTATTGGGCCCTCCTAGGAGAACTTCTCTTAAAAATGGTTGGACTGCCACTTATTCCCTCCTCAGCCTTCTACGTGTTCGTCTACTCACACGTTTACTAGTAGTACCTTGTTGTCATGGACGCTTAGATCGATTATTGGAACATGCAAGTAGACACAATAAAGTCTGGTTTGCAATTGTACACTTTGACATATTCAAAGTCGGGACGATACTAGCCAATTGTATACCTATCGATGAAGTTGGTTCGTAGGGACGAACTTGGAAGTAGACGGCCTTGATGGACTTTAGATTGGTGGATTATCTAATACTGGCATTTAACCTTGTAGTGCAACCCAGACTCAATTTGGAGGGGGCATATCTAATTCTCCACTATGAGGGGGCCCTTCTCCACGGGTGTTCCTCATGGGCAATGACTGTATTACTACCACGTCTTGTTCGTGTCCTCTTTCAGCATCAGTACCATCTCTTTCTATAGTGGCATCAACTTGTACATCTATGGGGTTTGGACTTAGTGGTCTCGGTGCCACAACATTCTCGTTTGTGTTTCCCCCACTTTGCCCAGCATTCCACGTTTGTGGCATTCGTGGTGGACTTCTTTCATATCCCTCGTGGTCATTATCGTTATTATCCCCCTCTTGAAAGTCAAATACAAAAGCATCAATTACAAGACGCATTCCTCTTGTCCTACCAAATCTATCAAATGGTGGATCATCGCCATCATTAGAACTATCATTTGAATCATCATCATTGGAGTCAGAGAGAAGTCAGAGAACCGAACTGTGGTTTAGACAATCATATTCATCTGTCACGGAATCTTCTAGCATCATGTTCTTGGTGTACCACCTTGTTGGATTTGCTATAGCTCTTTTTTTAAGAGTCTTGGAATTGATATAAATGTAAACCAATTCTTCAGCACACTCTGATGTCAATCTGTTGCAGGATTTGTTGTGGACAAATGAATACATGCTCCAATTGTGTTCACATGACGATGCAAAATACACTTACATGAGGATCTTTTTTGCAATTGGTGCAAGCATATGAGTACCGGCTCCGAGAAGGTCCCACTATTTGTGAGGCTCCAAATTTAAGGTGTTTACATCAGGAAGTCCACCAAAAATACCTCTACGATCTCGAAATGATTGATACTCAAACAAAGTAGAAGCAAATGCTTGATCTCTAACTGCTAATTTGCGCAATACTCTCAATATGGCTTCTCTTGCCTCATTATCATCCATTAGCATGACTTTGTCAAGTAAAAAGGGATTCAATAGAGCCCATGCATAATGCAAATTTGTCTTGAGCATGTCCTAGCGCTTGTAAAATTCATCTATGGTGAAAACTGCATACCATGGTTCCAATGAAAATGGTGGATCCCTCAAAGATAAAACATGCTTTTCCACCTTTTTCATCACAAGCCATGCTTTGTCCATGCATGGTTGCTTGCCATCAAAATCTCGAAGAACAACCAATACAAGCTCTACCATGTGCACGAAGTTCAAACATCTCCTCTAGAATTTATTTGTTCACACATATCGTTGGACATCGTTAGCCTTTCTTTGTTTTTAATTTGATGTCAGCTTCCTCAAGTACTCATTCTATTGTGGATCATGGATCGTCGAATCTACCGCTTCCCTCACCTCTACCAAACATTCGATCATGAGAAATGTGGTTGCAAAGCATGTCTGAATGGGATTTTTCAAAATGTGAATAGAAAAATGTCACCAAAAAATTACAAGTGGCATGTGATGTTTGCGAATGTATTTCACAATCGACTTTGCTTTCTTGACCATACTTATTATCCAATCTTGCTTTTTCCAATCTTCAAATAGAAAGTCAAGTGCATGTGTTGAACAACCTTGAAAATATATATGTGGAAATCAACAAAGTAACAAAATGCTAGTGGCCAACATGTCCGTTGCATTATCTGTACAAACCTGTACCACGTTCTATATCCCTACCACATCAATGTAATCAACCATATAATTAGCCACGTAAGTAGCATCTTTGCTTTCACTTGTTGTGTCTATTGATCTAAGAAATACCTCTTCACTTGTACACGCCATCATGACATTTATCAATGGTCAATGTGTAACATTGTCCCATCCTTCGGAGCATATTGTCATGCCGTACTTGTGGATTGGTGCCCTTGTCTTCTCTGCTACCGTCTTCATCTTTTGTGGATTTCATAAGCTTTGTACGAATTGCATGGTACGCTAGAGGTTTGTAGATGTCACGCCCCTATCTTCTTGGGGTGCCCAATGAACCTTAGTGTGCAAGAAGGGACCTTGGAGGTAACTTCCCAATCCTTGCAATAGACTAAGAAAGGAGATTTAAGAGACTCCTGATCAAATAGGGCGCAATGAAGACTTGGTTTTGAAGTGAACGGTAAAGTGTCATACATTCTTGGAAAGCTCTTGACAATACGCTTTTAATGGCACAAAGAACGCATAATTCAGAGTTGTGAGCTAAAAGTTATGGCCGTCCAAAGTTGACTAGGTTTCGATGGCGCCAGGACACTTGAGGGTTAGGTGTGAGGGGTTCTCAATGAATTCCATAAGAAAGTATGGCATGTGGCATATCATTGAAAAGATATGAACACAAGGAACCTAGAATGACAAGCATTACGAGATTCTAAGACATGAGTCAAAAGTTATGGCCAATAGAAGAGTCGTGGTGAAGGCGTGACGCCTCCCTCGGTGAATCCAAATCTTTAGAGGGTCATAACTTTGCGAGAACTTGTTTAAATGAGACAAGTGAGCAGTCCATCGGCATCTACTTGTTGCGTAGATGTCTGAAATGGGCTCGCATATTGAATTTGGATCTCTCAGTGCAAAGTTACGTCGATTGGAAGTTCGAGAGTCTAAACGATGACGTAACTTGGCGATTTGGGTTGGAAGTGGGTGGTCTTCCACAACCCAAGTAGGATGGGGGGTTTGTCAAATACCATAGAGAGTACTATAGGAGGGGTTGGTTTCCTTCCTTTCTCCCTCTTGAAGTCTTGGTGAGTCTCGATAACTCATGGTTGGTAGTAGTGACTTCACCACCACTTCAAGGCACCATGGGATACTTATGTATGTCTCGTGACATCGGTTGGGTGGAGTCTCGCTCCTTGCTAAGCCTCCTTGAATGTGTTTCAAGTTGTGAGTGTTAGTTACTTATAGTGGATGAGTAACAAATGCAAAAAGGGCTAGTATGGAGTGAGGTGACATTCAAGGGTGGTTAGAACCATGGTGAGTTGTGCCACCATGGGTCCTTGCACATTCAAGTGGAAGTTCCGCCCCATGTTACTAAATGACATGTTCGGTGTCATGATGGGAGTGTGTACTAGTAGTCCCGGTGATTGAGACTTGGCAAAATGAGTTGGAAATGCGGACTAACACTGTGTGTACTTAGCATGTGCAGTGTTAGGCAGTTTGTGACTAAGTGATGCTATAAGTGAATTGTGGTGAACCTAGTGGGTTGTTAGAAGCTGTAAAATGTCATTTGGATCGCAACGGTAGACAACTCTCGATTCAGATGTTGATTTCACTACATCCAAAAAAGTAGGATGTCTCACTACATTGAATGGTATATTGCCTTCATAGAAAAACTCAGCCCACTTCTTGTCTGGTACTTGCTTGTTTGATGTATTCATTCCTTCTTGTACAAATAATTGCCTCATCGATTGATTGTGGGTCAAAAAATAAAAACAAATTTTTTATGTTGAGTTTTTAAATATTTATTTAAGCTAAAGGTCAACTATTTTGAGCTCTGACTGACATAACTTCTGTTCTTCATCATCAATTTAAATAAAAATTACTATCCTAGAAAGCAAATTTCTACCACCAAGGTCTCTTGAGGTGAAACTTGGGCCTCAAAATTTCTGATGTTCATGGATGTCATTGGTAGTGAAAAGACCACCAAAAGCCTAGTTATCATTTCAATATCAAATATGGCATTTAATCCTTGAAAGGCCCTTGAGGTCCCACTATATGGCCTCGTATTTAGCCTTAAGATTTTTCATAGTGGTTCAATATATGAATTGTGATACATTGTTATTTATGTATTATCATGATCATTAATTTACATTGTAATGAATGATATATGATCAATATTTATTTTGATCAAATACCATTGAATTCCTAATATACCCTGTGGCCACAAAGGGCTTTCATGCCTTTGAAGGGTTAACCCTTAAACATCGGGCTAGTGATTGTAGAAATGAACCCTTTTGGAACCATGTGACGTTGTCTAGTTTAAAAAACACCAAAAATATTTATTGGGAGTCAAACTATTGTAGAAGATCTTCCCTTTCCACACCTAATTATGAGGATGAATAGTTGCATTTTTATCCTACACAAGAGAATTTTTTGTCATCCATCGGACAAAAAACATCCGCCGCAATGTTTGAAGATTAATCTAAAATAATGCTACTTTGATAAATTAGTATCCCATCGTACTACTAAAATCATAAGTCCCTCTGTAATATCACAAATGCTACCATTAATACTAGGGGCTCGTGCTTGCTATGCTACACATTCATTGTATTACATATTAATAAAATTTTGATATATTTGAATAGAATGCATGATAATAATTTTCATAAATCTTTAAAATAATTATTTAAAATATTTTATAAAAATATTTTCAATCATGCATACATAGAAATCATATTTTCACACAATGTGATATTATAGAAATAGAGTAGCAGTTTGCAATCACTTTTGTAATTTCACTTTTTACAAAGGGTGATATTATAGAAATAATCTAGTTGTTGCAATTGAGGTGATATTAAAGAGGATCCATAGAATGATATTATAGAGGTAGCAAATCCATTGCTTCTCTTGGCTTTACACTTCTTTGCACTTCTATGATTTTGTGCTTTTGTAAGCTTTGAGCTTTCATGATTTCAATTTTCTATTGCTATTACCAAATGATTTTGAGAAATTTATTCAATTGAAGCGATTTTGGATTCCACAACAACTAAGTTGTTCACAAAGTTTTTGGGATTTATAAGTTTTTCTTTTCAATTCTTCAATTTGGGTTGCCATTTTTTGTAACAATTGAGTCAAATTTCTTATGCATTCTAATGTATGTGTATCTTTTATAGTATTTACCATTGCATATGTTTCATTCACCATTCAATAAATTTCTATTGTACATTTCAATATATGCTTACTTATAAAAAAAATTATACAAAGATTTTAGTCATTCTTATTTGAAGATTTATTGAAATTTTTGTTCTACATTCAATCTAATACATAAAAATTCTTATAAAATTCTAATGATGAATGTGTAACATAGCAAGCGTCAACCGCTAGTCATCATACTACTAAAATCATAAGTCCCTCTGTAATATCACAAATGCTACCATTAATACTAAGGGCCCGTGCTTGCTATGCTAAGCATTCATTGTATCACATATTAGTAAAAATTTGATATATTTGAATAGAATGCATGATAATGATTTTGATAAGTCTTTAAAATAATTATTTTAATTATTTTATAAAAATATTTCCAATCAGGCATACATAGAAATCATATTTTTATACAATGTGATATTATTGAAATAGAGTAGTAGTTCACAATCACGTTTGTATTATCACTTTTTACAAAGGGTGATATTATCAAAATAATATAGTCGTTGTAATTGAGGTGATATTAAAGAAGATCAATATGGTGATATTATAAAGGTAGTAATTCCATTGCTTTTCTTGGCTTTATACTTCTTTTGCATTTCTATGATTTTGTGCTTTTGTAAGCTTTGATCTTCTGATTTCAATTTTCTATTGCTACTACCAAATGATTTTGAGAAATTTATTAGATTGAAGCAATTTTGGATTTCACAACAATTAAATTGTTCACAAAGCTTTTGAGATTTACGAGTTTTTCCTTTCAATTCTTCTATTTGGGTTGCCATTGTTTGTAACAATTGAGTCAAATTTCTAATGCATTCTAATGTATATGTATCTTTTACCGTACTCATCATTGCATGTATTTCATTCATCATTCATTAAATTTCTATCGTTTATTTTTAGTATATGCTTATTTATTTAAAAAATTATATAAAGATTTTAGAAATTTTTATTTGGAGATTTATTGAAATTCTTGCTCTGCATTCTATCTAATACATAAAAATTCTAATGGTGAATGCGTAGCATAGTAAGCACCAACCGCTAGTACACTAATAAAATAGAACCACCCATTACCAACTAGCACCCCATTGGTAGTCAGTAGGGTGGCAAAAATGCAAGAGAGGTTGGGGCTAATTTTCGAACATGAGTTCTTGGTTTCATACCATCAATTCCTCCATTCTTTTCTTGACACGTCTGCTTTGGTTTGGAGTGCCGCAACAAACAAGAAGTCGTCTCTTAAATGAGTAGTTTTGGAATAGTCTACACATTGGACATGGGTCCAAACCAACTTTTGCCTTCCAAAATTCATAGTAATTTCAGTTGGAGTGATAAAATTACCAAATTTTGGCAATTCCCCTCATTTCTATCTCTGTGTCTGGAAATATTTCCTTTGCCTTACTATACTCCACATCATGTCCACAGTTGCTTCTTCAGTCAGGTATGGGTGGTCATACCTTAGGATAAATCAATGCATATGGAAACCATTCCATTCCAATGATGAAAGGCACATCAAACTGAAGACTGGGATCTTCGACAGTGAAAGATTTCAAGGATCCCCAACGAAGTCCACGAAGGGTCAGTACTGTGTCCTTCCATTTGGACAGAGCAGATATTTTTTCTCTTTGAACGCAACTGATTTTCCAATGCGGCAGGGCCCTAGACTGGCAACCGCCCAGCACACTTCAACACACAACCCCCCCAAGCCAGTTGGCCCTTGTCCTTTGCCAAGTGCTTCTCACCAGCCTGGAAGCCGGCTTTCCCCATTCCGAGAACGACAACGCAACTTCTCATCCATCCAGAAAGCAACTGAATCCATCCACACCAACTGAACTGAACGAATTCCCCAACCCTCATCCATCACTTCATCCCACATTCATCCGAAGGTACTTTGCATCCCGAGTTTCGCCCAACATTCATCCTCAGGAAAGCACTATTCATCAATACTGACTCACGCATCCTCACGAAATTCATCACTCTGTCAACTACTCACGTACATCCAAATTCATTCATCCATTCTCTGTTTGCTTCAACATCTGTCCGTCACCAAGTGGATGCCTTTTATACTTCATCCATCCACCGTCCTTCGCGGCGCGAGTGCAGGGACGCAGGCGACGAGCGCTTCTGACACGCTTCTGACGCTCCTTCCGGCCGCGACCACGGAGACGATGACCAAATCGAGCTTTCTGTGCGGCTCTTCAGTTGCTGCAGCTCTGCCAGCGTGCCCCACCATCGCCACCATCTCCATGCCCAGCTTCTCCTGCTTTCACGGGATTCAACTCATCGAACGCACCCCAATTTCTCTCACCTCCTAATTGCCATGTTTCCCGATTTCTAACTCGGAGGCTCGGCGCTTCCTTCGTCTCGCACCTCCAGATCTGCACCTCTCGCGCCTCCCGCTCTTCTTCTTCCTCCTTCGCCGACCTTGCAGTGTCCCTTCCGAACCATCACAAACATCGACTCTGCATTTCAAACATTTGCTTTGTACCCCGGACACTGACTCTGTTTCTCAAACATTGGATCCCAAGTATCGGCTCTGTGTCTCGAACGTCTACATTGGGTGTAATGAGGAGTGGTTGTGGCTTGGCATTGTGTGCATTTGGCGTAGTTGGGGGTGGGGTGGCGCACTTGTAGCTTGGCTGTTTTGTGTGAGCTTGGAAGTGGGCAACGGGCAGCGGGCAGCGACGGGGGCCCAAGCTGCGTGCTGGCTGACTTGCTTGCGAGCTGTATCAGTGACAGTGCGAGTGCAGTGGCGTTGACTGAATGGGAAGCTCCAATGCGGGTTTGGGAAGAGATCTGAGCTAGCAGGTTGTTGTTTGATACCTCTTTGTGGAGATGACGGAAGTGAAAGCTTGCTGAGGATAGCGAAGCTCGTGGTCTTCTTGGCGGCTCTTGGGGCTTGACGTGGTGAGCAGCATGCGAAGGAGCGTTCAGGAGTCGGAGGTGGAGTCTATGATGGAATCCGTGCGGTGGAAAGGCTACATTCCCGTGTCTGTGCAGTAGATCTAAGCCTGCTAGTGGTAGAGGCGCGTTGCCCTCATCATGAAACGCTGAACGGTTTCGTCTCTTGGAAGACATGCAATTGGGACCTTCTTCTGCAGGTACGTGCGTGACTCCGTGGTTCCGTAACTTTAGTACAGGCGTGGGGCTCAGGTCTTCGTGGCCGATCGTGTTAAGAGTCTACGTCGTTGCATTGTGTAATTTCGGGTTCAGTCGTTGATTTGTAGTGCATTTTGAGGGCGGCTAACTGTAACGATCGTTTCGACGGTGTTGAGATCTTGTGGGTGTCGTGATGTTTTGGGCGCCGAGTGTTGATGTGTGATGGTGAATTGAATGTTTCAGGAATGACGTTGAGCTCAATGTGGTGAGGAGTTGTGCTACAATGGCACGGCTTGAGATTCTAGTGGCATGAAAGCTTTGCTGGCCTGCATTTCACGTTCGTTTCATTTAGGGTGAAGGCATTGGTAGCGGAGACGAGATGGGACTGCGGGTGGCGTTGTGTCTCCTAGGGTTGTCGACATTGTGGACATGTCTCCATGCGCAGTCGACCTGGAACCCGGTGGACAATTTCTTCATAGCCTGCGGTTCGCTGTCCAATGTGACCGCCGAGGGCCGCTTGTTCGTGGGCGATGGCGGGTCGGCCGCGTTGCCGAACCCTAAATTGTCCGCACCCGGAGGCGTCTTGGCCTCTACCACCGTCCCCAATGCGAATCTCCTCAACCCTAAGCTCTACCAGCAATCGCGCATATTCACAGCGAACTCCTCCTACACATTCTCCGTCACACCCGGGCGCCACTTCGTGAGATTGCACTTCTTCCCGTTCGTCTTCACCAACTTCACCCCCAACATGTCGACGTTCTCTGTCACTGCGAATCAGTACATGCTCCTGGACAACTTCCGCCCTTCGTTGTACTCCACGGATGCGCGGCCGCTCGTGTTTCGGGAATACTCCTTGAATGCTTCTGGAAGCTCGCTGGAGATCACCTTCACTCCCGCACCGAGTTCGTACGCGTTCATCAATGCGATTGAAGTGTCGTCCATGCCAGATGACGTGGTGCCGAATTTGGCGGTGTCGATTGACAAGTCTGAGACTGAGCTGCAGTTGAGCGCGGCCACGACTGCGGTGGAGATGATGTATCATGTGAATGTGGGCGGGGCCGCCATTGCTCCTGCTGATGACTCCACCGGCATGTGGCGCAACTGGCTAGCAGACGACGGCTACCTCTTCGCCGCCACGACGGGACAAGCGCAGACACTCTCGGACGCAGTGATCGGGTACCCTCCCCCAATCCAATCCTACATTGCACCCCCGAGTGTGTACAAATCCGCGCGGACCATGGGCGTCTCGGTGACTGTGAACGCCGTCTTCAACATCACATGGATCTTCCCGGTTGACCTCGGATTCACGTACTTGGTCCGCTTGCACTTCTGTGAGCTTTTCGTCAACGCCATAGGACAGCGCGTCTTTAACATCTACGTGAACAACCAAACCGCGGAGACAGGCGTGGACATCATTCAGCTCACGGGACAAGCGAACGTCGCCAAGTACCTTGACTACGTCGTGAATATGGAAACCGGGGCGAGCAAGCTGTGGGTGCAAATCGGTCCTGCACCAGCGTCTGTGTCGGCGTTACGCGATGCCATTCTGAATGGGGTCGAGATTTGGAAGCTGAACTCAACCGAAGGAAGCTTGAGTGGCGGCGTGGGGTTGAAGCTCAATGGCGGCTCCAGCAAGAGCGAGGGTCTCAGCGTTGGTGCCATTGCAGGCGCGGGCGTCGCGGGCGTCGTGGCTGTCGCATTGTTACTCGCTCTCATCTTCTTCTGCTGCCGGCGAAGAACCTCAACCAAGCTCCTCACTGCCAAGAGTCGCAAACACGCACCCCCAGCGTGGCTCCCCCTCCCTGGCCACCACGCGAACTCCGATCACAGCAAGGTGTCCGCCGCGTCAGGGAAGAGTGGAACTGGAAGTTATGTGTCCACAGTGCAAGGCTCCAACCTCGGCCGTTACTTCACATTCGCGGAGCTTCAAGAAGCCACCAACAACTTCGACGAGTCTCTGATTCTCGGCGTTGGCGGCTTCGGGAAAGTATTCAAAGGCGAGATTGACGACGGCACCAAAGTCGCAGTGAAGCGAGGCAACCCATGCTCGGAACAAGGTTTAACCGAGTTTCAAACAGAAATTGAGCTTCTCTCAAAGCTCCGTCACCGTCACCTCGTCTCCCTGATCGGCTACTGCGAGGAGCATTGCGAGATGATTCTCGTCTACGACTACATGGCGGAAGGTCCTCTCCGAGGCCACTTATACGGCACCGATCTCCCCGCTCTTGGATGGAAACAACGCCTGGAGATTTGCATCGGCGCCGCGCGCGGGCTCCACTACTTACACACGGGCGCCGCGCAAGGCATCATCCACCGCGACGTCAAAACTACTAACATCCTCCTTGACGAGAATCTCGTCGCGAAGGTCGCGGATTTCGGGCTCTCCAAAACTGGACCAAGCTTAGAGCAAACCCACATCAGCACGGCTGTGAAAGGAAGCTTTGGATACTTGGATCCAGAGTATTTCCGCAGACAGCAACTCACTGAGAAATCAGACGTGTACTCCTTTGGGGTTGTGCTCATGGAAGTTCTGTGTGCGCGTCCCGCAATCAACCCTGCTCTCTCGCGTGACCAAGTCAACCTCGCAGAATGGGCATTGCAGAAGCAAAAACAAGGATTGCTTGAGACTATTATGGATCCCATGCTAGTGGACATGTGCAACCCGGCTTCGATTCGCAAGTTTGGTGAGACGGCGGAGAAGTGTTTGCAGGAACAAGGGATTGATCGACCGGCTATGGGCGATGTGTTGTGGAACTTGGAGCACGCGTTGCAATTGCATGAAGCTTCTTTAGCTTCCCCGCAGCCGAATTTGATGGACGCCAGTGCGCCCATGGTGTCGCTGATGCCGCAGCCCATGACGTCGCATCCACTTGACGACGACGACGACTCGTCGGTATCCAGTGAGAGACACATCTTGGCTGAGAACGACGACGATATTGACTTGGAAGACGCATCTGCGAGTGCCGTGTTCTCGCAGCTTGTCAACCCTAAAGGAAGGTGACGGAGAAGGCTAAAACCCTAAACCCTAAAAACCGTAAAACCGTAACCTTGAATCAGGGCAGTGGCAGGGACAGGTTGAATTTTTCTATTATTTAGGTTCCTTACGTTTCCTGCTGCCTGGTGTTTCATTATTTGATTCTCAATGCCGCACTCTTGGAATGTGTCACGATAGGTCTTGTAGGGAATGCAACTTCAAGTCGACAAAATTCAGGGGGGCAGTCAGTCTTCTTTTAGGGTTAGGTGCACTGCTTTAGGAATTTTCTTGTTTCTTCGTCGTCTTCATTTTATTTTTGGCTACATTTTGTTGGAGCAGCGGTGGGGAACCAGTCTGTAATCCGGTAATTTTATCCATTTGGGGCTCAATTGTGTACGACCTTAGTTCGATCAACAGGGTTTGTAATATATCACATATCAAGTTCTATGGTGGGTGAGTTTGGGGTCGTGGAAGGGGGATCACTTTTTGAATGAGCAAGATTCTTGTTGTCTTCATAGTTACTGCGGTTTTGTCTGTAATGCAATTTTTTCTTTTATGCATAGTGAGAAGATGAGAGTGGGTACATTACAGTGATGACCGGTCTGAGCTACCGTCTTGTCTCCAATGAGTGGGTTTGGATAATTCATAAGGGAGAGCATTAGATTGAGCATCAAAGTCCTTGCATTCATTTTATAATAAGCCTCGAGTGGCCATGCTTCTTACATGTGATTCTGGGAAATTATTATGCGCCACGCTTTCTACATGTGGATTGGTAGAACATTGTTCATTAGTTGGATAAAGGTGGCCATGCTTCCTACGTGCTACAAAATTATACTGTATCGTGTGTCCATGTAGTGAGCCATTAATCTGACCTCATCGTGGTACTTAAAGAAGACTTAAAATGAGTAGAATAGAAGTGGAATTCTATGTTTTTTCCCCAATGAAGTGTAGATCTGTAGTGAAAGTCTCAAGTGCGCTGATAATAAATTATTAGTCCACAATAGTCATCTCGGCCATTCATACAGAAAAATTAGCAGCTGACAATTGCAGCTAATGTAAAATTTTTAAACCATTCATTCATTCACTCGTGTTGGAGTCTGACAACCTTAGACAGACGTCCATAAATTGTGAGTCATCTCGGCCATTAGTCCACAATAGTCATCTCGGCCATTTGTATCCGTGTCCTGCATCATTCCGTATTGTGTTTCGTATGGCTGACATCAATGGCTTCAATTTTTTTCAAAGATCATCTGTGCAAGGGGGTAAATTAATTTCCAGTGCAGATCAACGGTCCTCAATTTTTCACAAATCAAAAGTGGGGGGATTAATACAAGACACATCAATTGCCTCTTTTTCAGTACATTGTACATTGTGAGCTATTAATGAAGCCCCAAAGTTCCATATCTACCTTAAGACGATCAATAATTGTCACGGGAGTTCTTTTTCCAATTTCCTCAGGCTCTGCCGAATTGAACCACGATGTCACCCTACTTCAGGAAAATCTGTGATGTACTCAAAATCTTGTGTGGTTTAGATACTTCGGCATTTACTTTGATGGGTTCCGTGTAAGAACGACCACTAAGTGTCCCCTATTTCGAAGCTAACTGCACTACTGTAGCACCCTTATTCACTCAAACTTTATGTGCTGTCTAGCAAACATCAATTCACCACTCTACAAGAGGCTGGCATGCCTCACTTCCACTGGACCCAGAGCATGGACTTCTAAGCAATATTGCCCGGAAGACTACATGCTTCTTCATTGCCAAACATGCCTGAATGATAAAGGCACTCAATATTTCTTGTCATTCCTCTAGTATGGTAGCCAGTTCCTCTAATAGAACAAAAGCTTGCCTCCAATTCATTGCCTTTCTTGTAGTGTGGTATTTTTCTAAACAGCATACACTCTTATGACTTGCTCAATAGCAGCCCGGCAAACAGGACAACCCCAGCCCTTGGTCTTGATCATTCCCAAGCATTCCATGCAACCAGCCAAATGACCACAAGGGATACACACCCCTTGTGCCGCGGCATTCCAGCAAACAACACACTGACTTCCCTTTTCCTCTCCCGTAGATGCTGTTTCTTCTTGCGACCGACAGTGAACAGGAAGGGGAGGAGCAGAAGGGAGAGCCATCGGTAGTGCAGGGAGTTTTTCACTTTCAGGGACTGGTTCGGGAACTGGCAATGCTGAAATCTGACTGGGCCCTGCCTCATTGGCACAAGTGGAATAAACAGTCCCACACTTCGTAGCAGCGTTACCATCATTTAGATCTTCTTTACGGTTCCTGAGCTTTTCAGAGGTTGCTGGAGGACCTGGTGGCTCTTCATCAAACGCATGGGTGTGAAGTTGAGCTGCAGCTTGTAAAAACCTCGAGTGAAAGTCTTGTAAAACGGCTTTCTTGGATAGAGGAACTTGACCTGTGCCAGGAGCAGTCTGTAGGGCGAAAAACAGAGCATAAGCCCTCGGCAGCAACAATTAAAACATGGTAAAAAGAGAATATGAACTTGTAACAAACCACAAGTGACTCTACCCCAAAAAGAAATGTATAATTTTCACTTATCTTTCCTTGTAGTCCTCAGGACAATCCTCAGTATGTGGTCCTCATGCAATCGACAGTTCAACCCTCAATATTACGCTCATTGATGTATTGAAAATTCGCAAAATTATATTTGACAATCTTTGAATGACACTATTCCTACATCCATATGTTGCAATTATGCTAGACATAAGAAATTCAATCTTTAATATGATGGGACCCAACATGCTACTATTGCTTTAAAAAGATACTACTTTTCATTAGGTTTAATAACTTTCTACATTTTTGAACCATTGCTTAGTTTCTTCCCAGGGGTTGAGATAATATGGATATCAACAAGGCAAGGCCCTGATTTAGACTACACCTGCTGCACATGATAGAAATTCATACCTGCGAGATGCCTTTGCAAGACTTATAAAACCGTTCCAGTTGTGCCTTATCACCTTCCGTCTCAGCCAAGAACTTGTACTTCGATTCTGTTGCGATACAGAGTGTCAATTACCAAACATTCATCGAGATCCTTACAGCACATTAGATGTTAAATAAGCCCATTTTAAGGCACATGACTTGTGGCAGACTTTGGCATTTCTCCAATAACATTCACAGCACAATCTGAAGTCGCTCGCTGCTCGACATGAAGTATAATTTAAGCCCGAAAATTTAACTCAGTACGCACGTCTAGAGTTGCCTCAACGCACAAGGAGAGCTTACTCGTATTTCTATCCAAAATGATTACAACTGGGTCCGGAACGCTTAATTTAGGTTCCTCCACTTCAGCCTTTGATAGAGAGATGATTGTGCGTGGCAAGGGAACCTGCACAAGGAGAAACCAAATAGACCTCCTTAGCCCAATAACTGATACCTTGAATATCCTTGTCTTGCACCTTACCTTAACGCTCTTTAATAACTTTTCTCATCCTCTGACTCCGTGTTTACGGACGATGAGCACAAGTATTTTACCAATCATCTCACCATATTCCTAAACAGCTACAACCATTGCAGACTACTTCTGGAGGATCTTCCTCAATGCCAAAATTGATGTTCATTTTTTACTTAAGGCCATAGCCATTGCATCCCTTGATGACACTCAATGATATGTAGATTATTGTGATACACCAGAGTTTGCAACTAATCAGTAACAAGTAGTTTGAATCACTACGCCACTAACGAATGCCAGCCACAGCATTCGATGGGCCCTCACAACTAGCTCCCAGGCTAGAATTCAAGACTAAATTAATCCACACTTTTCGTGCTCTCATGTTATCCAAGACCTTATGCTGCATCACACAGTTCATCCGCTATTCCAAAGAATGAATTGTAGCCCCTTGAACTCACCTTTGGTGCCTGGTATATAACCAGTTCAAATTTTGGAACTCGTCTGGGATCGGTCTCTGTCGGTAAAATTACAGCCCAACTATCAAATCCACAAGTAGTGGGATCAGTTCCACTACTCTTGTACATATCACATTGTAGACAATCAAAGTGCCCATGTTCACGAAGTCAAAAGATGCTGGGACAAATCTGAAAACAATGCTGCAAATTAGATGCAGGCAGTAGATGCTGAAGTCAGATCAGGCTTACATCTTCTTGGTCATCCACTGTGGTGCAATAGCTTCCAAAAAACCAGGTCCAGACAGCTCCCGCAATACTCCGCCGAATATACAAATGCGATCCTGCCATTCACATCACTCCGTGTCAAATTCGGGATAGCGCACATCCTCAGAAGCTTGCAAATTCCATAGCTGAAGTGACCTACATGCAGAGAGTACATTCTAGAATTGATGTTTGTGGAGATACTCTCTGCAGCAGAACCCACTATTCTAAATACACCATATACTATGGACCACAGCATTACGAGAGGCCGCAATAATATATATATTTTCAAATTTAGTGCGGCGCTTGTGACCACCTCAGAAGCTGCAAAATGTGTCTTTTACCCCTTCATTTGAATATCCACAGTAAGTGGTATTTTTAAGTGCATTAACCACCATGTATAATAACCTCAAAATTGAGCAAGAGACTTCATAGGAGATAACCTCAATCATGCGAATCACAGCCACATGACCTCTGTTGCGAGCCATGTGCAACGGTGTAAGAGAGTCATCATTAACAGCCAACGGATCAGCTGCATCACAATAGCGCCATTTAATGAGAATAACGTAACGTAACAAATGCAAAATTTTCATCCTAGCAATTCAATAGTGGCAGGAACTGGCAACGTACCACCACGAGATAAAAGGAGCAGTACTGTCTTATCCAGACCACGCTTTGCTGCATGGTGCAGAGGATAGCCTCCATAAGTCCCTGCATCACGCTCAACGTCAATCCAGGTCGCAACTTCTATTAAAGAGAGCTTTATGAAAAAAAATCTTAGCAAGAGAAAGTGCAGATAATAAAAGAAATCCTTATGTCCATCATAAGGTTTCAATTACTATGAACCCCTCAAAATAATTGCATTTGATAATTCATTGAGTACACCCTGAAACCCTTCTAGACTAAATGAACCAGTATAAGTTTAACTGTTTAACCAAATGTCGCCGGCATTCAATAAGGGGTTACAAGTTGATAATGAGTTCATCAAACTTCTCAAGTTGATTAAGAAACACAGTGAAATGTATCCCACTAAACTAATTGCAACCTCGTGAATCAAACTGCTTATTCAATTTCAGAACTCTCCAAAGGACTAGACTTCCCCATCCGTTTTGTGACCCAAAAGAGAAAGGTCAAATTGAATTGAGCATAAAACTCATTTAGTTAGAGATTTGAGAAAGTTTTCACCATAAAGCGGGAAACCAACCAAATCGATAGGCTTTTATGTTGGCTCCAAGGTTGAGAAGCGTCAGGGCCATCTCAAACAAGTCTCCTCGTGTGCAAGCTAGAATCAGCGGTGTACGTCCCTCTTTGTCCACAAACTGCAATTCCAAGCAGCACAACGACATTACAACAGCAAGCAAGACCACATTATATAATGAGACATGCAGATCCAAAACCGTGGGCTGCACCATTCATTCTGTTAAGTGTCATGAAATTATTAATGTGTCATAAAAAAGCGTTAAACATACAAAATACTGTATCACACAGTAAGTAGACTAATCTGTGTAGTGAACGGTGATAGCATCATGCATACACCCCACCAATTCTGAAATTCTGCAACATGATGCCAAGCTTTGACACACCACCTCCATAAACCTCGCAATAGCTTCCAAAAACATACCTCCAAGGACGCTCCATCACGGCGAAGGGCCTTGACAGCGTTATGGTTTGAATTCACAACGGCCTGATAGAGCTGCTCCTCTTTGCTTGTCCCATTGCCCATCTGACACAATGCCACTGTCCTGCCAAAATCAAACCTACGAAATCTAAATCCATGAGGGAACACCGCCCCTAAAATTTCCACCCCTGGACCATTCTTTCCGTAGAACATACTCTCAGAAGCGATCCATCCAATTTACGTAGATCGAAGACATCGTCGATTCACACAAGCAAAGACCATTGACAAACGAACCTCCCGAATCCACAGTCGCCACGATCTCAACAATCGTCAAGGAAATTGAAAACCCTAAAACACCTTCAATCTGGTCTTAACGTACGTAACCACACCATCAAAACAAGTCTCCAAGAACAATCCCAGCAACTCACCAACAGCAAAACCAAAATAAAAACTCTCCAAAATAAATTAAAAAATTGGACACTTGCATTTCAAACCTCCCAAATCATACATGCTCAATCCACCCCAAAATTCCATTACAAGTCGAATGCCGAATACTACTTCGCATCCCCTACCTGCTAACTCGAAACCAGATTCTTCAACCCCAATCCCGAACCCTAACCCTCAAGAGCTTCCCTATATCCTGCATCCCCTAACAACCATCAAACCTGATGGCAATGGGTCTCGCTCGGCTACCGCTCAAGGCTTCCCCCAAAGCGCTTGAATTTCAAGACAAAGGCTTCATAGAAACGTGCCACAGGGCACCTCACCAACAGCAAAACCAAAATAAAAACTCTCCGAACTAAAAAAATCCGCAGACACCTGCATTTCAAACCTCCCCAATCCTACATTCTTAATCCACCTCCAAATTCCATAACTGATCGATCGAATGCCAGAATGCCATGCTAAATGAATCGTAACCTTGAATCACATCGATCCCCTGCTAAATCGTAACCCACACCAATTGATCCCGAAGACTACCCCTCCAGAGCTTGCCTACATCCTGCGTCCACTAGCGACCAACAAACCTGATGGCAACGGGCTTCGATCGGCTACCGCTCAAAGCTTCCCCCAAAGCGCTTGCAACGCCGAAACCGAAGCCTCCGGTCTGCTCCCATAGCCTAAACTTCTGCTGACTGATTCACCTGCAGTCCAGCGCCCCAATAATTCTGCCATAGAAACATCAGAGGCAATTAGGACGAGCGAGTGAGCTCTAACGCAATGATCATGTCACGAGTCCAAGTGAGGAGGAATTGACGTTAGGTTGCAGAGTTGAAAGTTGAAACCCAACTCTGCGATGGAAATTCAATCAATGCATTGATTGAAGGTAACGCAAATGGAGATGATGAGCGGGACTGACAATGTGATGATGGTGAGCAGCGTTGCGCTTGCGATGATGATCATGATGGCGAGGGAGGTGAGAATCTGCATTCTAGCTGGGAGCTCTGGCAATTCTGCTCATCTGCTCATCTGCTCATCTGCTGCTGTAGGTTAGGACTGGCAGGCTACGAGGGGCGGGAATAGGTACGGGGGGTGCACGCGGGTGTGGGTGACCGTGGCATGCCAGCTGACACTGGCGTTGTGGTTGTCAGTTGGTTGCTGTTGGGCCTGTTGGCGACCAGCTGCACTGCTGCCCTGAAAGGATTTACGGACGACAAAGGCGAGCACGTCCAGGGGGGTGAATTGATCCCCCTCTTTCCCCTTACGTTTTACCCCTTGGGAAAACACTAAATTTTTTAATTTGTTACCCATGATAAAATTTGGAAATTTGGAATTCAATTACCCATGATGCAATCAGAGGTCTGAAATAAGGTGAGAGAGGTGAAGAATTTTTTTTTAAATGTGATACAAAATAGGAGGTAATTTTCTACATTTTTCCTTGGTTGGGGTAATGAGGGGGTCAATCCTCCATGGCCCTCCACAAGTTTAAGAAATGAAAAAGATCCATCATAGACACCTAGAAAACAAACCATCATAAAAAAAAAACTTCAATAAATGCAATTGAGTGGCTACATTAGGTTGAATTTGTGGCCACAATCAATGTCGGATGATGGTGATGGAGTAATTAGAAACCACAATAAGAACTTCCACCTTTTGAGTATAAATTCATGATTAAGCCTTTGCGTTGTAATATCAATTGTCATTGCTCTAAGGGCCAATTTACACTATGGTTGTTCAAGTCAAGAGGCCGTGGGAGTGAATGGCTAGACCTTTGGTGAGAGTCTGGAGAAATGGGTTTTGAATAGGTAATAAATGATAAGAATTGGTGCCTTTGGCCAGCATAGTGTGAAGTCTCCAAAGGCCAAGTTCAAAGTCCAAACCCTTAACAATAAACTTCCAAGGCCTTTCAACTTAGACAACCACAGTGTGAAGCCTCCAAGGACCAAGCCAAAGTCCAAGCCCAAGCCCATAACACTTGTTTGGCTTGTATCCATCTCTCTTCACATGAATAATCCATCCAATTTTTGAAATTTTTCCCTCACACTCTCTAACCATATTTTCTAGAAAGGAACACATTTTTGTTTTGCTTTTAGTTTTCATGGTCATAAAGTATGTCATCATAGGTATTTTGGCATTGCAAAAACTTGCAATTTTTGAACAAAATGCCCAAATGATGATGATGGCAATTTTTAATACCGAAGGATGTAGGATGAATTCTTAAAGAAAATGTTGGGCAGGCAAATTCTAAGATATGGAGTTTTTTTGGAACATGTATTTATGGGGGCATTTTTAAATTGTGATTTTCTGAAGTGGATGAGGGTAAGTCCATCTACATTTCAATATCTATGTACTTTTTTAGGGCTTGTTTTGAAGAAGGATATACATTTGAGAGAGAGAGAGAGTATTAGTGTGCATCAGAGGATTGCAATAATTCTTTCTCGATTAGCAACAAGTAATTCATTGCAAATGATTGGTGATTTATTTGGAATAGGATTGAGTACAACTTCTATCATTGTGAAGGACTATTGTGAAGCTAGTAGGATTCATTTGAGACCATTGGTTTTTAAAAAACCAAATCTTGCTTGAATAAAACACATAGCAAAGGTTTTGAAGCACTACATGGTATTCTGTTTATTCTACGGGCAATAGATGGTAGCCACATGGTCATTGCAAGAAACATCAAGTGTTTTTGTACTCTATAGGCCATTTCCTACAATTTTAGGTTTTTCTGTGTTTCCAGTACTATGAGTATTATGAGTACTATGAGTACTATGGATGATGACTAGTGGCTAGCAATCTTACTAGCAATCTTTTATAGTGTTGACACTTGAATTTCAGGGTACTATGAGTACTATGAAATCTCACGGATTTTATTTTTCACAAAACTATTGGATTGAATACTTTAATTCATGGAAAAAAAATGCAACTTAGGGGAAAAAACTAAAAATTGGCCATTTGTGTAGGCAAGATGCTACTTATATTCATCCAAATGTTTTTTCTTTTTACACTTGTCATTGTTCAAAAACACACATACCAATTATCCCTCTTCACTTACATGTACAACACATAAAAAATAATATTTTTTCATGCCCTTTTCTAGGTACATGTCCACATAGTGTATGAATACACTATCCAAATTTGAGCTCTATATGCATCAATTTGGGTACTTGGAACATAGTGAAAACTTCAAAAACTACAACTGTGATATATTAACATAAGTCTCTTTTAAATAGAAAATGATTTTAAATTTAAAAAAAAAATTACATTCATCATTAGCATACATTGAATCATCTCCAATAAAAATTTCATGTTCTTTGGACTTAGGAGTCAAAAGTTATAAGACAATAGAACTTCAAAATTTAATACATGACAATAAATAGTACTAGTGTTTCTTGCAATGACCCACATCCCTATTATAGCGTCATCTCATGACCTTATCACATATATTGTCAAAAGGGATATTATTCATGTTTACTTCAAGGAGCTACAAATGTTGATTGCAAATTTTGGGACTACAATTTTGGATGGGCTAGACGGATTCATGATTGGGCCTTATTTTAGAAATTGGAAATTGGAAAAAAGACCATCAAAGGTGCATTTTTACCTTACAAATTCATTGGTGATACTACATATTCTATAAGGCCTTGGTTTTACTCACCATTCAAAGGAGAAAGAGAAGGATTGCCTAGAAAAAAGCACATTAGAATTTTATCCAATCAAGCACTTGTATGGTTGTGGAAAGAACATTTGGAATTCTAAAAGGAAGATGGCTCATATTATTGAAAAGATTTGACCTGCCATTCTAAAATGTGCTTAACATTGTTGCAACATCTCTATGTCTTCACAATTTGTGCATTCTAGAGAATGTTGAATCTATAGATTGGGCTAGAAAAGCAGAAAAAGAGCTACAAGCTAAAGCCAATATGACATTAGGAAAAACGAAAGAAATGAATATGTTTCATTCTTTTGGCATCATCATTGTAGGAAATGAGGGAACTCTAAAAAAATCCACAAGGTGAAGAAACTCCATTCATGTAGATGGTAATTTACTATGGATGAACATAAATAAATTACTATAGTTTGAGTTCGTTCTTAGGGAAGCAAGATGCTATGGATAATTCTTAAAGGTAATGAATTTAATTCATTCCCCTGGTTCATGCACAATTGAAGGGAATAGGAAATATTCACTCTACACTCACAATAGATATAACTTTAATTTATTATAATTAAATCAAGGTTGAAGACTTATCTATAGCATGATGATCTATTGAATCAGCTTTACTCCGGAATCCTCTCGATAGTTCACCAACCGCACTAGTACAAGTTCTATTGATCCTTCCGCCTAGCAGCCAACATCTCCAATTGATGCTTTAATACTAATCCATTGTTGATTACAAAATATACATCTCACCAACTATTGATTTCTGTTAACATTGGTCTTCGGTTTCTCTTTCATCAAATCCTTGCTTGGGATTTCTACTATAGTGATTCCTTCCTTAGATTTACACTCAGGCTTAACATAATTCAAACAATTGCAATACTTGCATTTCTTTTGATTTATTCTAAACAACTCTCATTCTGCTTTTAAATCACTCATTGTTTAATACTATTGATAACAAACTCCAGAGTCATTCGCCATAGACACTTAATCTCATCGGTGCTATAGATTAACAATCAGTCCACCTATGGAATACTCAACATCATCAAGAATACATACAATTGACATTCCCAGGCATTCAGTTCATCACAATTGATAATCTCACATGATTCATCCATTTACACCATTGACATTCACAAAGAATAATTCAGACACAAGAATCAATGACGCGCATAATTGCAAATTGGAATTACTATAGAATGCCGCTCTGTATTTCACGATTGAATTTACAATAAAGTTCCACTACACACAGATATTTTTACACAATAGATTTAGCATTTCATATGTGTATCAAAGAAATCAGTATTACAATAGTTCCTCTCCGCTCTCTCATTCCATTCCACTCCGAATAATATCTATTGATCCACACAATTAAAACAACCACCAGCACTATAGCAAAACGACACAATTGAACTTCCACCGAATACTACAACGACACCACACAAACAAAACTATAGATCCAGCGACAAACTCCTACGCACAATCAAAACACTGCCAGCCTTCATCGCTGCAGGAGTTTTGGATCCCTCTCCAGACTGGGCTTCAATCGCACTCTCCATCGAACTTCACCTGGACACCATAGCCAACCACCTCAACCGCAACTATAGATCACGCCTCATTCATCCATTGACCCACATCCATTGACCACAACTATAGATGAAATCCAAGTAAAATACCAAACTAACCAGTAACTATAGAAAGTTAACCTCAAAATGCTGAAATACCATTGAAAATAGCCAAAATTAACCAACAAAAGAAAAAATCCACACAAACTACAATAGTTCACAGACTACATAGCCCTCCTCCCAGCTTGTTGCGTCCCCGCAACACAAAATTGATCAATAGAACCTGCAATTAAACAGCATCCATAGACTCCAACCACACAAGGAAAACCCAGAAACCAAATCGCCAATTGATCCCAGCTATATCCAGAAAAGTCACTTGGTCTTCGATAAGTTCGGGGTTGATTTCGTCTTCGAAGTGGTTGTTTCCCCGATAGCACGATCCACCTGGCATGACGTGTTATTATTGTGCCACTCCAATGGCATCCGCAATAGCTCACCCTTCCCCAACTGCAATACTTCCTGGTTGTGATGGTCCATTCTCTGGTGCAATTGTTGAAACCCAATACGACGCCGCTCAAGCTCATTGTTCTTTTGGAGACGGTGAAAAGTATCCATAGCTGCATACCGGCTCCCTTTATACTCATCCAGGATCACGTTGTGGGCACCCTACAAAAAGTGCATTGTACACATCAACTCAAACAATTGTAACTGCCTGGCAGGCATGTACTTGATTTTCGTATAGATGTAACCATCCTGCCCTTGCCGGCCCCCAATACGTGGATCCAAGATCATGTCAAATTCACGGCACCAGTGAGCCAAGGCATGGCAAAACACTACTTGCCTAAAACAGACAGGGTCTTTATGATGCTGATGCACCAAGAAGAACCTCATAAAGCCTTCTACACAATTGTCCACCGAATCCCAGGTACCGTCAATAAGGCACCAATTGTACCAGGGCGTATCCAGCCGATCCGTCGCTCTCCATAGATACCATCTTGGAATATTGCAGAATCGTGAATCTCGAGACACCAATAGTGGCAGCCCTAGTTGTCGCACTCCATGCTCCTGATGAATCAAAACCTCAATTGAGTGCAATAGCAACTCTGTTTGACTCCCAAAATCCTTTCCGATCCACAATAGTGCCTCCCACGATAGAGACTTCGGTTGATGGTCCCTCTTGATAAAAAGGTCCTCGTATCTTTCGAGAAATCGATTGTCTTTGACTGTAGTCTCAAAAATTGGACTCCAATCGTCCAAACTTGGCCCCACTCCATACAGACTGGGTAGCCTCACCACCACCTGAAACGCATTCTTCCATTTGCTATCGTTCTCCAGGTTAAATGGTAGCAATGCCGTAGGCCCCATTGATGAAATCAACTGCTTCAAATGGCCTTCATGAAATCTATAGGTATAAAAATATACCGATGGATGAACATCAAGTTGCATTGCCCGCACCACACGCTCTTTGCACAATCGAATCATTTCTACTACCCACTCTTCATTCTTAAAGATTGGCATCAATTGTTTAAGCCGGTCCTTCCACACAACAATAGCTTCAAAATCCCACGATTTCTCAAAACTCTCGAATCCCTCCAATATTGAGGCATTCCAGCTGTTGCAAACCGGACTCCGACGCTCTGCACCCATAGATTCCTCTTGCACTCTCCTCAGGCCTTGTTGCCGCTCCACCTCATTACAATAGAGGAAGGTCCTTGCAGCCACATCCCCCATCAATAGATACGCGTGAAATGGGTCCTCCACCGTAAACTCCAGGCGCACCAACATCTCTGCAAAAAGATTCTCCATTCCATAGATCTGACTCTCTTTCCACAACCGCTCAAAATGCAAAGGAGTGAAACAATCGCCTCTCTGGACACCCAATGCCAAACAAAACACCTCACAGTCCCATCGATAGGCCTGCTCTATGCACTGCACCGGTGGCAAGTTCTCCATCAGGTTCAATAGATCCTCAATCTGTAACGTGCCTTTCCTCCTTGAAGCAGAACTCGTAGCATCAATAGAGGCTTCCCTACATCCATGTCATCCGTGTCACTATCGGTCGAAACTCGCCTCCGCAATCATGTGACCTGCTCCTGCAATTGAAGCTTCTCCTGCTGCAGCTCAGCAGACTTCTCACGCTCCGATTGCATCTCTTTCTTCAACTGTTCCACTATAGCACCCATCTCCTTCCAAGAATGTTGAGCTTGACGGTGCTGACGCTCCAAATCTGTATGAGCCCTCTTCCATTTCAGTAATACTTGATCTCCTTTTTCCTTCTCCTTCTGATGGTCCGTCTTCAACTCATCCAATTGTTCCTGGAACCATCGCTCCCGGTCAGCCGCAGAGGCTTCCACTTTCTTCAATTTCTCCTCCAGCTCCTTGATTCGGCACTCTTCCTCCGCTTGGGCTTTAAGCTCCTTGTCCAATTGTTCCAACTCTGCATGCATCTGCAATTTCTTAGCCAATAGCTCCGGTTGTGACGCTTTCTTCCTTGGAAGTGGCGGCGCATCCAGCTCCTCCTTCACTTGCACTCCCCGAGTCACTATAGAACTCTGTTCCCCTTCCTCCGTAGTGGTACGCGACTGCACACCTGGACTCACCATAGCTGAAGAAGTAACCATTGATGCAATGCCCTTCTCCAACTTGACCTTCTTCACCTGGCTCCATTGAATCGTGCCCCCCTTCTCACCGATAAACAGACAATCGTCGTCCTCCTCTTCTTCCATAGAGACCTCCGGCGCCAATTGATCTGTCCCTCCACTCTCAGCCATCTCTTGTTGCTTCGGCTCCATCGAAACCCTATCTATCGCTCAACTCACAATTGCACTTGAAAATCTCTCACAATTTCGCTCACAATTGTTACAACTTCCTCACTTTGCACCCTCAATGACTCCACGTTCTTGCTCAAAACTATGGATTTCCACAATTTCACGCACAATTGCCACAATGCTGCACTCACAATTGCTTCCTTCCTCCTCTTCACTATAGCTCCAGCCCTCTTCCCAAGATGCAACCTCAAGTTGTTGAAACTAACTCTCAACTATCGTTTCTCCCGACGGCTACACTCATCATTCTATTGATGTCCACTCTCCCCCACCTTTTACAACTATAGATTTGAAAATTCATACTTGCATTTACTCCCCAAATCCCCAAACTATAAGTATTTCTCATAAATGGCCTTCAATTGACATTTCCCCTATTTGTATTATACCTTATCCCCTTTTGATTATATTCTATTGTTATCATGTTTTGCTTTTAAAATTGTTATTATTTATTTTATTTTATTTTTAATACTGTGCAATATTTTTGTCATGTTTTTATTTTTTATTTTTATTTGAAATTTGAAATTTAATTCTAATTACTATAATTATATGATGTTTATTTAGTTTTTATCATGTTTTCATTTTTTTTCTCTTATCATGTTTTTTTTTCTTTTTTTTTTCTTTTTTTTTTCTTTTTTTTTCCTGTCCAATGTCTATCGTACTCTTCAGTGCCGAACTATAGTCAGCTTCTATTGTACCTATCACTATAGCTACAGGGTCTATCTCCTTGCTTACTGACTATTGATTTATTATATTTGTTTTTATATTTTATTTTTATTTTTATTTTTTCTATATGTTTGTCACACTCTTCATTTTCTCTCTTATTAACCCATCCCATACTTTCTTTTCTCGCCACTTTTAATTAATCCAAGTCATGCACTATAGAGAGTATGATTATATTTATTCTATATGTATGATTATGAATTTTAATTAAATTGAGTGTTTATCCTGAAAATTAATCTTCTTCCACCTCCCAAAATGACTAATAATGCCAAATTGACTCACTCAACCATTCAAACTCAAAAATTCGAAAAATTTGAAATCACTAACCAACCTAAAACATATTGAAAAATATTAATCATTCCTTCTCCCCTTTCTAGGATAAGCCGACCCCGGCTTAATTATAATAAAGTTTGAGGCAATATCCATTGATTTGGGTAGGAAGAAATTTTCCCTCAAAATCCTTCAATTGTGCAGACCCATTGGAATTAATATCTATTACCTCATAAGGTCCCAACCAATGCATTTGTAACTTCCCTGGAAACTTAAAAAACCTACTGTCATACAATAGAACTAAATCCCCAACTTTGAAAGTTTTAGCAACCAATTTACTATCATAAAAAGATTTACGACGTTTTTGCATAGCATAAGTATGTAAATAAGCATCCCTTCTCTTTTCATCCAATGCTTTCAAATGAGCTAGCCTAACTTTTAAACTATTGTCTTCATCCAATCTATTTTCTATAGCTATTCTCAAGGAGGGAATTTCATATTCTATAGGTAAGATAGCCTCCTGACCATAGACTAACTGAAAAGGGGTAAATTGGGTAGTCATTTTATATGCAACTCTATAGGCCCATAATGCCCCCAATAACTTGTCATCCCAGTCTGTGGCCGATTGAGCTATAGTCTTAGTCAAAATCTTACACAATATGCCATTGGTCTTCTCAGTCTGCCCATTAGCCCTAGGATGGTAGGGAGATGTTTTTCTATGTTTAATTAAAAAGGTATTCGTTAAATGTTCTATTGTTTCATTTAGAAAATGGGTACCACGGTCACTAATTAATTCTCTTGGGCAACCATAACGAGAAATAATATTCTCATATAAAAACCAGGCAACTGTATGAGTGTCATCATTCTTGGTAGCCATTGCCTCGGCCCATTTAGTGGCGTAGTCAGTGGCTACCAAAATGTATCGTTTACGACCCCTTCTAGTGGGTGGTGCTATTGGTCCTACAAAGTCTATTCCCCATTTTTCAAATGGGGCTAAGGCTAAAATAGGTACCAATGGCATTGCCGTTGTTGGGGTGGGTCGACCCACCCGTTGGCATGGGTCACATTTACGGGCATATTGGTGAGTATCATGAAACATTTTTGGCCACGAATAACCGGATGTCAAGGCCTTTCTAGCAGTGACATCCCCCGCAAAATGGCCTCCACATGTGTCCACATGACATCCCTCTAAAACGAGTGGTATTTCATTAGTATAAAGACATCTCCTTAATAACCCATCTTTTCCTTTTTTATATAATACATCTCCTAATAAAGTATAAGGTCCGCATCTATAGACAAAAGTTTTCAATTGTGAAGGATTTAATCCATTAGGCGTAATATTAGACTTTAAATAATTTAAAATTTTGACATATTCGGGTTGTATAACATCTACCTCAAAAATATGTGCATCTGGCAATTGATCATCTAAAGGTTGCAAAGCCTCTATAGCTAATGGTTCTAACCGGGAAATTTGACCGGCATTTCCATGGCTTTTTCCCGGTCTTACCACTATTGAAAAATCAAACTCTTGCAACAATAGAACCCATCGAGCCAATCGGCCACTTAAATCCGGTTTATTTACTAAATTTAAGGGCATCATGATCCACATAGAAAATAAAAGGATAACCTAACAAATAATGGCGAAATTTTTGCACGGCAAAAATCATGCCTAATGCCTCACGCTCAGTCGTAGTGTAATTTTTCTCAGCGGCTATTAGCTGTCGACTTGCATAATAAATAGGATGGTCTAAATTTTTATTATCTTTTTGACTCAAGACACATCCTAAAGCTACGTTTGAAGCATCGACATAAACATGAAACGGTTTTGACCAATCCGGTGGAACCAACACCGGGGCCGTACACAATTTTTCTTTTAATTTAATAAAAGCCATTTCACATTCCCCATCCCAAGTGGGTCGAGAACCCACCTCTAATTTTTTTAATAATTTAGTTAAAGGAGAGGCTATAGATGCATAAGATCCAATAGCTCTTCTATAATATCCAGTTAAGCCAAGAAATCCCCTAACCTCCTTCACGGTCTTAGGGCGAGGAAAATCTGTGATCAATTGTATTTTATCTGGATCTAATTCAATCCCTTTTTGGCTCACAATATGACTCAATAGTTTACCGGAAGGTACCAAAAATTGACATTTACTAGCATTAAGAGAAATGCCAAATTTATGGCATTGTTCAAAACATTGAGCCAATTGATGTGCATGGTCTACCTTTTTTCCATAGACACAAAAATCATCGAGAAAGATTTCCATGAATTTCCGCAAAAATGGAAGAAAGGCAACCATCATCAATCGTTGAAAAGTGGCCGGGGCATTACATAGCCCAAATAACATTACTACCGTGGCATATGTACCCCAATCCGTAGTGAAAGTGGTTTTCAATTGATCTTCTACAGCCAATCGAATTTGATTATAACCGGAGAAGCCATCTAAGAAAGAATAAATTTCATGGCCCGCCACGGCATCTAAAATAGAATCCGTGAAGGGCAACGGAAAATAATCTTTCTTTGTTGCCTCATTTAACTTCCTAAAATCCTGGCATATCCTAATTTTACCGTTCTTTTTAGGCACAATAACCAGAGCACTAACCCATTCACTATAGGGAACCAGGTAAATAAATCCCATTTCTAATAATTTTTCTATCTCTTCTTTTACAAGTAATGAATATTTAGGGTTCAATCGTCTTTGCTTTTCCCGAACTGGCTTAACATTTTCTTTTAAATTAATGTGATGCTCACATATTTCGGGTGGGACGCCCTTAAGGTCTTTATAGGACCAGGCAAAAGCAGAAATATGTTTCTTAAAAAACCTCTCCCAATATGTTTGCTCTTGCCTTGATAATGCCTTACCAATTTGTATTTTCTTTGGTTCATCACCCTCACTTAACAATAGATCACAGCATTGATCCTGTGGGACATGTTTAGCTATAGGAACTGAATTCATGAAATCAGTCTAATTAAGATCTTCATCATCAGAACTATAGACTAGTTCTCCTTCAGAGGAATTCACCCCATAGACTGTCCTATCAATCAACCAAGCTCCTATTGTTTTATCAGAATCATCATCTATAGAACATGGGATGATATATTCACCTAACCCCGCATTTCTATAGATCATTTTCTTTGATTTACTACTGGACCCTTGATGGTCTTTTAAATGGACTCTATTGGCCTTTAATTCTTCCATATCTGTACTATAGCCTACATCACTTGTAACATCAGAGGAATACCATTGGGTTTCTCCCTGGTATGAAGAAGGGTACATATTTAATTTTATTTTATTACGACCTTGTCCTATAGTTAAAATGCCCTTACCCCAGTCATCCTTGGCATGGGCTTGGTACAGCCAAGGTCGTCCTAACAATAGAGGATATGACACATTTGGTGTACTTGGCTGAAAAATTAGAAAATCTATAGGATAAACAAGGCCTGATATTGTAGTAAGAACCTTAGGTAATATTCCTAATGGCTTTACCCTGCTTTGGTCAGCCATTCGTAATATTAACTTAGTTTCTTGTAGGCTAGTCAATTGTAAACTTGACATCGTATCAATGTTCATCAAGTTTACACTTGATCCACCATCTACTTGTACTCCTTGTATAGTTAACCCATCGATTTGAACATCTATAGTTGGGGCACCTGGATAAGGACTCATAGAAACTTCATTCACTAAAAGTCTTGTTCTCTTCCTAATCAATGCTGATTGAAGAAGAGAACGACATTGGGGTGCCACAACCAACAATTGTTTTATCGAAATGTCTGCTTTTAAATTATTTAGATTTTCCAATAGATCATATGGCTTAGTTCTGCACAATATACTTATTGGTTTTAATTTTCTAGTTTTTTGTCCTTTAATAGGTTTCATTGGTAATCCTATAGATTGTCCAATAGGAACTTCTGGTACTACTTGAGATTTCCAATTTGGTTCTCCTTTATCCAATTGTTGTAGGACTGCACTCCTAATAGGAGTCCTCCTATCTGGCTCTATAGATGGTTTTGACAATTGCATTGGATTAGGATTATGACCCAAATTAATTCTATTGGGAACTGGATCTATAGCAACCGGTTTTAAATTTGAAGATTTATCTATAGATGGCATCACGGGCCATAATTCTCTGGGCATCCCAGTGGACGATAGATTCAAATTCATACCAACTATAGATGGAGACTCGGGAGTCCATTCAATAGATTTCCAATTATTTTCTATAGTTTCCAACAAAGAAGGCTGATCCACCTTATTGGGGATCACAGAAGGGGTTGATTCTATAGTTACCATTTTTCCCTTAGTAGGTTCTATAGTCTCTATTTTTTTCTTTACAGGTTCTATGGTTTCACTCTCATCAATAGAACTACTATTGTCGGTCTGCATGGGGTGCAGGTCAAGCAGATCTTGCTTGGCTCGCATCCCACGAGTACGAACTCCATGGACATTCTTTGTATTTAAACAATTGATTTCAGACTTATCCTTTCCCTTAACTATATCGATCCACCCAATTTCTCTATTTTGGTTTGAATTTTTAGAATTGTTACCCATGGGATAATCATCAGGTAATAATACTAATTTAGCACTATTGTCTTTGAAATTGTTATTATAATTCTCTCGAGGACCCTCTTTCCTAGGACCATTACATTGTTCCGCGGTGTGACCAGTTTGTTTACAATTGCCACACAGTGGTACATACGGGAAATCGGCTTTTGCATTTGGACAATTGGCCTTTATATGTCCACGTTGATTACAATGAAAACAAACTATGTTATTCCAACTAGGATTTCTACCACCATATGTAGGATTGCCTTGGGTGGGGTTGCCATAAGGCATTTGATTCCACCCTTGGTTTTGATTAGTTGGATTTCTTGGAATGAATCTATTGGGATTATTACTATAACCACCACCATTAAAATTGTTGGGAGTAAAATTAGAAGATAAATTCCCTAGCGGGGCATAATTATTAAAATTAGGATTACTATTGTAATTAGGATTATTATTAAATCTAGGATACCTAGGTCTTCTATTCCAACCACCCCCATTGGAATTATTCCAATTGTTATTACCCCTCCAATTATTACTATTGTCATTATAACCATTATCTACTTGATATATGGTTTGGTTTTGTTGATTTCTACTTTGATCATTGCCCCCCATATGGCATCTATTGCTCTCATGGTCACCACCACAATAGTGACATTTGAGAATTATACCTTGAGGTGAAGGACAATCTCTGTTAAGATGTCCTTGACCCTTACAGTTGGTGCACCACATGTTTGCACGTTCACTCATCGGTTGTCCCTTCTTATTTCCCGCTTTTGCTAAATTCACTTTTAAATCTTGCATAAGACTTGTCAATTCTTGTATAACATTTGTAGGATTTGGGCTAGTCCCAGTTTGTGGTGCCACCATCGGATTTACCGGTATAGCAGGTGGGCCTTGGGTGTAAGTAGGTGCCATAGATGGCGGAACATACTGGACTGGTTGTATTGGAATTATTGGGGCAATAGTATGCGGCATAGGTGTTTGGGGCACCTGTGCATATAACTCAGGATTGCTCCAAATGTTTTCATACAATTTGGCTCTATTGTAGGCCTCTAATAATGTGGCAGGTGAAACCTCTTTGACATAGCCTTTTAATTTAAAAGGCACTAATCCTCTGATAAAAATATCCAATTTCATAGCATCATTAAAGCCATGACCCGCCAGTAAACGTAGGACAATATCCTCCATCCGGCCATAATAACTATCTATAGTTTCATTCGTGTTCATTTGCAATTCATGCAAAGATTCACTTAGCTGTTCATCATATCCTATAGGTCAAAAGTGAGCTATAAATGCATCACGTAAGGCTGCCCAATCGGCAAAATGGCCTAATGGTTGTCTATAGAACCATTGTTTAGCATGGTCTTCCAATGTAGTTGGAAAAATTGCATACCAGTGACTATCGGTCCTGGCATTATTGGCATTACATGCCGTTAAAAATTCACTCACATGTTTGTCCGGATCATTTCCTATATGACCATAGAATTTTGGCAATGGCACTAAAGAAATAGGACGGTCATCAGGTTGACCTTCCCTCATATTCACTAGCAGTAATGGGGCGGCCATCACTACAATAGATTCAGTTGATGTGCTATCAATAGATTGTGAACTACTATGGGATAAATAAGTAAAAGAACTATTGCCCTCTCTGTCTATATCCTCCAAATCACTTATTGGATCCACGGTGGACCCATTAAGTGTACGTAAAATTCTATTGCCATCTTCCCAAGAGATCAAATTTTTATTATCTATAGATTCTTCAAATAATTGATTTATACAATTTAAAATAATGGTCTTAGTAAAAACCTTGCCTTTATTCAAGGACAAATTATTCTCACTACTATGGTAACTCTCCGCTTCACTTTCCCTACTCTCGTTAATATCAATAGATGTTAAATCATCTAATTTTACACTCTCTTTTTGCTTAAATTCCTCACCTAATGTTCCCTCCCAAGTTGGCAATTGGGACACACAAATGCCTTCACAAAGAGTATGTGTCAAACCAAAACTTGAGGAAGATCCAATAGAAGATACTCTCTGTTCTCTATTAGATAATTTTAAGGCTTCTGACAATTGAGATTGACCACTGGATTCTTGATCCAAATCAGCTCTTTCTATAGAATGGTTAAATGGCTCTGAACCCTCAGTCATGACTATAGATTGGGCACTAACAATTGGTGATTCTGACAATTGACCTTTGTTTGTAAGGCTATTTTCATTTTCTATTGATCCTATGTTTTCCTCTTCCACAAACTGCGATACAATTGGATTCAATTGCTTATTTTTCAATTCTTGTTCACTAAAATCTCTCAAGGCTCTCACTCGTGCTCGCTCAGCCCGCGTAGCCTTATTTCTTTCTTTTTTTACTGAATTTTTAGGACTAAATGTCCACCTAGAACTCATTTAGTAGCCATCTACAATATTTGTTTCCCCTTCCTATTGACACATAAAACCATAATTAAAATTACCCATTGGCATTAATCCATTGCCTCCCCGGCAGCGGCGCCATTATGTAGATGGTAATTTACTATGGATGAACATAAATAAATTACTATAGTTTGAGTTCGTTCTTAGGGAAGCAAGATGCTATGGATAATTCTTAAAGGTAATGAATTTAATTCATTCCCCTGGTTCATGCACAATTGAAGGGAATAGGAAATATTCACTCTACACTCACAATAGATATAACTTTAATTTATTATAATTAAATCAAGGTTGAAGACTTATCTATAGCATGATGATCTATTGAATCAGCTTTACTCCGGAATCCTCTCGATAGTTCACCAACCGCACTAGTACAAGTTCTATTGATCCTTCCGCCTAGCAGCCAACATCTCCAATTGATGCTTTAATACTAATCCATTGTTGATTACAAAATATACATCTCACCAACTATTGATTTCTGTTAACATTGGTCTTCGGTTTCTCTTTCATCAAATCCTTGCTTGGGATTTCTACTATAGTGATTCCTTCCTTAGATTTACACTCAGGCTTAACATAATTCAAACAATTGCAATACTTGCATTTCTTTTGATTTATTCTAAACAACTCTCATTCTGCTTTTAAATCACTCATTGTTTAATACTATTGATAACAAACTCCAGAGTCATTCGCCATAGACACTTAATCTCATCGGTGCTATAGATTAACAATCAGTCCACCTATGGAATACTCAACATCATCAAGAATACATACAATTGACATTCCCAGGCATTCAGTTCATCACAATTGATAATCTCACATGATTCATCCATTTACACCATTGACATTCACAAAGAATAATTCAGACACAAGAATCAATGACGCGCATAATTGCAAATTGGAATTACTATAGAATGCCGCTCTGTATTTCACGATTGAATTTACAATAAAGTTCCACTACACACAGATATTTTTACACAATAGATTTAGCATTTCATATGTGTATCAAAGAAATCAGTATTACAATAGTTCCTCTCCGCTCTCTCATTCCATTCCACTCCGAATAATATCTATTGATCCACACAATTAAAACAACCACCAGCACTATAGCAAAACGACACAATTGAACTTCCACCGAATACTACAACGACACCACACAAACAAAACTATAGATCCAGCGACAAACTCCTACGCACAATCAAAACACTGCCAGCCTTCATCGCTGCAGGAGTTTTGGATCCCTCTCCAGACTGGGCTTCAATCGCACTCTCCATCGAACTTCACCTGGACACCATAGCCAACCACCTCAACCGCAACTATAGATCACGCCTCATTCATCCATTGACCCACATCCATTGACCACAACTATAGATGAAATCCAAGTAAAATACCAAACTAACCAGTAACTATAGAAAGTTAACCTCAAAATGCTGAAATACCATTGAAAATAGCCAAAATTAACCAACAAAAGAAAAAATCCACACAAACTACAATAGTTCACAGACTACAATTCATGAAACCAAAAGAAGAAGAAGAAATTGAGAATGAAGAAAATTTTAAATGTGAAGAAATAAAGAAAGAGAGACAAGAGAAAATGAAGAATTATTGGTTGATTCAACTCAAGTTCATCTGTTGCTAGCTAAGAATTTTTTCAACGTTCATTTGGTTAGAAATTTAGACATTCAATTTCAAAACTATATGGACAATGATAATAATTGTAGCTTAAATGAAGACTAGCATACTTAATTTAGAGTTTATTGACCAAACAATCAAATTGATAGTCTACTCTTTCTATTAGCTCATTTGTTCTCTCAAAGTTTTTCATCAAACCCGTGCTAATTTTTGCCATTTTCTCAAAAATATCAATGGCTCTATCATAAAAGTTTTGTTTTCCTTTTGATGGTGGTGTAGAAATGGTTGTTGGAGTTGGTGCGCTTTCACTAGTAGAAAACGCAGAAATTTCTATTGTTTCGGTGACGTTGTTTTGGTCACCGAACAACAGATTTCTGCTGAAATTAACAGATTTCTGTTAATTTCAGCAGAAATCTGTTGTTTGGTGACCAAAACAACGTCACCGAAACAACAGAAATTTCTGCGTTTTCTACTAGTGTTTCTACATCTAGAGTTGAATTGGTCTACTTGTACATTATCCATGGTTGTAGCGGAGATATGCTTCATGATTTGCTCATCTAGAGCATCATAGAATTTGCTCTCTTGTCGATTATTGCTAGAAATACCATTGGCCATTTTGTCTTCTTTGTAACCATTAAAGATCACCTTGAATTTCTTATGACATACCACAACAATGCAGTTGAATTTAGGAGCATGACAACCATTCAAGCATGAAGCCTCACCCAGGTATCAATTCCTACAAGCAAAAGATTCAAAAACATGAAGAAATAGTCCAAAATGGCATTATGATAACAATTACAGCACATTGTAGATAGGCTAGAATTTGGTTCTAAAATTTTGAAGTTAGAAATTTCTATTTGATAAAGTTAAGTGAAGATTTTAGTGGTTTTTAAGTGTTATGGTGTGTTAATTTGGTTGTTTTTTATGCTCAAGTGTGAAAGTGGATTTTTGTTGTTAGTTGAATTTTGACTTGGTAGTATTTTGAGGTTCCAATCCAATTCGGTGGGTTGATTTCCAATTGGATGGTTAAAGTGTGTTCAAGTGTTAGATTCCAAATTGGGGTGATAGATGTCATGGGGTGTAAGTTAGTTGCTAAGTGGGATTTGAAGTGGTACCTTGGGTGGTATTTAGCCTTGTGCTCCGAATTGGTTGGGACCCACTTTGAGAGAGTTCGGGTGAGAGTCCCAACCCAAGTTGGTGGTGTGTATTTATTTTTGTTTTGTTTTGTATGTGAAGTTGTGAGATGTTGAGGAATTATGAGATGGTGCTAGTTTTAAAGATGAAATTTATAGTTCTAAGTAGGAGATTTTTGATGAAGGGAGTAATGAAGCTACTTGAATGTGCTGTTAAAGTGTGATTAGTCTCACAATAAAGATGTAAATTGGATAATGGTGATGTATTTGCTATTTGAATTAATATGATGAGAATTACATATTGAATTGATGTCTAGTGATTGTGTGACGAGGAAATGAATTCAGTTGAGGATGTGTGCAATGTCATTTGTAGTATTATTTTTGGATATAAAATTTCAAGTTAGACTATTGAATGTAAGTTGAGATATTTCAATGTTAGATATAAAACCTATTAGTATAGATTTCCTACTTGACCGTTGTCGGGTAATAAGAGTTTGCTTAGGGGAAACACAGGGTTTTTTGCTGCAACTAGAAGTGATTAGGTTTGGGAGCAAGTGAAAACAAAGTCAGGTCTTTGATTTATAACACCAAACTAAGAGAATACAATAGATGATAATACTTCAAGTGGAGGGAACTAAAGCTGTCCGTAAATAAATGGATGAACCATCAAGGTAAAAGAATAATCTTGAATACGCAAGAGTATGTATACAAGTATAGGTAGACATACTTGTATTCAAATACAAACGTCTTTATACCAAATATACAATATGTATAAAAGTCGTGTACGTATAGTCGTACAATACAAGTATAAAATACGCATAAAATTCGTGTACGTATATACGTATAAATATGTGTATATGAATATGAAGAATACGTATATAATAGACCGTATATACACCGTATAAATATTAATACAAGTGTTTGTGTGGTTCTAAATGAAGTAGGAATCAAAACCGCAAGCCTTGAAACTCTTGAAGAAAGCAGCAACACTAAAATGGATGCTCCAAACACATCATAATCTCAAATGAAGTGTGTTATAAGTTTTTGAAAAGCTAACAACACCATCTACTCTTCCTCCAAATTTCAACAGAATCGAACTTACAAGTCATAAGTTATAGTCTTTCAAAGTTGGTGCTCCAAAATCCCTTGGCAACCGAACATGCATACACCTTGTAAGACATAAAATGCTCAAAAACGCTCCAAATTGCTTGATATTTGAGTCTTTGAAAAGCTTAAAGTATCATAAAGATCTCCTCCAAAACTGAACTCAAAATTCCAAATACTCCTCCTTCTATAGCACCCCAAACTTAAGCACTTCAAATTTGCTTGGCAGCTGAATGTACATGTGCTAGTTTCGGCCACAAAATGTTCAATAATACTCTAAAACTCTTGAAACTTGAAAGGTTGGAATCCTAACTTGCCTTAAAACTCTACACCAAATGTTCAATTCCAAATTCCACCCTACCTAAGTTCTATGACACTCCAAATTCAAAACTAAAGTTTGTAGAAGCGGTCTCTAACTTCATCTCCTTCTTCCTATCACTCCTTCACATTTCTGTCTATAACTTTTGTTTCACAAACTCAATTTACAAGTGTGATAGCTTTTTGAAAAGCTAACAATAAGACCTACACTTCCTCTAAATTTCACTTGAATACAAGAAATATTGAGTCTGCAGGAGAGGCTCGAAGTCTCCACTTCTCTAATCGGATAGCAGCAGACCTTCCCTCACTCTTTTACTCATAACTTTCTCATAACAACTCCAAATCAAGTGAAACTAGTGCCAAAAGAAGCGCAAGAACAAGGTGTGCAACTCTGCCAAATCTCAAATCAAAATTCGTCTCCTACACAAAGCCTTAGTCGCTCGAAAATCATAGTATGCAAAAACTTTTTTCTTTTTCCATAACAACACACAAAAAAAAAAGAGATGGAGGAGGAAGCCCCCTCCTTCCTTATCTCCTCTCCTAAGGACCACATCAGCCCATGACTTGACCCATAAGGCATCTAGAAGCCCATTGGTTGAGGTACTACTCCCTCTTATCTCCACTACATCTTCTATTCATTTACTAAAATCTTAGAAATTCAACTAGAAGGGAAAAACCAAGTAGGAAAAAAAACCCTTCTCACAACTTATTGTAGGAACTTTAGAACAAGTTAAGGTTCCTCTAAACTCAACATAAAAAAAACACTGGAATACAAATCAACCGCTCTTAAAGGTATTTTAAGAGGAAATAAATGACTAAACATGTAAAAACTCAAGGATTTGAAGAACTACTTCGGAAATGAAACTAGCCCTCCGTTGACTACTCAAATGACTGAGTTGCCCTTGAAGCCAAAGGCGATGCCCAACTTCACTTGAAATGCGACTAACCATCTGCCTTTCAACGTTATTCTCAAAACGTCCTTCAAATATCATTTGATGATCTCCAGAAAGCGTAGATTCAGCCTCCAAAACAATAACCAAGGCCCTGGTATCAAGTTGAATACTTGCAGCTGCAAATTGAAAATTACTTGGGTCTGGATCTGTTCGCGGTTGAACACAACGCTCAGAAGGCTCAACTTCATCACGTACACGACGTCTTGAAGTAGAAGGCAAATCAGGATCAAACAGCGGTTGAGATAATGGTAGCTCCCAATCCTCAAGAGTCTGCGAATCCATCACTACAAATAACTGAATCCAAAATCAAAGCCTAAACAGGTTCTTCTAAACCAAGGAATGTAACCCATTCCCTTTATACAAAACTAATAGCTTCATTGAGAAGCTAATTCCAACTAACCAATCCCAAGTCAAATATTTATAGGTATATGTTTTTGTCTCAAAAGAAAACCTATGTAGAAATGGATCAAGGTACACTGCTTCGTTCATCTGATACCACACGATGCAACCATCAACGGTATAAAACCGTTGTGGGGCTAACAATCAACGCCAAGTTGCGGACTTGGCTGGTTGTTGAAGTCCCCGTTAGTTGTCGACTGGTTCCGGGTTCGAATACCATCGGGCCCGTTGAATCAATCTGAGCAGCGGCAACTTGGCACCGCTAGTGAAGGCAGGAAATAACCAGCCAGCCAGCCTCCTACTTCCCCTGAGCTAAGCGACAAGATGTAGTACAAAACCCAAACCGTGGATTTCTCCACGACCCCACCTTTTCTAACTCAATCCTTATACTCCATTGACGTTCTAAAGAGTTCTTTTCGTAGTTTTTAAACACCACACCTATTTACAACACGACATTCACCCCTTCTAAACCTGCACATCCTCTGGTATGTGCCAAGGTTATCTATGATCATCCCCAAGATAAACATCATCATCATCTCCAATATCTTCTTGTGCCATTTGTGGATTGAAAATCAAATGCAAGTCATTTGAATCAAATCTCCCATCTCTCCTTCGAAATGCTTTGATTCGTTTACCTGCTACTGGAATTCTCAACATAGTACCATCTAACTCACGGAGTGTATAAGTGGCGTTTCCATTCTTCTTCATAACAACATAAGGCCCAAACCATCTGCGTGAAAACTTCTTCACCGTACTATGTTGATTCTCCAATGTACTATCGAACATCAATACCCAATCTCCTTCTTCAATCTCCTTTATTCTTAAACGATGAGTTTTATCAAATCTTTCCTTATTCCCAAGCCTAGCAACTTTGAGTCTCTCAAGTGCAATCTCCATATCCTCTGGCAATCTTCCAAGCTGTTGAATACGGATCTCCAATAACCTCTCTCTTGTAATATTATCCTCCCAAGATAGAAACACCCAAGTTGGAATAGACTCTTTTCCAGGCATCATAGGCTTGTGTCCATGCATAAGTTCAATGGGCATATAACCTGTAACTGTACTATGAGTGGTTCTATCAGCCCACAAAGAAAACGGAAGTAGTTTAGGCCATATATTGGCCTTCCCTTTACAAGCCTTAACCAATGCATGAATAATAGGAGGATGACCCCTTTCACTCTTGCCATTGGCCTCGGGATTGTAAGCAGTTGTTAATCTCAACTTCACTCCATATCTCTCAAAGAAATTTCGCGCTTCAACAACATCCAATTCTCCTCTATCAGCTCTCATCTGACCAATACTCCCATATCGACTGAAAATATCTTCAAGTATAAACCGGCAAACTGCTTCAGTGGTTTTGGTTCTCAACGCTCTTCCCTCAACAAAATTTGAAAGCTCTTCTCTTGCCAAAACAAGATATCTCATACCCCAAACTCCAGGTGGCATTATAACCAAATCAATCACCCACTGAAAATGGATAGAAGGAGGATAAGTAGGATGTAACTCATCTCTATATCGAATCTTTGATTGAAGTTGACATGTAACACATGAAGCAACAAACTCCTCCACATCTTTATATAAACCCTTCCACCAATACCGCTCTTTGATCTTAGTATAAGTGGCCCAAATTCCTCTATGACCAGCCCAAAGAGCATCATGAAACTCTCGAAGCACTTGGTTTTTAGTTTCAAAATCATCAATCACTCTTAATGGCAACCCATCAGTTCTCTTTGCCTTCTTCCATAAAAAACCATCTTGCAAAAGATACCCATAAGATTGATGTCGGATGTCTTTGAAAGCTTTGTCCGTCCATCCTTCTTGCCTCTCCAAAGTACTTATATAGAATCCAATATCCCTTAATCTTCCGTTGTAAAGCTCTTCTCTGAATGGCAATGCTTCATTAACCCCACTCTGTATGTCTGTAGCCAATACATAACCTTCATCTTCAATATCTTCATCTTTTTCATAACTCATTATTTCTTCTTCATCAAAGTATTTGGCTCTTGACAACATATCCGCCACAGGGTTCATCTTGCCCGTAATGTGCTTTAAAATTGGATTCAATGACTTGATGTACGTTATCCATCGAAGCATTGCAATATCTGGTGAATTGCAATTAGAAATCATACCCAAAAGAGGTAAACAGTCCGTCTCCAATACAACATCAGCACCAATGATATAATTTCTTTCTGCTTTCAAAGCTGTAAGCACACCCCAAAGCTCCCTCTTAACTTGTGGATAAGCTCTTTGACGCTCAGTAAGTATCCTTGCTCCAAACCGGATAGCAAATCGATTTCCTTCTGCATCATTTTGGCCAACAGCCCACCCTATGGCTATTGGACTTGTGTCAACTGTTACAATCACCGGTCTTCCACTTTCATATTCAACCTGCTTCAAAATTGGCGGCGACTGCAAGATGTTCTTCAATTCTTTCATTGCCAAATCTTGCTCATGTTTCCAAACAAACTTGTTCTTTTTTCTCAATAGCTTATAAAGGGCTTCTGATATATGAGCAAAATGTGGTATCCAAATCTGATAAAAGACACATGCTCCTAGAAACCTCCTTACTTCAGTAGTATTGCTACAAGCCTTCATCTTGCCAATAGCATCTACTTTTTCAGGGTTAGGTTTCCTCCCATACCATCCACATTGGTGTCCAACAACCAAAATCTCATTGGTTCCAAATCTAGATTTTTCAATAGAAAGAGTTAGATTCACCTCTTCTAATCTGCTCAAGATGTTGTCTACATCTCTAATGTGCTCACTCACAAATGTTCTACATCCATCATTTTGAATACTACAATCTCTGTTTGCCTCTTCACATCCTTTAATAGGAATGTCATCTATAAACGGTATAGTTTTGTGTGGTACAAACTCCTTCAAAATTTGATTCATAGCATTCTGCATATGTGCTACCGAATTGGTAGCACCTTGAGGCAATGTACACATTCTAACCAACCCAAGTGGAGTTTTCATAGTTGTCAAATCCCTACTCTCAAATGCAAGTTGGAATTGATCATAACCCGAATACAAATCTCCAATAGAGTAAATAGCATGCCCCGCAAACGCTTCTGCTACTTCATCAACAATAGGCCCCGATCCTTTGTTTCGTATGGTTACCTTGTTAGCTGGCTGCATATCTTGAATAAATCGCAATGCTCCAGACTTTTTAGGCACAGTAAACCATCGATTAGAATATGGAGCCATCGAAGGCTCTAGTATCCCCATGCGCACCTTCTCTTTCAATAATTCAATCAACTTGGGGAGCAAAGCTCGTGGAATCGGTATAGGTTTCAAATCCCATGGCACATGCGGAACTGTGAATATAACCATTGGTGCAACCACACTTGGATGCACACATCCGATTTCATCTGATGAAGAAGCAAATGCCTTTCCATGAGTAGAAAGCATGTCTCGAAATTTCTTTCTCTCCAACTCCAATAAAAATCCATCTCCTCCAATCTTGAGACTTGCTAATGTTTCCTCCGTAAATACATGACCAATCTTCTTCAAACCTCTAAGACTTGGCTCTTTCTCCGCTTGTCTAATATGCTTATCAATATCCGATGGTAATTGTGTCGCTACTGGCTTCACCTTCTTCGCCACTGTTTTGTACTTTGTATATACAGCAACTTCCTTTTTCAATCCATAGCTCCCACATTCATCAAATAATGACATCGCCTTGAAGATTTCATCATATAATGTTTGCGAATGTATGCTGATCACAACGTCAATAGTATCACCCTCCATTCCATACATTTCCAATGTCTTCAAAAATTGCATTACATTATCCGTCATACCTTTCTCTTCATAGACTCCATGAATGCTTTCTTCGTCCAAAAGTAAGTTCATACTCCTCAAATTATTCTCCATTTTTCTCACAACCTTCTTATATATACGGTCTAAATCTCCAATACACACAAACCGCACAAACCCACACTCTGTCATACCCAAAATTCCACTCTCAATAGTATGTACACCGGGGAATTTTAGACTTCTAGATTCATGTGCACCCGCGGACCCCCATACTCCGCGCGTGCTCTCTAGAAATCCTCAAAGTCATGAGAGCGAAATTTCAGTGGCCCTTCTCTGAGTTGAAGTCGATGCCTTTCATTCTCAGGCTTCACTGTCAAGAATTGAACAGACTTTTTACCATCAAGACTTCGAATTCGTGCATAATGAGATCCATCATCCAATACTTTGGTCTCCATTCTTGAGGCGGTAATATATGGTTGGCCTAGTATAACTGGATATGCTCCTTGATTTGATACAAAGAAATTCTGCTCCACTTCCACATCTCCAATCCTAGCACGAATTGATGGACAAGCTCCGTATAACTGACTGCGACCGTTATTGGCCGCTCTCATCACCCAACCATGATGGATATCAATTGGCCATTTGCCCTCCTCATAGACCTGTCGAGACATAATATTAATCTCTGAACCATGGTCTACAAGGGCCAAAATTAATTCGTCATGGTCTCCAAGCCTCACCCGCGTTTCTGTAGTAGCCCTTGCCCAAAATGGTTGAAAGAATTCTGACTTTTCTCCATCCTCCCTGTCCATTGATGAATCAATGGCACAATCAAAGGTATTGGCCTCCATTTGAAGTCTCTCTTCGCACAACACCATTGAGACCATATTATCTTTCATCTCTTCCGTTTTTATAATACGCTCCATTGACCCAACCTTGGTCTCAAAGTTGCTCACCCCTTCTAAACTCTTGGCCATAGTACCATCATTCACTACAAGACTCTTTGCCGCAACAACACCTCCTTCCATTTCACTTGCACAATCATTAATAAATATATGCAAAATCTCATGTTCATCAAGAGTCAGATCAAGACCTTCTTCCACTTCCTCTCTTCCATTAAATACAACATCTTGCTCCTCCTTGTTTGATTCAACCATCAGAGCAAATACTTCTCCAATCTCCGTTTCTTCTTCTTCAGTGACATGCGTATCCAAAGCCTCCACCATAACTGTCTCAGCCGTCATTTGCCTCTTCCTCTTGATAATATCAATAATCAACTCATGAAAATCCTTCTTTGCAATACCAAGAGCTTCTCTGAGTGTAAACTCAATTTTTGCATCAAGAATTCTCTCCTCCAAAACTCCCTTTAAATCAATAGAAGTTTCAATATCAGATTGGAGCTTATAAGCAGGTCCCTTTGCCTTGGTCTTGATAGAAGTCTCCTTCTCTCTTTCCTTCTCCTTGCCACTTGACTGACCCCAATCACTATCAGGAAGCGGTGCATCTCCAGGATGTATAAAGGCAGGGTTAGGTGTCTTTGCCCGCGTAGTAACCTTACGCCTCTCTTCTGTAGGAGCCTTAGCTTGCCCTTGAGGTCTTCTCTTAGATGTTGGCTCTTCATTATTATCCTCACCAACCCTCCCTCTCTTCTCTTCAACTGAGACTTCATGTTGTTCATTGTCACCTTGTACTTCACCCAAAAACGCTCTAATACTGGTGGCATCAACTAAGTCTTCCCACCCAGTGGCTCTCCTAATAGCATGTGCTCCTCTTTTCATTATCTCTACATCCATAATTTTAGAAGCATTAACCGCCAGACAACGATCAATTCCAATACTGTAACTCGTTGCCTCTTCTGCGAGCAAAGTACTAGATTTTCCCACCTTATCTTCCAAAAGCTTCTTCATACCTCCTTTGCCAAAGTTAGTAGACAAAGGTAAATCCACTGCCGCATCATGAAGCTTGCCATCTTTGAAATACACAATTCCCTTCTTAATAGTCTCATCAAGCTCCTTGCAATCACGAAGTCTGTGCTCTTCACTTTCTTTGATCACATGATCGCAAAATACACACCTCTTCACATATTTCCTCCCACTATCAGATGAAGGAGAAGAACCAGAAGCTTGTGCCTTTCTCAACTCAGTCACTTCCACCTTGAGTTCTTTGAAACCCTTGATAAGCTCTTCAAGGGTTTCCTCACTTACTGGTTTTATAGACTTTAGAGTAGATGGAGAGTTTGATGGCGCAAATGATACCTTACGTTCCTTCGTGACTGTGTGAGGTGACTGCACCACTTGTAAAGTAGAACCTCTCCCTTTCACTCGTCGTTGCTTGGCTAATAGACCAACAGTCTCTTCAACCCTCCTCCAATCATTTGTAAAACCTCCTTCAGTAGTCCGATCTCCAAGAAGAATAAGAAGTCTGTCTTCCAAGAGATCATCAGCTGCTTGAAGAAACAGCTCTGCCTTCCTGGCATCTAGAAGGTGCTTCTCTGCCATAGGTAGTTGATTATATTTCTTCTCGAAGTCCCGAAGCAATTCATTTGGGCCCATATCTTTACCAGGTTGTCCTTCCACCCAGTCTAAAAAGGATCTTTTAGTCATCCTTTCAGAATCCTCTTCAAAAAACTCATCCCTCAATCTTTCTTCAAAAATAGTCCATGTCTCAACAGCACCATCCAATATAATCTCTCGAATTCTCTCACGAATCTCCGGCACAACAGCAAGACCAAAAGTCTAAATCATCCGGTTTTCGGAAACCAGATGCACCTCCATCTCACATAGATACACCTTTAAAAACTTCGTAATATCTTTCCCATCAAACCTCCCAATCTTATCAACAACGCCCTTAAGAGCCTTGGTAGACCCATAAGTATCAATGGGTTGTACTCTTTGATGCTCCATGAACATCTCAAGAGCACCAAGCACCCTCTCCATATCATTCCTGGTACCACCAGGTCTAGGACCAGAATCTCCTCCACTCTCTCCCATTACCAAAACCAAAACTAGTAGCCCCTTAGCACTCTCAGTGGAAGCACCAAATGTCGGGTAATAAGAGTTTGCTTAGGGGAAACACAGGGTTTTTTGCTGCAACTAGAAGTGATTAGGTTTGGGAGCAAGTGAAAACAAAGTCAGGTCTTTGATTTATAACACCAAACTAAGAGAATACAATAGATGATAATACTTCAAGTGGAGGGAACTAAAGCTGTCCGTAAATAAATGGATGAACCATCAAGGTAAAAGAATAATCTTGAATACGCAAGAGTATGTATACAAGTATAGGTAGACATACTTGTATTCAAATACAAATGTCTTTATACCAAATATACAATATGTATAAAAGTCGTGTACGTATAGTCGTACAATACAAGTATAAAATACGCATAAAATTCGTGTACGTATATACGTATAAATATGTGTATATGAATATGAAGAATACGTATATAATAGACCGTATATACACCGTATAAATATTAATACAAGTGTTTGTGTGGTTCTAAATGAAGTAGGAATCAAAACCGCAAGCCTTGAAACTCTTGAAGAAAGCAGCAACACTAAAATGGATGCTCCAAACACATCATAATCTCAAATGAAGTGTGTTATAAGTTTTTGAAAAGCTAACAACACCATCTACTCTTCCTCCAAATTTCAACAGAATCGAACTTACAAGTCATAAGTTATAGTCTTTCAAAGTTGGTGCTCCAAAATCCCTTGGCAACCGAACATGCATACACCTTGTAAGACATAAAATGCTCAAAAACGCTCCAAATTGCTTGATATTTGAGTCTTTGAAAAGCTTAAAGTATCATAAAGATCTCCTCCAAAACTGAACTCAAAATTCCAAATACTCCTCCTTCTATAGCACCCCAAACTTAAGCACTTCAAATTTGCTTGGCAGCTGAATGTACATGTGCTAGTTTCGGCCACAAAATGTTCAATAATACTCTAAAACTCTTGAAACTTGAAAGGTTGGAATCCTAACTTGCCTTAAAACTCTACACCAAATGTTCAATTCCAAATTCCACCCTACCTAAGTTCTATGACACTCCAAATTCAAAACTAAAGTTTGTAGAAGCGGTCTCTAACTTCATCTCCTTCTTCCTATCACTCCTTCACATTTCTGTCTATAACTTTTGTTTCACAAACTCAATTTACAAGTGTGATAGCTTTTTGAAAAGCTAACAATAAGACCTACACTTCCTCTAAATTTCACTTGAATACAAGAAATATTGAGTCTGCAGGAGAGGCTCGAAGTCTCCACTTCTCTAATCGGATAGCAGCAGACCTTCCCTCACTCTTTTACTCATAACTTTCTCATAACAACTCCAAATCAAGTGAAACTAGTGCCAAAAGAAGCGCAAGAACAAGGTGTGCAACTCTGCCAAATCTCAAATCAAAATTCGTCTCCTACACAAAGCCTTAGTCGCTCGAAAATCATAGTATGCAAAAACTTTTTTCTTTTTCCATAACAACACACAAAAAAAAAAGAGATGGAGGAGGAAGCCCCCTCCTTCCTTATCTCCTCTCCTAAGGACCACATCAGCCCATGACTTGACCCATAAGGCATCTAGAAGCCCATTGGTTGAGGTACTACTCCCTCTTATCTCCACTACATCTTCTATTCATTTACTAAAATCTTAGAAATTCAACTAGAAGGGAAAAACCAAGTAGGAAAAAAAACCCTTCTCACAACTTATTGTAGGAACTTTAGAACAAGTTAAGGTTCCTCTAAACTCAACATAAAAAAAACACTGGAATACAAATCAACCGCTCTTAAAGGTATTTTAAGAGGAAATAAATGACTAAACATGTAAAAACTCAAGGATTTGAAGAACTACTTCGGAAATGAAACTAGCCCTCCGTTGACTACTCAAATGACTGAGTTGCCCTTGAAGCCAAAGGCGATGCCCAACTTCACTTGAAATGCGACTAACCATCTGCCTTTCAGCGTTATTCTCAAAACGTCCTTCAAATATCATTTGATGATCTCCAGAAAGCGTAGATTCAGCCTCCAAAACAATAACCAAGGCCCTGGTATCAAGTTGAATACTTGCAGCTGCAAATTGAAAATTACTTGGGTCTGGATCTGTTCGCGGTTGAACACAACGCTCAGAAGGCTCAACTTCATCACGTACACGACGTCTTGAAGTAGAAGGCAAATCAGGATCAAACAGCGGTTGAGATAATGGTAGCTCCCAATCCTCAAGATTCTGCGAATCCATCACTACAAATAACTGAATCCAAAATCAAAGCCTAAACAGGTTCTTCTAAACTAAGGAATGTAACCCATTCCCTTTATACAAAACTAATAGCTTCATTGAGAAGCTAATTCCAACTAACCAATCCCAAGTCAAATATTTATAGGTATATGTTTTTGTCTCAAAAGAAAACCTATGTAGAAATGGATCAAGGTACACTGCTTCGTTCATCTGATACCACACGATGCAACCATCAACGGTATAAAACCGTTGTGGGGCTAACAATCAACGCCAAGTTGCGGACTTGGCTGGTTGTTGAAGTCCCCGTTAGTTGTCGACTGGTTCCGGGTTCGAATACCATCGGGCCCGTTGAATCAATCTGAGCAGCGGCAACTTGGCACCGCTAGTGAAGGCAGGAAATAACCAGCCAGCCAGCCTCCTACTTCCCCTGAGCTAAGCGACAAGATGTAGTACAAAACCCAAACCGTGGATTTCTCCACGACCCCACCTTTTCTAACTCAATCCTTATACTCCATTGACGTTCTAAAGAGTTCTTTTCGTAGTTTTTAAACACCACACCTATTTACAACACGACACCGTCTCCCTTGGAACGAACTTATTATACTATTGAGTATTTTTCCAATTTGGTTAAATATTCTTCTTCAACACACATGCTCCACTATAAGAACCCCATGCCAAAGTTGACGTATTTTTTTGAACATCATATTACATCCAATGTTATAACCCATGTTTTTATATCAATAGTGACATCCAATGTAACATGATGTTCAAAAAAATACGTCAACTTTGACATGGGTTTCTTATAGTGCTCTCATTGTGAAACAAGGACTATATAGGATATAAATGGAAAAGGAAGGTGACATTCATCATGAGAAGGAAATAGGTAGAGAATTTATCCATATCATGCAAAGTTTCTCCATTGTATTGGTGGAGAATAGGTCTCAAATCCCATTGGCGACATTCCATTTGCCTTTGCAATGGAGGGTAAGGGAGGCTTGGAGGCATGGGCACAGGCATGTGGTAAAGTCAAAGGCATTTAGACCCCTAATTGGTCCCAATCCTCAATCAAATTTTTTTGTGAAAAAGTTTAAATTAGGTTTTTAAATTCATACATTGTTTTTTTTTTGTTTCTAATGAATTCAAGCTCCGTCTTCCCCTTCAACACAATCAATTGAAGCACCTCCAAGTCCTTCCATATTCGATTTGTTTTTTCTTCTTTGACTTCTCTTTCAATCTTCAATGCTGCCTTATTTTGGGGTGCTGACTTTTTCTTCAAAATAGCCTCCTGCTTAGGATCAATTCTCTTTTTGGAAGATCTTACTAATCTCACAATCTCCTCCTTCACCAACCCTCTCTTTTATCCTTTCAACATTTGTTTCTTGACTCTCTTCTATTCTTTTTCTCTAATTTGAATTGAAAAGGGTTGAAATGCTCCATAAGAAGTTGGAGCCAAAAAAATTTCCGCCTCTATCAAAAGTGTCTGGTTACAAAAGAAAGGTTTTTTTTTAATGAAATTGTCCATCTTCTCTTGTAGTCTAGGTTTTTACTAATCTTACAAACCACCCAAGACTATAGTATAGGGATTTCAATCTTGGGAATAGTCAAATAGTCTAATGTATTGTGACTAAAGTCACTTGTTTTTAATAGTGTTAAGGAAATTTTTTAACAATCTACTTTTATTACCTACACTATAAGAAAACTACGTTTTTCCTCATGTTTTTACAAAAACACGTGACGTCCAAGAAGATGTCACGTGTTTTTTGAAAACATGTGACGTTTCCAAAAAAACATTGGTTTTTTGACAAGATTTTAGTTGATGTCACCGAAAACAGGGCAACAAAATTCAAAGAACATCTTAATGTCACTTACAACGTCACATGCCCTCTGCGATGTTTGACACAACATAAGACGTTTTCTTGGTGACGTCACTGAGAATGCAGTTCGTTCACGTCAACAGCTCTGTTTGGAGCCACTTTGGGCAATGACTGAGCAGTGCCAGGGGGTGCTGTCCAACAGGGAAAAGACTAAACAAGGGGTAGGTGCTTGCATAAGGCTTTAAAAAAATGTGGACACATTCTAATGACAAGTGGTGAACTAAAAATTGCTTCTATGGGCTGCTGCATTCTAAAATTGTTGAAATAAAAATTCTACATATGAAATTAATTAATATTTTATATCTTGATACTCATGAAGTGGTGAACATAGTAAACAAAGAAGACAAGGATAAGGTGATATTCAGCTTTGGAATTTCATCAGAGTAGGCCCTTTATATTTTGAATCCATTTTTGTGGGCCCAACAAATTAGGCCATTGAATTGAAAGCACATATTGCCCACCCTATTATTTTAAAATAAAAAAGGGATTAATACTTTGGGCTTTCAAAACAAAAGGACTAAATTGCAAGCATGATAAATGACAAAGTATTGCAAAGGTCTCCCCAACATTTTCATGAGCCTAAATGAAGTAGGGGCCATTGCCAGGGTTTTTTTTCTATGAAAATGGGCCTTTTCTTATTTAAAACCCTTTTTTGTAGGCCCACATAAATAGGTCATGCAATTGGGAGCACCTACTGCAATTTTTTAGGAACTAGGGAACTGCAAGAAATTGCAATTTCAAAATTCTTTAAATTGTTACATCATATCCATCTAGCATAGGAAAAATTCGTGAATTCCAAACTTAATTTCACTATTAGATCATATATTGCTCGCACTACAAACATTCATGAATCCTGTAATTTTTTTAATTGTCAGATCAATAATATCCATCTACCAAAAAAAATATGAATTAAAAAAAAATTGGATTGTTAGATCAATCCATGTACCTCCAAAAAGACGACATGAATTCCAAATTCTTTTATATTGTTAAATCATATCCATCTAATACAAAAAACATTCATGGATTTCATATTTTTCTAATCGTTAGATCATTTCCATCTAACACTAGAAATAGACATGAATTCCAATTTGATTTCAATTATAACATCATATCCATCTAGTACAAATAACATTCATAATTTTCAAATTTTCTTTAGGGTTTAGAATCATATCCATTTAACATAGAAAATATTCATGAATTCCCAATCTTTTTTAATTGCTACATCATTTCCATGTCACACAAAAAACATTAATGAGTTTCAAATTCTTTTATATTGTTAGATCACATCCATCTAGCACAAATAACATTCATGATTTTCATTTTTATTTTTATTGTAAGAACATACCCATCTAAGGCAAAAAACATTCATGAATTTCAACTTTCTTTAAAGTTGTTAGATCATTTCCATCTAATACAAAAAAACATTCATAACACTGAAATTCTTTCATATTGTTAGATCATATCCATCTAACACTAAAAACATTTATAAATTTAAAATTTGGAATAATTATTACATCATTTCCATGTAACACTAAAAATAGATATGAATTTCAATTTTTCTTGAATTGTAATATCATATCCATATAACAGAAAAAACATTCACGTATTTCAAATTCAGAGAAATTGTTAGATCATTTCCATCCACTAGTAGAAAAAAGACAATCAATGATTATAATAACTGACTTGAAAACCAATCATTATAGACAAGAACAACTAGTGATTACCTCTAACAATATTTGAGGATTTTAGTCATTGTAGACAAGTCATTGGAGGCAATAGAGTCATTTAGGACAAGGGCATTGTTTCTCATCCTTTCAATGATGTAGAAGTTCATCGAGGACACTGTTGACTATGCTTCTAACATGGCCCAAAGCTCTGATGCTTGATAGGATAAAATGAAGACATTGTAGAGTCATTTATAACCATTATGTTTACTATAGGGCCCACTAGAACTTTGTTGGCAACTTTTGATAGGAAGTCCTAGCATAGCTTTAGGATACTTGGAATAGATTTAAAACATTTCAGTATTTTCATGCTTATTATAGGATTGTTGTGTATGAATGAATGAGCCACAAACTAATCATTTTCAAATTCTTGGAGAAGAGTAAGAGTGATAATGACTTATTTGTAGTTGTTTCATAGTCTTTCATTTTGTTTATCAATAGACAACAACTATGGCCAAAAGTCTGAAATGACTAAACTACTAGCAATCATGCACTACTCATCAATTGTATGACTACAAATTAACTCACATAAGTCATTTTTAAGGTTCTATAATAGTCATGCATTATAATTATAATTTTTAAGTAATAAAGACAAGATGTTATATGCTTGGGTAGTCCATGGATATTGCAATGTATTAAAGAACAATGAATGCAAGAATAGAGAGAAAATATTTTTCTACCCAAGCATGTCTATTACTTGTAAAGACATGGTTCATACATGAATCACTACACACTTTGAGTGTATTTATGACTCTTGCATCAATGTGTACAGGGATAGAAATAGACAGGATTACTGTAGTAGGTAGCATTATAAACATCATATTCACATATGTAAATAAGAGGTGCTGCAATTAATAAGAAATGTCTTCAACTTACAAGAAGAGGTCCTTAACTATTGTCTTTCAATGCTTCAACTTGGAATCTTGGAAAGTACAGCCTTTGCAAACTACATAAATAGCAAAATGCAAGTCACCTAAATGGCAAAGCATTCAAGGAGAGAAACACATGCATTCTAAATGCACTTTCACTTTTTATTGAGCATGTTTCATATACTTCTTGTCCCATATTGCATTGGAGTTGACAATGTCTTTAAGCTTCATTTGCTTTGTACTCTAGTTTAGGAACATGAGGGCCATATGTGACCCTATTCCCTCTTGTACATCAACTTTGAACCACAAGTGCAAAATGTCCATAAAATGGCACTTGTATTCACCCCAAAGTCCATTGATGACACCTGAAGCAAGTGCTTATTTAGGTTGACTAGGATTCATCAATATCACATCTTGTTTTATAGAAAATTTTGGCATAATATAGACATGGAATTATATAGTAGGCTACAATATACACTTTGAGCTTGAAAGAATTGTTGATTTCTAGTAGTAGTCATTTCTAAGTGAGTTTTTTGTTTTCTAAGTACACCAACTTTTGCATATAAAAACTCCTTCATCACTAAATTATGACTTCACTACAATTGCAAGCAGCCACTAGTTCTATAATGTCAACCAATTTCTATATGCATGTCTAAATGACATTGTAGGCTCCTACGTTTGGACTTCCAAAGTTCTGGTAATGCAATGTCTTTGTCCTCATTTCTCACTTTCTAGAAGTCTTTTATACATTCACAAAACATTTCTATTTTTTAGTATTGCATGTAAAAGTAAGAAGGCAACATGACATTTCCTATTCCATTAACAGTAATATAGAAATCTATGTGTTATTTGCTTTGAAATATTTTCTGAAGCACACTCTCCTAATCAAATTTTCTTATTCATCTTCCATACTATTCGAATTGAATGAAAGACTTGCAAGTTCTGATTCTACTACCAATACCCCATTGCCTTCTACAGCAATACTTATTAGATGCTAACAAAAGGACCTCTCACCTTCCAAGTGTTCTTTTTCTTTGCTATCACTCCCTTTGTCCTGATACCTGTAGAGGCCTAGAAATTCAAGGCCATTGCCTTGGTCATAGAATTGTGTGGGGCCTCTTTTGTGCTCTTAGCTACTATCCTCTTTTACTTTCAAGTATACACGTGTTTTGTTGTAGTCACTTGGATGTCATTCTTTCACTCTTTAGTTTGTGTAACATCCATGGCTCCTTCTAAAGCACCATCTTCAACTTGCAAGTCCAATGAATTCTCCTTGTCTGTATATACTTGGAGCCATATACATCCCATAACTTGCAAAGCACTTGGTATGCCATGCTTCATTTTTAGAACTCAATTTGACATACATGGACTCCCCTAGTCCTTGTCCATTAATTTGTCCATGAACTTCTTCAAAAGTAACTGCATATGTTCTAAAGCATTGTTGTTATCTTCTTGATTTTGCAAGATTTGCACCATCTTGTTGTTTATGTGACCTTACTTTCTCTCCAATGCTAAGAAGGGAGCAGATATTCTACAAGTAGCACCATGTATAGAATTGAAGACCACAGTTCACAATCAAAGTGACAAAGACTATTCAAAATGACTACTTCAAGTATCAATGCCTACTTTTACTACCTTTGGAATGTACTTGCCAATGACAAAATGTGGTCTATATAAAAATAAAATCATATCAAATGATTGAATAACTATACAAAGACTACCTAATGTCTATTGCTCAGAACTACAATCTGTAGTTACTAAGTGCACATGCAATTTCACAATTATCAAATTTTGTGCTCTCAAATGTAGATTCAGTACTATTTTCCTTGTATATCCTCTTTTGGTTCTATTATACTATTAGACAGGAAATTATATAAATCTTCAAAATACATTCAAAAGACTTGTATATACATATTTATATACTAAAACAAGATACCAAAGGTTTAAAGGTTAATTACCTTAATGTTTGATATGCATTATATATACTTGTAGAATTTTTCACTACACAATGGATTACAAGATATCTATATTTATAGTAGAAAAAAAAAGTTTACCAACACATTGTAGGACTAAGTTATTTGACTTACCCTTTATAATTTAAATTTCTTGCACTACAAAGTTATGAAGTTTGGACCTTTAAATTGCAAAATTCTATTCAGAGGCTACAAGACAAAAATTTAAATTTTTTTAAAAAATTCTTTAAAATTATTCAATAGAAGTAGGTACAAGGTAGAAGGAAAATGCACATTATTAATACCTCTTAGATGAAATTAAAATGTACAAATTTCAAAGGTGACATGTATAGTGTAAAAAGATGACTAAATCATTTAGAACTTTATTTCCTTAGAAATTTTAATAAATGCATTTAGATATGAGTCCTATAGGGTTTTTTTTCCAATTATATTGCCTTAAGTGTTTGAAATAACATTGTTCAAAACTTTCTTATTACAAATCCAAATGAAATGAATCAAAACTTTAGAAGTGCACAAAAACATGATCTTTGAAAAAAATTAAAAACATTTACAATTGGAATTTGGATTCTTTTTTTGATTGTCCCTTTCTCCTATTCTAAGCTTCTTTAAGGATTTAACTTTTATTCTTAGGTATCAATTGAAAAGAAATTTATATTCTAATAAAGCTAATTAGTTTTTTTATTTTCAAAGTAAAGAAAGAAATGAAGACAAAAACTGAGCCTATAGGTACCTATTCAAAATCCCATTTCTCTCCTAAAAGAACAATAGTTAGCTTGAATTCTACTTCAATGCAACCTTAATCCAGTTTATATTCTTTTGATTGAATTTTATTCAAAGTAGCAAACAGAAAATCTAGATTGAGGTACATTTGGCGTGTCACTTTAATACATTTTATATTTTTTGAGTTGAATTTCTTTAGAGAAAAAAATAAATAAAATAAGATGTAGGTCAACCTCAATGCAATTTTGGTATACAAATAGCATAATATGTAATTATAGATTTTGCCACATAAATCCAAAGTTGATCAAAATAACTATATTTATACTATTACACTAAATAATGTTAATATTTAATTTTACAACTACTAATCTGAATACTTGGAATATTAATATAAATACTACCAAATATTGTACTCTTAAAAGTACAATACCACCTCAAAAATGAAAAATTTCAGTAGACCTTTTTTGTTATTCCTTCTTTTTAAATTATATATATTGTTTACTAATTTCTTTGATATTTTGTAGACAGCTATGACTTATTGATTCAATACATTTTTTTACTTCTAAAGATAAAAACTATGTTTTGTAGCAACATAGCAAATTTGGGCAGCTCACCATCAATGGAATTTTTATTTTTTTCCTTTGATAATTTTACAAAACATTTGCCTAGGGAATAGTTTGAGGGTCCAACAACTTCCATAACTTTTGACTACATGGTTCAAAAGTTATTTTATCATATGTGAATTTCATTGCTTGGCAGGTAGCCCGGGCACCTCAAAAAACTTCTTTAAAAATTACTCTTTTAAAAAACAAAAATTCCAAATAGGTTCTAAGCAAATATTTAGACATAGTGAACTTTGAATCTTTTCATTTCAATTGTTGACATGAAAGTTATAAGGTTTTCCAATTTGTAGGTAGGTGAGAAGTTTGTGGATTCCATACTTACTTACAAATTGAAAAAACTTATAACTTTCATCCCAACAATTGAAATACAAAGATTCAAAGTTTATTATGTCTAAATATATCTTTAGAACCTATTTCAAATTTTTGTTTTAAAAAAAAATATTTTAAAGAAGTTTTCTAAGGTGCTTGGGCTACTTGCCAAGCAATGAAATTCACATATTATGCAATAACTTTTTGGCATTGCGGTCAAAATTTCTGAAAATTGTTGGACCTTAAAGCTACTCCTCAGGTAAATGTTTTGTAAAATTTTCAAAGAAAAAAAACAAACTCCATTTGTGGTGAGCTGCCTTAATTCGTTGTCTTGCCAAAAAAACGCAGTTTCTAACCTTTAGGGGTTAATACAATATCTAAATGATGAAATTTATCTACTTGAAGAAAATCCAAAAATATTTCTTGTCAACATCTAAGCCTTTTCATTTTGCAATAATTAAGTTTTTTGCCTATTAAATTTTTATCAAGTATACTTGAACAACTTCATTCAAACATCTTATACTTGAATGTCTTGTAAAGAAAAAGATTGCCCATTTTAGCCTTCCTTTCCAAGTTTATATTTTGAAACACTTGTAAACTTTTCTACATAAAAGAATATGAAGGGATAAATTATTTTACAATATTGCCCTTGAAATTTAGTACAAATTTTCCCACCTATTACAAATTGAAGGTGCCTACACTTTAATCCCTGACTGCCCAAGCCTTTCCCAAGCTCTGTTGACTATGAAAAAAGAGTATGGATTTATAATCATTTCCAATGAAGTAAATTGTTTCTTTTTCAAAATCTAGGTGTACAGATGTCTAAAGGGCTTGCTTTTTAGTATGGATGCCAATTTTGAGTGCAAAATTGCATAGGAGTTGTAAGCTTACAACAAGAAAAACGTACATTTTTCTATTTTTTGTATACTGCCCCTCTCCACAATGTTTCAGAAATTTGCATATAAAAGGTTTTAGGAATTAGAGGTGACATAAACAACTACAAATAGTATTAGAATGCTAAAGTACAGTTTTAAAAAACTTAATTTTGTATGAAAAGCTATCAAACTCATTATACAATCCACCTTGCAAATATTGAAATGCAATTTCTTTTAAAAGTAGAAATCACAAATAATTCCAAATCAACATTTGCATGTTTAAATTTTCAATGGTGAAAACCGAGAAAACACTTTGCTCTTTCCATTGGGACCAAAGCAAATGGATAAGTACAATTTCTTAGATGTTAATTTAAAAGAAATTACTGAACTTTCTTCAAAACCAGGAAATCAAGTCAATTTACAAGATTTTTTCTTTAACTATTAGTATACATGAATATACTTTTGAGAACCTTTCTAAATCATGAATTTACATTTTTCAGTAAAAAAATGAAAGTTTTTAATAGTTAACCTTAAAAATTGCTTGTTAAAATTTGTAAAATAGTGATAGGAATTTAACTGTCCAATCCAAAATGAGCATGAAATTTCAAATCAACCATATATGGTCAATTGGGCACTTAGGAGTTAAAACACAAACTTCTATAGCCTTTGTAAGAGGTCCAATTTCATATTTCTACATTAATAGAAAAAAAATGAGATGTAATCTACAATTTGTACACTTGTGTTAGTTAATTATGAAATGATTTCACAGTACACATATATATAATAAATCCTTAACAAAATGTAATACATTACAATGTGTTCTATAATACAACTTATAAACTATATAACAAACAAGTATCCTATATTATTAAACTATAGAACTTCAATATTCTATATTGTAGCTTTCAAGCCAACTAGTCAAAAGCTTCTGGTAAAGAGCATTTCCACTGAACATTTCATTTTTTAGGATGGTATACCATCTAAAAAATGAAGCTTTTTGATAAAGAGCTATACCAAACTGCCCTCGACTACCTACAATCTTTGTACAGTGAACTAATTCACTTGCCTTACATCCCCAATACTTGGTATAGCAAATAACTTTCTCCCTGGTAAATAGAAACGCACTTCATTTCCATATTTGTTCTCTATATCTGGTAATAGAGTATATAAAAACATACTTACCGTGAGCACCAAACCAAACGAAAAACCCGTATGAAACATCATCTTCATCCACATGGACATTGCAAGAATAATCACAAGTGATTGGCATAGATGTAAAAGGGCTATTGCCAAGTCTGATGTTATCTTCATCTATAATCCTATCTTCATCTGTAATACCTTCTTCATCTAATATGGCCTCCAAGTGATCAAAAACAGTAGGAAACTGCTGTTTTAAATGATCACTTACAATACTACAAAGTTCATCAGTTTGGGAATAACAACTGTGTATACCATGTCGAAACCTGTATTATCCAATAAAAATCCATATAAGTACTATTTTAAAAAAAAAAAAAATTTTAATTGTGTTTCAAATTAAAAATACTTGTACTAACCTTCCAATCTCACCGTAAGCATATTGAAAACCAAAGGTCACAATTTTGGTGTTATAGGCACCCCTCTTCATTTCTCCCTTTTTTATTGGATTCCCTTTTGCTTCCAGAAAAGTAACAAGTTCAACCATTATACCCAGTAAACTAGTACTAAAACGGGCATTAACATAGAAAAAATGGATAGAATTTCCTTGAGAATGAACACATAAAGTAGGTGTTACAACCTTATCAAAATTACAAGTTTCATCCTCCAAATTGTATTCATCTATCCAATATTTTTTGGGCCTTCGTCTTTGTACCTTCTGTAGAACATGAATCTGTTGGCCTTCAGTGTTCTACGACTGCAAATCTGCAAGCAGGTTTAGATAATGTTTTTGTGGGCTGACAAAATGCACATCAAGAAGATGTACCTTCAATTTCTTTGTATCAGCTGGAATCCCTACCTTTTTGCACATTATACACTCAAATGTCTTTCTTGCATCACTGCAAATAAGACCTTTTTCTTGGAAAAAAGGCATATACATATGCAATTTCTCTAACCTCCTATGCTTCTTCCCCGAATAGTGATTAGTAATACATTCTTCTGAATTTGGTATAAAACATTCGTGTTTATTGGGGTCTTCTACCCCAACATCCCTCCGCTTTCCAATGTCATTTTTTTTGGCTTTTGATCGGGACTTTCCCATCCTGTGATCCTGGATATAAAAATTAATTATTTAAATACTCAACCAAAAGTAGGTAAATAAATAATAAACAAACTCAAGCTAATAAAGGAATTACTACAGACCTAAATCAACCTAGGACTTTCATACAATTTTTCTTAATTTTTAAAATTATGACAACAGGTGACACTTCTAAGCATCTTGTAATGCTATAAGTGAATTCATAGCATTAATCAGCTGAGGTGTCACCCCGGAGAATTCATATGAAAAAAAACTTCAACTCTTGAAGGCTTCAAGCCATCTTGACACCCTATGAGGATGAAGTCATAGGATGTCTCAGCCAAGGCCTCCAAGAACTTCATTAGCTTTTTCTTAAAGTTAACCCCCGATCAATATGTCTTGAGAAATATAAATAAATAACTATTAAACACTAACTTCATAGTTCACAATAACAATATAACACTCAAACTATTATAAACATCCTGAACTCTTTTAAAAGAATCTACTCCTAACTATGGCATTGTGCACTTTACATCATCACAAATTATTCTACATTTGTAAAAGATTTTGAACTCTATTTCAACTATAGTTGTTCACAATACAAATTCAAACTACAAAATACAATCCTCTCTTCTTGGATATGACTAAAAGTTATGTGCATCCCAATTTACACACCTGAGAAATGGACTCTACAATGTCGGAGGCCACCAACTATAATCTTGAAAACATGATGGTGCCCACTAAGTTGAACTTGCCTTTTTCCTTATCACTAACAAATATACTGCTCAAAATCATGCACAAATGTAGAATTTTAGTATAAGATTTGCATATAGGAAATGCACATACTACTATCTATTCTTGTATTTCCTTTGAAAAAGGGCAACAAACAAGGTTAAAAGAAGACCTTCATTTTGTCAATAGCATTGGCAATGAATCCAAGATAAGACTACAGTAATTGTCGTTGAAGACAATTTTTACCATGAACCCCACCATTTATAACTTTCCTAGGTTTGTTGGAAAACCTCCAACAAGTACATTCTCAACTACTGTGAAAATCCCAAAAGACAAGGCAACCTCAAGATTTGAATGAAACTATGAATCCAAAAAAAAAAAAAAACCCAAGGACTCACTACATCACCCACATAACAACGAGTGACACCTTCAATATAGGAACAACGTCTGCTTAGTCGAACACAAATGTGATATATTGATATGTCTTTCTTTACTTCCTGACTCTCACAACAAATGCTCATAAAAAATAGCCCATTACTCCAAAAAACGACAATGAGATAAGGAAAAACATAGTACATTACAACTTGGACAATGCCTAAGAATTTTCTTAAACAACAACTCATAAACTTAAATTTTCACTCATCAATTATAAAACAAGTCAACTAAAAATGAAAACCTCAAATGCTTGTGTCGATCACTATAGTCTTCGGGAATGTGAAAATTTCACTCAGATTAATACTCAATAACTTGAAATTCAAAAATTCAATCCTGATTCAGTTAGGCTTTTCCACCTACAGGGAACAACAGTTATTTGGTTTTCTCCTCTAAGCACACATCTTGAGTTTGAGCTTTGAATCAAATGAATTGATAGTACAAGAAGAGGCAACTGTCAATATCCTATGCAATGATTGCGGAACAAGTTCAAAAGATTGACGATACCATGACTGGTTGCTACATTTCTTCCCACGTCCTTCTTCTTCTTTGACGGGCTACTGCGTGCAAACGATCTAGAAGAGGTATTGAAGATTATCTCAATTATGTAGGTGGTAAGACATTGCAGTTTTTTCAACATGAAGTCTACTGAATTTACCTTAAACTTCATCTAAGTTGACATGTCTTCAATTATAACACACTTTGAAAACAGAGTGCTGTTTTTTGCATAAACGTCACCCATAAATTTTACATTTGGAAAAACAGTTATCTTTGATGAGTAGAGACAATCAAAAACCACAAACCTAAAGATAGCAAAAATAGATTGGCAAATTAGTCGTGGAGGTAAGGCACTGCACCCTCTCAGATTTCGTCCTACATTTGGTTTCCTTGTGTTTTACCATTGTTGTTAATGACATCATCATGAACACATGACGTTCTGAAAATGTGTTCATAGTAATGTTACCGTCCACCGTCATGATGTTCCTATGTCATTCACGATGCCACCAATGACGTCTTCATGTCTAATGTAATGTTAGGATGAACACTGTGAAAAACAATTGTGTACTTCTTGTAGAAGGATTTTTATTTCTTCTATAAAAATAAACCCTATTGTAGGATTCGAACACTAGGAGGTAAAATATCCCGATTGAATTGTAAAATTTATTCCCCAAAAGAAATCACCAATTGCAAGTTTATGTTTGTACAAATTTTCCTATCGTTATCCCAACAGCCAATCGATCAGTCCCACTTATCATATCAATTGGGCTTGCATCTTTATTTTAGCCGATGGTCTTTTCTCCAATTGTTGTCTCGCTCCCAGTCCACTCCCAATTGGTTATCTTTCACAGCACTCCAGCATCTCCCATCGATATTCAGATTCCCGCATAACACCAATCGATATTCTCTCTTAAAATGAATTCTCTAAATTAACTCAATTGTAAATAATATTATTAATTCTCCCTCAATCAATTAAGCTCTCCAATTTCTCCAATCGTATCAATTTTCTCATTTCTTAATTTACACATTTAATTCATATACCTCTCCCAATTGGTATTTTATTCATCGATAAACCATTTAATCCCAATCGGTGGTTCTTCACTCAGTTACTCAAACAATCCCGATTGATATTTCACGATCAACCAACACAACTCCCAATCGGTATATGACTCACACAGATATTCAATACAATTACAATCGACCATTAACATTCCACAGCATCCATAACCCACAATTTCCAATCGGTTTCAAACTCACACATACACAGTCACACACAATCGCACACAAAGACAAACACAGACTTCAGAATCACTCACAATTGGCAAAACACAACTTCATATTACTCGAACAAAACAACACAAACACTCAATCGTTTTTACTTCCAAACTCTGGAAGGAGTGCTTCTCTCTCTCTCGAAGTCAACTGAGAATAACAATCGGGAAAAACCCAATACATACCGGCCAGCCGGCCACAGTTCAAAACCGCCAATGGGAAACACCTCCCCGAATCTCCTCAGCGTACCCTATCGGCAAATACAGCGTACATACCCAGTATACCCCTCCTAACTACCCTCCCGATTGGTAAAACTACAATTATAACATGAAAAACTACCAATCGGCCAAACTAAAAATTGGAATTCAGTCCACATGGCCCCCACCTCATCTGTTTGTGTCCCCACAAACATCATTTCTTCTTAACAATTGTCTTGGTCTTCTCCTTGGGCTTGGGCTTGGTAGAAGGAGCCGCCTCCTGCTTCTCTGGTCTTGCGCTCTTCGCCGAGACACCGTAAGGAATCAATTGGAAAGAAACCCCCGGCACCTACTGCAACGGCATCTAGTAAACTGGCCTCCCTGCTCCCTTTCGCCGTTCTGCTTTATTGGCCCTATCACAATCCACCGATAAAGCTCTCCAATTGGCTCGCTCTTACTTCAACGAACCATCCCGATCCCTGTTCAAGAAAACCTCCATTGGCCCCTTCCAATTGGAATTTTTATCGCCAATAAGGTTGTGGTGCGCCCCCTGCAAGAACTGCATCATAAACATTAACTCCAATAGGCGCATCTTCCTACTACAATTATAATTCAGTCGTGCATACAACTCCCCATCCTGCAACATACGACCTCCCAATCGGGGATCAATGATGATCTGAAAAAATTGGCACCACTCCGCCAATGCCTTGCAAAAGATGGCCGCCCGAAAACATACTGGATCCCGATGGGTCTTGTGTTCCTGCCAAAACCGAAGGTAGGAGGTAACACAATCCTGCCAGCTTCCCCACGATCCTGCCACAATCAGCCAATTGTACCAAACAGTATCCAATTGGGCATCCATACGCCATTTGTAGCGGCAGTCGACTAGACACCAATTGGGATTCTCCTTCACATTCTCCGGCACCTCACCAATATCCAATCGGAAATTTGCCTCGTTTGCAATCAGAGCCTCAATCGGCTTACTCAACGGCGGCTGCTCATGGTTATAGTCCTTCCCAATCCACAATAGGGCTTGCCACAATAAAACATCCGATCGGTCACTCACCGTAGCGAATAAATTCTCCCATTTCCCCAGAAATTGCTCATCGGTTGCACTATCAATCTTCCCAAAGCTCCAAGTGTCTAAATTTAACGACATCCCTACAATCGTCTCCGGTGCAACCTGCCAATTGTACTTATTCTTGAAAACTGCATGCGTGTGCAAGTCAAATGGCAGCAATTGGGAGAAAGATCTCGCCTTCACCATACGCTCCAATCTCGGTTTGGTATCCCGATAGGTATAAAAGTACTCGCTGGGATGCACATCCGAGAACTACGCTCTCACCGATCGGTCTTGGTTGTCTCGGACCATCTGCTTGATCCACCCCTCCGATTGGAATCCATCCAGGAGCTTTTGCAGTGTCAGCTGCCAATCCGCAATAGGACACTGAGCCCAATTGTTTGCCATATACTCTGCCACCGTTCTTCCCCAATTGGTACACTTCGGCTCTCGAAGTCTTTCAGCACACAGAATCTCCAATCGGTGACGTTCTGCTTGAACTTCCTCCAATTGGCGATGATAATACAACAATCGAGCTCCCAAATCACCAATTAGCCAATATCCTGCACTATAATCCTCCAGAAGTAAATCTCCCCGCATGATGATATCCGCCAATAGGTCTTTTTGTTTGAATGCTTCAGCTAGTCCCCATACCCGTTGAAATTCCAAAACCGATAGGCATTGTTTCAAAGCAAGATCTGCAATGAGAAAGAACACCTGCCGATCGTATGTGTAAGCTTGTTCCAGGTTGTGGGTAGGTGGAACATAAGAGGACAATTCCAATAGGCCCTCAACCGTTAAACCTCCCTCTGGTACACCCAATTTGCTAACTGCATCACCATAACTTCCTTACCCTTCCGATTAGTCAACTGCTGAGAAAGTCTCTCATACTCCCTTTCCAACGCTTGATATTGGGCGGTGATATCCTCCAATCGTTGCTTCTGATTTGCCACCGCCAATCGGTCTTGAATATGCTTCGTGTTCAAATCCATATATTTCTTCCGATGGCCCTCTGTTTCAATCTTCTGTTGAACCAATTGGTTGCGAAGCTCCACCACCTCGAGATTCGCACTGCCCGGTAAGGGCATAGCTGCCTTCAATTGGTCCACTTGAGCTTGCAACAATCAGTGTTGATCTTGAAGATCCTTGTGCTGTTGTTGTAGTGTCGCATAATCCTCAAAGATGGATGGTTGAGCCGCTAACATCTTCAATTGGATCGCCTCCTCCGCCACCTTTTGGTAATACTCAGGCCCCTTCAACGCTCCAGACACAGGTTGCTCCACCGATTGGGCTTCATTCGCCCCTGGTTCCGGCTTGATTGCCACCACCACAATTGGATTCGCATCCTCAACAATCTTGGTCAAGTAATAGCCCCCGCAAAAAGTCTTCTCCTAATCAATTGGGTTGAGCTTCACTTCCTCGACCGATTGGTTAAGCTTCTGTGCCAACATTTTCGCCCAATTGATTACCACACCATGTTGAAACAGCGCCACTACCGCTACTATCGCACTAACTTCCACCCGATTGGAATCCAAGTCCAAAAACAACCACCACTGCACAAAATCCACCATCTCCCTCCATTCACGCTTCAATTGGGCCTTGAAAACCCTAACCGGCTCCTCCCCTTTTCCTTGTCCGATTGGTGCCACTTGAGCTGGTGTTGAAAAACACCCACCAATCGGATAATCGGTTTCCTTCAATGCCGCATGCAACATTCCCCGATTGGGCAATTGGAACACCTTCTCCACTACTTCTGCGGTCAACTCCAATTGTTTCCCTTGGACAAAGCTGGTTCTTGTCCCCGATTGGTATTTGTCCACAAATTCTCCCACCAATCGGTCTTGCACCTGCACTGAAACCAAACTTGCTGAAAGGAATCCCAATAGCCCTGCCGCCTTCACCATCTTCACAATCTCAGTGTTGCGGTAAAACTCCAATTGTATCGCCAATGCAGGCTAGGGCACCGATCGGATTGCCTCCGCAATGTTAGTCTCTCCTTGCGCCGACCCGGACGCCCTGCCCTCAATCTTCGATTTCTTCACCAATCGGAAAAATTCCGCCAATGTGCGATCCCCCGGAGCTGAAACCTCCTTCAAGATCATCACCTCATCGTCCGAATTCTCCTTCGACTGCGCCATTGGAAAATCTTGATCAACTCGCGCTCCCGCTCCAACTCGTACTCACTTCACCAATTGGTTTCAAAATGCGCACACACACAAACTACAATCGACACACACAATTTCTCCCGCGGAAATCACTAAATGTGCATACTTAAACGCTTGCAAGACTTCCCAATTGTTAAAGATGGCGCTCCCACTCCATCCGCGCTGCCTTCAGCGGTCCGCTTCTCCCAATCGGTTGTCAGATACCCTGACGGCGCGCGTACCAATCGGGCTCATAACTCCCCCTCAATCCCACTTCCGCATCATTACCCAATTGGTATAATTTTGTGTTTGTATTGGAAAAGTATTCACCAATTTTTTTTGTTTATTTATTTATTTTTTTTGTTTTTTGTTTTTTGTTTTTTGTTTTTGTTTTTGGCTGTATATAATTTTATCTTATTTTTAATATTATTTTTCAATTAAAGTATTTTATCATGTTTTTGTTTTTATTTGTAACACTAAGATTTAATTTTGTTTAAAAGACACATTTATTGTGATTTAATTTTAATTTCAATCATTTTTAAAAAAAAATTATTATTATTATTATTTTTTTAAATACTGATTCTCACTCCCTATTCTCTTCGTCCCATTGGTTCCTTACTTATTAGTATATCTATCATAAATACTACATAGATACTCTCTTAAAACACTCCCAATTATTCTTATCCTTATTGCCAATTGTTATCATGTTATTTCATTTTATCCTATTGGCTACAAGTCTTTATCACTCTTTATACTAATTATTATCATGTTTTATTTATTTATTTATTTATTTAGTTTTAATATATATTTTCTCACTCATTAGTTTAACCCTCTTAATTTACTCTGAGAATTACCAAAATTTTCTAATTAATACTACAAAATGAAAATCTATTTATGCCTATTATGTTAAATTCACTCTCCTTACAATTATAATTATTTTAGATATCTAATTTTATTTTTAATTATATATTTTTTCTTTCTTTCTTTTTCTTTTGTATGAAACATTATTATTATTTTTTTTTTTTTTAGTTTCACCTATACTATTATTAATGCCATAGATTAATATCATTCTCCCCCCCCAACCACCGATTGAATTTACACCTCCCCCACGCCATCATTGAAGCCGGCCCCGGCTGAACTATGATATAGGCGCAACCGATAGCCATTGATACGAGTAGGAAGAAGTTTACCTTCAAAATCTTGCAATTGGGCAGATCCATTGGGATTCATATTTACAATAACATAGGGACCCAACCAATGGATTTGAAATTTCCCAGGGAATTTAAGAAATCTACTATCATATAATAATACTAAATCGCCCTCTTTAAATTGCTTAGGATGAAGCTTACTATCATAAAATGATTTACGTTTTTGTTGAGCCACAAAAGTATTATACACAGCCTCTCGTCTCTCCTCATCCAAATGTTCCAATTGGCTAAGCCTAGCTTCTAAACTAGGAACATCTCCTAACCTATTGGCAATTGCTATTCTCAAGGAAGGTATCTCAAATTCAATTGGAAGAATAGCTTCTTGCCCATATACCAATTGGAATGGTGTAAACTTAGTAGTGACTTTATAGGCAGTACGATAAGCCCAAAGAGCTCCCCATAATTTTTCATCCCAATCGGTTCCAGATCCCGAAATTGTTTTAGTTAAAATATTACATAATAAACCATTTGTTTTTTCTGTCTGCCCATTGGCTCGAGGATGGTAAGGGCTAGTTTTACGATGTTTAATCATGAATTTATTGGTTAATGTTTCAATTGTTTCATTCAAAAAGTGAGTACCCCTATCACTTATTAACTCAATTGGACAACCAAATCTTGAAATTATATTTTCGTATAAAAACCTAGCTACCGATTGAGCATCATTATTTTTAGTGGCCATGGCCTCTGCCCATTTAGTGGCGTAGTCCGTTGCAACTAAAATATAACGCTTTCTACCACGTTTACTAGGTGGAGCTATTGGACCAACAAAGTCGATCCCCCACTTCTCAAATGGTGCTAAAGCCAATAGGGGATGTAATGGCATGGCTTTAGTGGGTGTAGGACGGCCCACACGTTGGCACGGATCACAAGTCCGGGCAAAACGGTGTGCGTCTTTAAAAAGTGTTGGCCACCAATAGCCAGCCATTAAAACTTTACGGGCGGTAAGTTCTCCCGCAAAATGTCCCCCACACCCATCGGTATGACATCCCTCTAAAATTAAAGGTATTTCATTAGAAAATATACAACGTCTTAATATCCCATTGGTGCCTTTTTTATATAAAACATCATCAATTAAAGTATAAGGAGCACATTGATGTAAAAGATGTTTTATTAATTTGTTTATCACTTAATTGACTTGGGATTTGGTTTGTTTTTAAATATTCTAATATATTCTTATATTCCGATTGGACTACCTCAACCACAAACAATTGACCATCAGGTAATTCATCATCAATTGGTACAATGTTAGAGTTAGGTGTTGGTTCCAATCGGGATAAATGATCGGCATTGGCATGTGTTTTGCCAGGCCTAACCACAATTGAAAATTTAAACTCTTGTAAGAGTAATACCCAACGAGCCAATCGGCCACTTAAATCTGGCTTATTAATTAAATATTTTAATGCATCGTGATCAACATAAAATGTAAATGGATATCCCAATAGGTAATGACGAAACTTTTTAACAGCGAAAATCATTCCTAATGCCTCACGTTCAGTAGTAGTATAATTTTTCTCTGCCGCTATCAATTGTCTACTTGCAAAATAAATTGGGTGGTCCATATTCTTTTTATCCTTTTGACTTAGGACACAACCCAATGCTATGTTGGAAGCATCCACATAAACATGGAATGGTTCATCCCAATTGGGAGGAATTAATACCGGAGCAGTACTTAAACGTTCTTTTAGAGTAATAAATGCTTTGGTACACTCTGGTGTCCATATAGGATTAGCACCTTTTTCTAATTTTTTTAATAAATTTGTTAAAGGAGCTGCATGGGTAGCAAAATCCTTAACCGCTCTCCTATAATAACTCCCAAGACTAACAAAACTTCTAACATCCGTTATAGTTTTAGGTTGTGGAGTATTTACAATTAAATCAATTTTATCAGGGTCAGTACTTATTCCCTCTTTACTCACAATATGTCCCAATAGTTTACCATATGGCACTGCAAATTGACATTTGGCCGCATTAAGAGAAATGCCATATTTATTACATTGACTAAAACAAAGAGCTAATTGGGCCGAATGGTCCTCTTTAGTACCAAAAACACAGAAGTCATCCAAGAAAATCTCCATGAATTTGCGGAGAAATTCTTGGAAGGCTACCGTGACTATTCTTTGAAAAGTGGACGGTTCATTACAAACCCCAAATGGCATTCTTCTATGAGCATACGTACCCCAATCGGTAGTAAAAGTAGTCAACAATTGGTCTTTTAATGCTATACTAATTTGATTGTATCCGGAGAAACTGTCTAAAAATGAATACATTTCATGACCCGCTACCGAATCCAAAACACTATCGGTAAATGGCAATGGAAAATAGTCTTTTTTAGTGGCTGCGTTTAATTTCCGATAATCCTGACATATATGAATTTTCCCATTTTTCTTAGGAACCACAACAATTGGACTCACCCATTCGCTAAATGGAACGGGATAGATAAATCCTATTTCCAAAAGTTTATCTATCTCTTCCTTCACCAATAGTGAATACTTAGGATTTAATCGATGTTGCCTTTGGCGAACCGGCTTAGCGTTTTCCTCTAAGGTTATGTGGTGTTCACACACCTCGGGGGGTACACCCTTTAAATCCTTATAGGAAAAAGCAAAAGTCCCTAAATAAGCCTTAAAGAAATTTAACCATTGATTTAATTCCTCTACTTTTAATTCCCGACTTATTTGTATTATTTTTGGATCATCTTCGGTACCAATATTTAAATCCATGCATAAGTCTTTAGGAACATGTTTTTCAATTGGGATAGACTCAGAAGAATAATCCCATTGATCTTTTGTTTCCCAAGTAGGTTCTAACTCCGATTGGTTATCAGATATCCTATAGACAGCCTTATCCATTAACCAATAGGCAATGGCCCGATCGGAATCCTCACTGTCTTTACAAGGCAGTAAGTATTCACCAGGTCCAATTTCTTTAAAGGTTCTACCAATTGGTGATTTGGTTGGTTTTATTACCCTATGAAATTGTACCCGATTGGCATCTACATTTTCCTCATCTCCTGAACTATAATCAAAATCACTAGTATGTTCAAAAGATTCCCATTGTGTTTCCCCATGATATTTTTTTGAATACATTTGTAATTTAACCTTAGATGAACTAGAACCAATTGTCAATAAACCCCTACCCCAATCGTCTTTAGCTTTGGCTTGATATAGCCAAGGCCGACCCAATAATATAGGATATGACGTATTAAGAGACAATTGTTGGAACACAATACAATCTATATAATAAATGATACCGGATATCATGGTTTTTAATTTAGGTAAAATACCTTTTGGAATTACCCTACTCTGGTCAGCCATACGTAGGACTAATTTAGTCTCTTGTAACCCATTTAATTGTAAACTAGTCATAGTATCCCAATTCATTAAATTTACACTCGACCCTCCATCAACTTGTACACCACTTATTAGAACCCCATCGATTGTTACATCAATCATAGGAGCGCCAGGATCTGGACTAATAGCAACTTCATTTACCATTTTTCTAGGTCTTTTTCTAATTAAATTTTCCCGAAGTGTAGCCCTACATTGAGGTGCTACTCCCAACAATTGTTTTATGGATATGTCAGCTTTTAAATTACCTATATCTTCTAAAATGTCATAACCAATTGTTCCATGCATAATACCAATTGGTTTTGCATTTCTATTCTGCCTAAACCGATTGGTCTTATTCGGTAGTACTTGACTTCCGATCGGTACTAATTGCTGACCTATTGGTACTGTTTGCTTTTTCCAATTGGGATGATCTGGTGCTATATCCAATGCATCACCAATTGGTTTAGCCATATTTATTAAACCCGGATCTAAAGATGGATTTTCTTTGATGGGATGTTTAAAAATTTCAAGAGCTGGTTGATACTCTTGAAATTTCCCATTGGCCACAGGATTTAAAGTCCTCAAATTTGACATCACAGGGTCTACCAATGGGACTGGTTGACTCAATGGAATATTTTGAGGTACCCAATGGGTTTCTTTCTGCACTATAACTCCATTGTTTTGATTTCCTAACAATTTATGTTCATTATTAACAATTGGTAAGGTAGTGGTCCCTGATTGAATCAGTGGTGCCACCTCTTGTATTTGAGTTTCTACATTCCCATTGGAACTTTTATTCCCTATTGGTAAGCTCACATCTGCATTAATTATAGACTGACCCCCCATCGGTAATTGTTTATTAGCCCTTGCTCTAGTAGTAACTTGTTTGACATTTTTCATACTATCATTAGATTTCAATTGTTCTTTTAAGTCTGAATTATCACAATCACTCGATGACCCCACTTCATTTATTGAAACATGGTGAACTACTCTATCTTCAGCGAGCACTACTAATTTTGAACCGGTATTATTTTCCCGCACCATCCCATCATTATTACGTGGATTTTCCCTTTTTGGCCCATTACATTCCTCTGCAGTGTGGCCTGCTTGGTTGCAATTGCCACACAATGGAACATATGGAATGTTAGCCTTAGGATTTGGGCAATTCCTAGCGTAATGTCCCATTTCTCTACAATTATAACATTGCACATTAGGATTTTCTTGCCAACTTGGATTATTTCCCCCGTAGGTAGGATTTCCTTGACTAGGATTGCCATAAGGCATTTGATTCTACCCTTGGTTTTGACTCGTAGGATTTTGAGGAATATACCTATTGGGATTTGCATTAAACCCGCCATTGTTAAAATTCTTTGGGTTGAAATTTGGGTTAAAGTTAGAATTAAAAATCCTATTCTTGGGCACAAAATTGGGATTAAAATTATTTCCTTTATAATTGAATTGTCGAGTAAACCTATTGGGATTATTACTGTTATCATAATTGTTATTATTATTATCCACTACATATACTTGACCCATTTGGGCACGTAAATTTGCATCATTAATTAGACTCTTTTGCAAGTTGCGACAAGATTTTGTCTCATGTTTCCCATTACAAAATCTACACTTGGAAGATAAATTAGGTGGCGAGGGACAATCGTTCAACATATGGCCCTGACCTCTACAATTGTTACACCAAATATTGGCTCTATCATTTGGGGGTTGACCTTTCTTTTCTATTGCATTATTTAAATGAACGGCCAAATCCTCAAATTTATGAGTTAAGTCTAACAATTGGGATTCCATTTTATTGGTCTCTATTGGTATTGGTTTAACCACCATTGTACCAATAGGCAAAGTTTGTACTGGTCCCGCATTGACTGGCACTATTGGTGGTATTGACACTTGTACGGTAGAATTTGGAGGAACATAGGTAGTAGGTGGATATGGAGTTTGGTAGGGAACTACCGGTACCATCCTATCATTAATATTAGGTCTCAATTGAGGTTGAGATTGTATAGCTATCCCATAGTTATCCTCAAAATTCACCTCCTCCCATAATTTTGCTCTTCTATATGCATCGTTTAAGGTTCCCGGAACAATTTCTTTCACATACGTTTTTAATCTATGTGGAACTAATCCCCATATAAAAAACCTCGTTTGCATTTGATCATTATAACCATGACCGGCTGGAAGTCTTAAAACCAAATCTTCCAATCGGCCATAGTAAGAATCAATAGATTCCCCTAAAGACATTGTAATATCTTATAATTGTTCACTCAACCTTTCTTCATAAGCTATTGGTCTAAATTGAGCTAAGAACTCATCTTTTAAAGCAGTCCAATTGGCAAAATGACCGGGTGCTTGGTGTTGAAACCATTGTTTAGCATGGGCTTGCAACGTAACTGGAAAAATACTAAGCCAATGGGCTTCCGTTCTAGCATTATTAGCATTACATACGGTTAAAAATTCATGAATATGCCTATCGGGATCACTACCAATTTGTCCATAAAAATTTGGAAATTGCACTAAGGAATATGGCCGATCGGCTTCTTCCCCAGCCCTCATGGCCACAGGTAAGACTTGTCGTCTAGGTTCTGCTTCACCCTCCATATCTGAACAATTACTCTCAAACCAATTGATTTCTACTTCTGGTTCAGGATCTAATGGATTTAAATCACTATTCAAGTGATGTTCAGTTTCAAAATTATATCCACTGGACCAATTGGTGGAAACCAATGATTATCTGGCTCCTCGTCAGAGGTGGTGTCAGACTCTACGTTATAATTTTCCCAATTGGGACTATTAGGTAATGAAACAGTCTGATTGTGTTCAAATTGATTGATACACCATTGATATCGGGAACGTGAACGTCTACGAGCCCTTGTCTCTCGAGCACTTACACTAGACTCGGATTCCCCATTATAACTCATGAGCTATCATCATTATCCCATACACAACCATTCCAATTGACAATTTAGGTTGAATAAATTTTATTCTTCCAATTGAAATATGAAAATTACCTCCCTAGCATGGTCGCCAAAATGTAGAAGGATTTTTATTTCTTCTATAAAAATAAACCCTATTGTAGGATTCGAACACTAGGAGGTAAAATATCCCGATTGAATTGTAAAATTTATTCCCCAAAAGAAATCACCAATTGCAAGTTTATGTTTGTACAAATTTTCCTATCGTTATCCCAACAGCCAATCGGTCAGTCCCACTTATCATATCAATTGGGCTTGCATCTTTATTTTAGCCGATGGTCTTTTCTCCAATTGTTGTCTCACTCCCAGTCCACTCCCAATTGGTTATCTTTCACAGCACTCCAGCATCTCCCATCGATATTCAGATTCCCGCATAACACCAATCGGTATTCTCTCTTAAAATGAATTCTCTAAATTAACTCAATTGTAAATAATATTATTAATTCTCCCTCAATCAATTAAGCTCTCCAATTTCTCCAATCGTATCAATTTTCTCATTTCTTAATTTACACATTTAATTCATATACCTCTCCCAATTGGTATTTTATTCATCGATAAACCATTTAATCCCAATCGGTGGTTCTTCACTCAGTTACTCAAACAATCCCGATTGATATTTCACGATCAACCAACACAACTCCCAATCGGTATATGACTCACACAGATATTCAATACAATTACAATCGACCATTAACATTCCACAGCATCCATAACCCACAATTTCCAATCGGTTTCAAACTCACACATACACAGTCACACACAATCGCACACAAAGACAAACACAGACTCCAGAATCACTCACAATTGGCAAAACACAACTTCATATTACTCGAACAAAACAACACAAACACTCAATCGTTTTTACTTCCAAACTCTGGAAGGAGTGCTTCTCTCTCTCTCGAAGTCAACTGAGAATAACAATCGGGAAAAACCCAATACATACCGGCCAGCCGGCCACAGTTCAAAACCGCCAATGGGAAACACCTCCCCGAATCTCCTCAGCGTACCCTATCGGCAAATACAGCGTACATACCCAGTATACCCCTCCTAACTACCCTCCCGATTGGTAAAACTACAATTATAACATGAAAAACTACCAATCGGCTAAACTAAAAATTGGAATTCAGTCCACACTTCTCAAGATAATTCACTTTTTGTCTTTGTATTTTCATGAAAATTAACTCCAGGCTTGCATTGACACTCACATTGAAATGTAACTTACTTTTTAGACAATAAGTTTAGAAGTCTGTTATCTTCAAAGAACCGTGTCATTTGTGACATCATCGCGCACGTTTGACATATAGCCATAGATGTATATGAAGACACACCTCCGAACCTTGCGATCCACTACTACTTGCCAACTAAGTTGTGATGTATTGAATGTTTACAGAACATTTCTATCGAAGACACTTTATAGTGGGCACAATTCTGTAAATTATTATTTTCTTGCCATGGGACTTCAAGGGCTACACTAACATGTACAAAATTGTTCATCACAGTAGAGGATATGAAACAGGTGATGACAGGGAAGACTCAAGTGGTGACATAGAGGCTTCTATTGAAGCTGTGCATGCCGCTAAGAAGACAAAACACACACCAACCAGTCTCAACAAAAAATTTATTGAATTGGATAAAACGGAGAGCCTTTTGGAGTAATGAGGGACGGATTGACAAAAGATGTTGTGAGATATGCAAAATCACTAGACCCTAGGACGGGTTGGGAGGGACAGGCCAAGGATCTGAAGAAGGTATTGTTTGAAAGATTGTACAAAGGTCTGCCGAAAATGCCCCTAATTCATCATTGAATGTTTTTTATTTGTTGGAAGCTCTTTGACCTTGTTATATACGATGTCACCTGAAATGATTGTCCCGTTGTCTTGAATGTCATAGTGGATGTCATCAGTGACGCTGAAGGTGACTTCTTTCTAACATGTTCAACGTGGAGATTTGTACATATATGGATTATTTTTTTTCATGTTGTCTTCCCAAGAACAAGTGAGCATGCTCATCCAATGTTTGTTCTAATCAAGAGTGTACCATAGAAGTCTATAGGTGAATCTTGTACCTAAATTTTTGATTAAAACCATTTTGCAGATTGGGAGACTTGTGGTCACTCTTCTCGTGTAAGTGAGAGGTTTTTGGGTCCCATAATCACAAAGTCACTCATCACACTACGGTTCAAGTTGAACCAGAAGATTGACAATGGTGAGGCAATGCCGGAGGATTTCAACCCTATTTGGTGGAAGGGGCTTGTCGAGATTCGGACCTCCGAATGGGCTCAAGCTAAGTTGGCACACATGCGTGCAATCTCCAAGAGTAAAGGAACAGACTCGACGCAAGTGAAGGCTGTCGAGAGGCAAGTTGTTTCTCGCTTGGTAAGTACTGTCCAATACTAGTCTGTTGTTGCCACTATGTTTTAATGGCATGTTTTGAATGTGTGATTCTTTTTTTCCTATTTGCTTTTAATGTCATAGAAGACATCACTTAGGACGAGTTATGATTCATAAGACATACTTGAAGACGTCACATGTTACTTTTGACATCTTCAAAGGCAGGTGATCTCAGCTCATGTGTACAGAAGGACATGGGGCTCATTTCATTTTTTGCTTTCTTTACATTTGTGAAAGTGTGATCAATGGATATCTACTGTGCAGAATCTATATAGTTTCGTCATAGGTGCACCTTCCTATTATTCTTGTTGGTTGGATCTTTATGACTTCAATGTTGTAATGTAGACCATGAATTTGGGTCGGCCTCCTTTTGATGTGGAGATAGATGCTGAAGTGGCTAGGAATTGAAGAAAACCAGTCTAGAAAAGTCAAAAAACTGGGCTGATTATGGATTTGAGCTTGAGGACTTGCGCACACGCATGATAGAGGTTGAAGGCTCCATAGGTCGCCTTGAATCCTCTCAATTGCGTATTGAAGACATGTTGAAGGAACTCCTTGTTGGAAAAAAGGTGAAGATCTTCAATTATTATAGGATGAAGGAGAGCCTTTTTTGTCTGCAGAGGCTATGGGAGGACTAGAGGTAGTGTCACAAGGACAAATAGCATGGAGAAAAGTTCAAAACGAGTTCCTCACGCCAATGCTGAAGTCTGCCCCAACTGCTAAAGACATTCAAGAACTTGCCACTAGTGATGTTGTTGCTGACAGTGTTTCTGTAGGGTCCAATGTTGCAGGAGACATTGCAAATGACGTTGCAGGTGTAGACAAAGATATCTTGGAGACTAATCTTGTTGCCAACATTCCATTGGATTTAGTCTCCGTAGATGCTTTGAAGCCCACAGATGTTGTGGGCACGCGTGAGGAAGCTGAAGTTGAACAAGAGGGAGACAATGCATGGGAACTGCCCTCTTCCAGCACACCTCAGCTCGTGGTACTAGTTGCTGTAAGTGAAAGCCAGAGCTCTAACCTGGCAAAGGTAATAAAAGTTGGCAACTCTGGCCACCTCTTTCATTTTGTTGACCCACACTTTGTTGAACCAGCACTTTCTATCACGCTCACTTTAATGTGCAAGACATTGTTGAAAACACTTAAGGAGCTTTTCTATGTTATGCATCATGTCGTTGCTCATGTTTTATATAGTAGGTGCGGTGTGTGATATGGAGTTAATGACAACTAAATTTTTTTGTGTTTTTTGAAGAAGGATGGTGAAGCCCTTGTTAATTCATCAAGTAGACCACGTCACATTGGAAAGCCAAATTCCACAACTTTTGAGAAGGTTTTCAAGGCACTGCCAAAGATACATGTGGCAAAAGGAACACCGAAGGCATCTACAATTACAAAGTATGTCCAAGGTACCTCAAAGGTGAGTGCTATTGTTTGGGATTCAGCCTTGTGCTACTTCATATGGTATTCGTGTATGCTTTTGTTTACAAAACAATTCTATGACCTCTTCATTGCTGAGAAAATGTCCTACAGTGCTTTAACTCTTGTTGTGGATGTTGCTGGAGTGATGCAAGTGTCTAGTGGGAAGAGATCACCAGCTCGAAAAAAGTGATTTCTTTTTGCATTGATATTGTCTCTGATGTCTTTTAAGACGTGATGGTCTTTGTTGCAACATGCAGAGGAGTAGAGCATGTTGGTTGTAATGATCTTGGAAGTGTATTTATATGTCACACAGGACTGTAGTACTGGCATGAGAAAATTGGGGAGGGGGGAGGAGGTGTGAACAATGTACTGTACATGAGGCCTTATTGCAATCTTCAATGACTTGGCTTTTGATTAGTCTTTTCAAGAGAAGTTATTTTTTAGACTTATAATAGTTTACGTGCTCTTAGAAGGACGTTTGTCCCTATATTTGCTCTATCATATCCATATAACAATTATCTTTTCATGTCTTGGTCCCTAAACTGGAAATTCTTCTATTCATTGTCATTTTTGGATTGGTTAAGATTTTACTGTGTATATTCATTCACAGGCTTTCAGTATGTAGTTGAAGGCAATGTTGGTACTACAACAATAATTTCATGTTGACCTCGTAAAATAAATTCATCTTACATTCTACGTATTTGCATACTTCTTGTTTTTGTACGCATTGGTGGAAGGTAGAGACACTTTATGGATAGGTGAATGTATGACTCCTTTGACAATGGTGTGACAGTCCATGTTCTATATCCATGTCTTTCATGACACTGGCTCCAACAATGTGTTTCTTTGCATTTGTTATCTTTCATGTCAAAGTGAATATCATGGGCAATGTTTGAGAACATTACAGAACAAGAAATTGTGTTCGATGACATGTCACTGTTGATATCTCTGAAAACCTGACAATGTTGTTGAAAACATATAGTCTGTCATCATTGAATATTTAAAACTACTCCTGCATGACAATATGACGTTCATATTGACATCGTCGAAAACATATAGTCTGTCATCATTGAATATTTAAAACCACTCCTACATGACAATATGACGTTCACATTGACGTCGTCAGAAATGTGTCGTCGTCATTGACGACGTCACTGAAAACATACTCACAAGCACGAAAGTGCCACGTTAGATTTTCCGTCCGCCACATCAAATTTTGCAAGGGTCCACGTCACTATGTCGGGCAGGCCTCCCAAAAAAACCACATGGCTTATTATGTCCTAAAAAAGGGTGAGTTGGCAATGTAGACCCCTCTACATGGCGCACTTTGGTAAGTTTGAAGGACCATGATTACAGGTGACGTCACGAGAAATTTGGCATGTTTTTCATGACATTTAACAGAATTTGGGCTGTTTCACACATCACCAAAAAAACGTATTTTGGACTATGTCACCAATAATGTGCAATCTTATTTCCAGCATGTTTTTCTGGACGTCACCAAAATCACTGTTTTCTTATAGTGCGAAATGGATACGGAATCGTCACCACCTCCAATTCCACACAAAATCCAGACCTGAGCAACATCCAAGGTTATTTCGGTGAGGGCAAAAGTAAAACTTCCAGCGGTAACATCCGGAAGCAGGAGTAGCTCGAAGAAGCCACGGAAGGGTAGGTAGTTAGTCCAGATGTTTTCGGTTTAGTTAGGATTTTGATTCCGGAACAAGTTTCCGTTTGTAGGCCTAGTTCCAGATTTGTAGGATTTGATGATAGATTTTCCAGATATCCTGGGGTGTTCACTGATTGGTCACTCTGGATTTCCGAGGTGCCTTTTTGGCTTTTTGGGTGTTGACTTTGGATTTTGTTTTAGTATTTCAGGGCGGGCAAGTTAGTTGCCCTTTCATTCCATCCTAGTGCATTTTATATGTTATTTCATTCCCTTCTTTAATCTAAGAAAGCTGGAGTACCTACTAGTTTTGACTTTGTGTATGGAGTTGTGGTTGGCATGTGTATTTGTGTGTTGAGGTGTGAGAGGGACGGATGAAGAGGAATCCAGATCTTAGGCTATTGGTTTTGAGTATGAATGAGAGTTTGCGTTAGAGTTCGGATTTGTAACTAAGGACTTGCGTGCGGTGCCTGTAAATGACCGAAACTGTAATCCAGATTTAGTTAGAGAGTGGTGCGAATGCGAATCCAGAACCCAGCGTGGTTCTGTGCGGAGATAAGTGACTGCTAGTGGAATATCCTCACTCACTTTGAAGGTCTGCCAATCATAGGAGCGATTCGGAAACTATAGAACTATCCTCTACTTAGATTCGGGTGTCTTTTGATCTATCATTGTAGTAAAGAGAACTGGGCGCAATCTTGTGTGATCTGCTTCCCGGATTGGCATGGTCATCCGAATTGTTGTGAGGGTGTGTCTGAATGTATTCTGCTACCACATAGTATTCTTGGGTGTTTGTGTTTGATTTAGTGAAGTTTAGTAAGTAAAGAACTAGAGTAGTGAGTCCCTACCCCTCAAAAGATCAATAGAAAACCCTCTGAGGGTGAAACAGAGGAATTGAAAACCGGTAATTTAGAGAGACAGATCTGAATTAGAATCCAGATAGTAGTTTTCCGAAAAGGAGAAGAAGAGAGTAGAAGGAAGAGGAGAAGGAGAGAATCTGGATCCTGAAGCTTGAGAGAACATATAGAATTCCCTGGAACAATAATCTGTGTTATCTTAGCACGTTTTTGTGGCTAAAAATGCTTACACCTTTATTGCGTATACAATAGTAATCTGTGTCAATTTAAAAAAAAAACTTGCAATGTTCATCAAGATGTCAAGTCCGAAGAAGGGAAGAACATTCGTGTCTCCTATTGAGTTCACTAAGGACAATCTTTTAGAGAGTTGCAAAACATTTTTGATAAAATACACCGTCGAGTTCTATGAGACGGAGACCACAATGTCTCTCGATACCAAATATGTTCGATCTCAAGAGGAGGGCATTGGGAAGTTCAAAAGAGATATCAAGGACATCATGATAAGGGCCTTATAGGTATCAGAGTGGTATGATGAAATGGAAAAGAAGAATTTCAAACTTGGTTGGACAAACGGCTGCATGATGCACTATAGAATGCCAAAGCAATCCTAAAGAAATTTGGGAAGGTTCACCACGCAAATGATGAAGCTTTTAAGCATGTGATTACAAAAACAAACATGTTCGTAAATCGCATGAAACGATTTGCTAAGAGACAGAACAAGGTAGGGTCGTTGACTTAGTGGATGAGCGTGGAATAGATTCAGCACATACAAAGTGCACATCATCATCTAATAGCATTCCCAGAAATAACAAGGGTAATTTTCCAAAATAACAAAATCATACGGAGTGGCTATATGATAATTCGGAGGGTGCGAATTGAAAGATATGGTGAGATTCAAGCATTTTGGGAGTTTGCAGCAAAGATGTCTCTTCAAGAAGGTCGACGACCAGAACTTATGAAGATAGAATACAATACCAAGTCGATGACTATGCGGATTACGCATGATGGAGTGATACGCTTTTTGCAATCTATACAACACAGAACAAAAGGTACTCATTTTGGTAGAACAGTAGTATTTTGCGTGAAATGTTGAAAATGGATTACGATTACCCAGACAATATATTCATTTGAGTTCAGTATGACCCCAACATCACAAATGAAGAGATCATTTGTGTTCACCGTCTCAAGCGATGAAGAGCAAAACGCACAAAGCTTGTTTGGACGTTGCTGCATATTGTGAATGCAATGCACGGTGCTGAACATCTCCACAATGACATTTCTCTAAACAACATCATATTTTATTTTCTTTAAGATAAATCACGGATTTACATTGTAGTTTGCGATTGGAGAATGACTACAGTTAGTACCACCTCCATAAACTCATTATATACATTCACATCGATAAATGACCGGGATGAAGCTTTGAAGAAGAGGTGGTGGGTGGATCTGAAGATTACATATGTGCATAGAAGAGATGTAGATGTGGAGAATATACCTACACTTTCCATAAAATCCAAAAAATTTGTTGTTGATCAACTAGTTCAAAAGATCAACAGGACATGCATATCGGAGGCATACTATTGTGTGCAAGGTGATGGAGGCGGTTCACATGTGAAGTATAAGCATAAAGAGTTCAAAATTTAGTACAAGTCTTTCAACTATGTTTGGAACGACTTTGTGCAAATGGTCCCAATGGTCATAGTAGTTTAGCGCAAATAATTTCACGATTTACTTCTTCATTCCATTGGCCTACACCAGATGAGCACTTCCACTATTTATATTGAACTTTAACGATATTATATATATAACTATAGGAGTATGTACTATGTAATATTTGTAAAGACAAAGACACATAGTGTTATACGTGCAAATTACATAGTTGCATAGTATATGCAAATAATATACACTATTTTTATCACCAATGAATGCCAATATAGTTCCAATTGAAGGTGCGTTTGTAATTGGTGAGCATGTTTTAATTGATAATGATTTTGGAGAACTTGGAAGTCTCAACATCATTTGTCATTGTATGTTTGAATGAAAATCTCAAAATCATAAAATTATTAAAAATGCATTTCTTTCAAGTGTCAATCGATAGTTGTTCAATTGACAAGTTTTTATCTTAAATTGTCATTTCAATGATTTTAGGGGTACAAAGTAATTGAAGTATAAGTAAAAGCCACCTATTTGACTATTTGTTGCTTGAAAATTTTATCTTCTACATCTTCACTAAGTTTTAAATAATCATTGAAAAAAAATTGGCCACCCTGCCCTACCCCGTTCAACGCCCTGTCCGCCCACCCTCTAGCCCACCCCATCCACCCCATCCGCTCGCCCCATCTGCCTACCCATCCACCCATTCATCTGCCCACCCGTCCGTCCATCCGTCCACCCGTTTGCCCGTCCACTAAACAAGGTAAAGTGCAAAATTTATATATCCCCAGACGTTTGAAAACTCACAGACATTGACGCTAGACGTTCGAACATCTCAGCATCTATACTACCCTATAGTGCTAACCCTTCTTATGCATTTGTATGTGTTTTTAAATTAAAATCACAGCTTTAAAATGAAGTTTTATTAACGATTAACTTGTTCAATTTATGCAATAAATGGAATTTTTTTTATTAAGCCAGTATAGATGCTTATTAACACACCTACCAATCACTCTGTAACGCTCCCTTCACACTCTATCTCTTCAACTCTACAATGTTTTGGCTTAATTTCTCTCAATCTCACTCATTTGATATTTGTTCTAGTTGTTCGTTCATTTGGCATCTATTCTAGTTGTTTATTCATCTTGGGATTTAGTCAAACTTGTTTGACTACTAAGAAATCTAAATTTTTTAACTCTTAAGCTTTACAAACTCTCTAACTTTAGTTTTCTTTGAAATTTGATCACTCTGAACCTTGATCAAACAAGTTTGATCATTGAAAAATCTAAATTTTTACAGTCTCAAGCATCATAGATTCTTTGGTCTTACTTGACAAAACCAAACCTCTCAAAAATCTTCTCACCTTATCTTCTTAACTTTTGATTTTTTAATAAACATTCTGTTTTTGTTTTGTTTTATTTTAAAATCAACAAAAATTCTATGAATTTAGCACACACAATCAAAGCTTTGCCATGGGAGACAACTTAAAGACAAAGATGACAAAGGTAGAACAAAAATTAGTTACAAGTACCACAAAATAGTACAAATAAGATCAGATAAAGTTAGTTAGATTTTTCAAAACAACAACAATTAAAGCTTGAAATGCTCTAAAAACACACATTTAAAACTTTGACTTCAAATGACTAAAATGTCCATACAAATAAACTAACGTGTTAAATTGCCAAAAAATGACTATAAAGGGGTGAGTTGAGAGGAAAAAAGTGTCCTTTTATACTCTTCTAAGGGCACCTACCTCCTCTTATTTCTTTTTGGTAATCTTATTATTTGAGATTTTAATCCCAAATTATCAATTTTGATTTTCTACATTAAACCAATTTTTAACTTTTGAAGATTAATTCCAAATCATAAACAAATTGCGTCATTGACTTCAGAAGGCCATTTTTAATTTAAAGAAATTATCCTTTCCTTTTTCTTATGCTAAATATTCATTGAAAGCTAGTCTCAACTTACTACTTCAAAAAGGTAAAAATCCAATTTTTAGAGGTTGATTTTTCTGAGAAAAGTAACTAGCCTAAATTTTTAAGTAGATATGAGGGAATAAAAAAAGACCTAACTTCGACCCCATTCTGATTTATATGCTCCCAAAACAATAATCAAACTCCATTGTAATCTTTAATTTTGTTGGTACTTGAAGAATCTCGTTAATTTAGACACTTTTAGCTATTGAAATGTCTTGAAACTTGTTGGAGGGCTTTATTAATATAAAACAAAATATTTTAATTTTTAATGAGATTTTACCGCAACTTGAGTAATTTTTAGGAATTTCCCAGTGGAGGTTAAGGTAGTTGATTGTCCAGAAAGGCATCTTCTAAGTATCAAAAAAATTCAAAACTTTTTGTAGAATCTCTCATTGAATTACAAAAAATATGAGTAAAATCATCTTTTAGCCCTACACAATTGTCAAGGGAGAATAAATTTCCATTACTTCCTTTAATTATTGGTTTAAGAGAATCTTTCACACGGAGAGGAATTTTGGCAAAGCAACTTTGTTGTTGAGTTCTTAGTATGATTTCAACCCTATAACTCTATCTTCCAACTATAAATTCACTTCAGTAGTTCATCGTGAGTTTCTTCAATTTGCAGATTAACAATTGGGATTTCTACGAAAAATAGAAATTAATTGGAAATTTGAAACCTATTTGTGAATTGGTTTTTAGGGTTTTTACCAAGTTCCCTCGAACCAATTTTAGCCAAGTTTTGTCGCATGCATGGCAACTTAGGCAATTTTACTAATTTCTACTATAATTTGTACAATTTACGGGTTTCTATGCTATTTACATGTGGAAATTGGTTATAATTTAGGAAAATACTCTATTTAAAATCAAATATCAATAATGGCATGTAACATACCTATTTTGATTTCACACTCTTTTTTGAACTTTTTGTATATAAAAGTACATTCAAATTAATTTAAAAAACAAACAAAAACAACCAGTTTGTAATCTAGTTTTTTGCTATCCTCACAAAACACCCAAGATTAAATATAGGGGTTCCAAACTTGGGAATAATCAAATAGTATAACGTATTAGTAGCTAAAGTCACATGTAATTTAAAGTAGAATGTAATTTACATATAATTATCATATTATTCATAAAACAATTGATTCGTCACTTTTATTCCCAATAATTGAATTTTTATGATTTGTTCTTTACCAATGCTATGGACTTCATGGATGCTATCACAGTCCTATATAGTATGCTAATGGGTAAATAATAACAACAAACAATCAAGTGTTGGCCACAATTTGTCGACATGCATGCTCAAAAGTAGCGGCAAAGATCCGAAATGAATCAGGTAAAAATGTATCTGATGTAGCTATGAGGCGTGCTTTGAGATGGGAAGGTTTGGTTGTACATGTGAAACAGAAGAAACTGTTATTGGCATCTAGGCACGTTCTAGCTCAGTTGAGGTTTACTCAACGTTATGCAAATTAGACTATACAAGATTGAAAACGCGTTATTTTCAGTGATGAAACGAAGATAAACAGATTCAACTCCGATGGTAGGTCGTGGTGTTGGATTATAGATGGGGAACGTGTTCAACCACAATATGTTCAACAAACAGTCAAACACGGTGGTGGACATGTCATGATTTGGGGTTGTATTACGGCCTTTGGCCCTGGAGCTTGGTATAGGATTGAAGGTACCATGGATCGGCATCTGTACAAATTTATTTTGGAAAACTTTTTGTGGTGTACAATCCGGCATTACAATTTGGTTCCAAACAACATGGTTTTTCAACAAGAAAATGATTCAAAACATACTAGTAAGATGGTGTAGGAGTGGCTTAAGTCACAACCTTTTTAACTTCTCCAGTGGCCTCCTCAATCACCGGATTTGAATCCCATTGAGCACTTTTGGGCTCTTTTGAAACGACATTTGAACGAATTCTCTCCACCTTTAAGAGGAATTGAAGAATTGTGGGAGCAAGTATGCAATGTTTCTTCTAATTTCACTGTGGAAGATTGCATGGCACTCTATGAGAGCATGCCACAACAAATTGATGTTGTATTGGCTGCTAGAGGCTACTGGACTGATTATTGAAGTTCATAGAGTTGCATCGAACAATACTGAGTACTTATATAGAGTTGTTGATTTTCAGGTGTAAAAGATTTTTCAGTTTTCAATTTGATGTACAACTCCACATATTTATACATGACTTTATTTGCTATTCATAGCACTTTTCTTCTTTGAAAAACAGTATCCAGATTGTACACATTAGATTGCCAAAGTTTGCTTCTTCAACTAAGTACTCAGTTTTGTTTGTCACTGTAACTAGCCTAATTTCTAATCAGGATGCTCAAAGAAATCCATAAACTCCTTCAACAAATTGTCTCTAATTTAAATGCAAGGCACGAATGTGTTTGTGCAAAATACAAAGTTTCATTTATTCAGCAACTGCATAAATACCAACAATTAGTTAATTAATCATTCAAGAATCCCAAATGTAATAATAACTTATAAGTACCATAATAGATACATAAAACAACTTGTCTATCTTTCAACAACCAAGTTGTTAAAACACATGTGAACAAGACGAGTTGAATTGAACAATTTGTTTCTCAACTACCGAGTGTCTCACTCATAGCTCACTTTAATCTTATAATTACTCAAGTTACAATTTAGATCTCTTCTATTCTATTTCAATCAAAAGTATACCAAGACACTTTGACAAATTGTTTTCATATAATTTTAAACATCATATAACACCATAAAATGGTATCTCAATAATCTACCAACTCAAATTTGTAGGATTGATAGATTAATTTTGTAATATAAATTTAGGTTTGATCACTAAGGATTTAGAAGTTGAATACTTAAAATAATAGGATAATTTGTAGCCAATTATCTTTAACAACTCTATATGTTTCAATTTGTCAGTTACATTCCAATACACAAAATTCCAATACAAGATTTTATCTAAGACAAGCAAAATATTTATTTAATTCTAAAGTATAGGGATTCATTTTAAATTTTTAACAACTACACATATGAGAGTTTAGTTTTTTTTTTAAATGCTTCAACTAAGAGCTTAAATAGACCATGACAACCTGCATATATCCCTCGTGAACAAATACCAATTCAATTTAAATAGACATTGTTCAACTTGTCTCTACTCAAATTTGTATTACTTAGGATTTAATCGACTGTTTTAGCTCTACATTACAAATAGATACTAATTAACTCATAGTAAAAATAAGTTGTCAACTAGACCACATTCACACTACAAGGCTATTTGAACTTAAAATGAAAAAAATAATTTGTCTATAGAGTCCCAATGGATGAAATGAGAGCTTACATCCTACCACTAAAAATATACAAAATCAAACTAAAGAAAGCATAGAAACAATACAATAAACTTCAACGTAAGACAAATAGAACAAAACTGTACAACTTGAAAAAATAAATATTTAGCTAGTGTAGCGTAATTCTCTTAAATCAACTATAGTGACTTTCTTCATCACAATTCTCTCTTCATTAAGTATAGTTCAAATTTGAAATCAATTGAACACTAAACAATCTGAAGCTAAAAGAAGACTAGTAGGACCCCTAGAGATTGGTACATTGGACAAACTATTTAGATATTTTGTCTGCTTGAGATTCAAGTGAGTTTGGTGGCAAGTTTAGAATTTTAAACAAATTATCTTAACTTTTTACAATTCAACAATTTATAGGGAATAATCTTATGAGACTTTTTTTTACATTTACATAGAGGCAAATTGTTGTAGAAATAGTTATTTGAATCATATACTAATTAGTAATTACGCTAGTTAAATAATTGTTGGAACGATTTGTTAAATGATAAAAGAATATCAAAAGTAATTAAGAAATATGGACTTATATAAACATAAATATATTTGTACAATATATATCTTGGCATCTTGACTATCTTTGATAGGTCATTTGCATGACAATTTGTTGTCTTACTTTGACAATTTGTCAAAAAATTAACTTCTACTAAGTAGAACTAAGATTACATTTATATATCCACAACATCAGGGTTGGATTGTTAAGCTTAGAAATAAGAGCAAAAATTAAATTGTATACATATGTGGTGAAATTGCATCATATACAAAGATAAATCTCCACATTATTTTATAATACAAATGACTTTAGTCACAAATTGATAAACAAGTTGACCATTCTTTTGATTTTGAATCCTTATACAAATGGTCTTGCTGTTTGTGAAATAAACAAAATCTAAATTAAATCTAAACTACAAGATCTAATGTTGTTTCTACATAAGACTAATTTGATTGCTATTAGAGCTAACAATGACAACCAATTAAGTCATTTTTTTTATGTTCAACTTTTTAAAATCTATAAATTTAATAAATTTCTAAATTCACTAGCTTTCGAGTTTGTAAATCATTATATGAGTTTAATTTTTGGTAAAATTCTTTGGAACTTTCTCATAAAGAGAAAAGAAACTTATCTTTTACCTTAGAAATATAATTTTTGTTTAAATCAATGCCTAAAAGCAAAAGTTATGCCAAAATAACTTTAAAATGGGGGAGATCAAGTGGCAAAAAAACACATAAAAAATTGAAATAATTTTTTTTAGATATTGTTCATTTTAGAGTATATTTTTGCTTAAATGAAAAAATTTGATTCATTCCATTTGGATTAGTGATGTGAAAATTATAGGGTTTCTTGTTTTACAGCAATCAAAGCATCTTCTTGAAAAAACTTCTATTTCATTTTGAATGCATACATAATTTTCAATCTATACATCTCAAAATTTTTACTACATGATCTAAAAGAAGTGTAGAATAAGATTTTATTATTAGATTTCTAAAAATATACTTTTTCTAATTTCTTAGGTGAATGCAATAGAAGTCAAAGTTTTGGATGGTTTTTGACATAAAAAATGGCCTTGGGACTTTAAGGATTACTACTGTAATATTTTTTTCTACACTAATTAAAAATAGTATCACTTTGGTGAATTAATGTTGACCAATATATTAATATTGATTTTTAGAATTACCTATACAAATCAATTAGATAATGCTATAAGTTTGTACTCTTGTAATGAATATTATTACCAACAATATTTATAGAGATCTTTTTCTTTGAATATTGTAAGTATTGGACAAGATTGGCCCTTTCTTTTTGGAGCAATTTTTTTGTTCTACAACATAAAGTGTGATGGATGCTAAATTATATATATATTTTTGTCAATATTCATTTTTTTCCACTATATAAGTTATTGAATTTGAAAAAACAATTTCCCTAAAATTTTGGCATCTATTTTTAGAGTTCATGAATGTTTGCCGACCATGTGCTAGAGCTATGGCAATATGAATACTTAATATTTTTAAAAATATATATTTATAAAGAATGGAAAAAAATTTGCTTTTAAAAATCAAGTAGTGTAGGCAATACTAAATACCATTATTACTATAGTATTACTACAATTCAATATGGATATTGCCACAAAGTTTGTACAAAAACAATCACCGTATGAAAAAATCAATTTGAATTGGCACTCAAGTGCTAAAATTGAATTTCCACATCAAATTCTAAAGGGGGTCCACATCACCTCAACCCATTCACAAGGTGGTATGTGACAAATTTTTAATGAAGAAAATGACTTAATTTTTGTAGAATCTAACTTTCAAGTAGGCTATGTTCATGAAGAAACCAGTAGCTAGTTCAAAGTTAGCTGGTGGGATTGGGAAAAAAACTGGTTGACATTTGAAAACATTGACCAAAAACTAGTGAAAAAATCTATAAAATTTCTAATTTGCGTAAAAAGTAGAGGAATCCGTACTTGAAAAACCAGTTCAATTTGGGAATTGAAGGAATATCGCCTGTGAAGCAGACAGATTCTCACAGCGAATGTCAGCGTGCAGACTTGAGACAACTGGTTCACGGACTTTGCTGCAATGCCGAGTTTAGTAGCAGCTGCTTTCCTTTATATTTGTTTATTTTTGAACCAAATGGAATTCTATTGCAAAACAACGCTTTTCTTATATTTAGACGGTAACTATTCTCAGTCCAACTGAATTCTCTCCACTTCTCCAATATGATTCTCTGAAATGGTTATTTCTTATAGCCAACAGTACGTCCATATTTAGCAGATCTCGCCACTCACTCTCCATTACAGTAGTTGCAAACTTGAGCAAAACTGAAACAATTTGTGGTAAAACTTTTTCAATCTCACCCTGTTTAATAACTAAATACTCTGTACCCTTGTAGGATCGCAGGTAACACGGACTCTCCAACAAAGTAAAATTCACATGGTTGGCCTCACTGGAGGTGAAATTTTGAGTTGCATCTGGAAATTTCGAACAAAAGTATGGATGCGATGAAACTCAAGTTCTCATTTTCGAGGGGGAAATGTGAGTCGTCAAATCAATGACAGTTGCAACCCATGTAATGAAAGGAGAATTTTTTTTTCAAGTCTCATTCATCATACTGTAAGTTTTGACATCAATTCTCGGCTTCCACAGCATGTGTATAACCCGTTATTTCAGGTCATGGAAATAGGGAATGCAAGCCGAAATGTATTGAAGAATCATTCTGTTTTTGATAGCAGAGCCACTCTATCAATACAGCGTGCAATCTTCCCGCATTGTTGGAAACTCACCCCAAACACTAGTTGCACCGGAGTTCAAGGAGTAGGAAAAGGGAGCTGAGAAGAGACAAATTGCCTCGCTCCCTTTAATAAGTTAAAATGAACAAAATGCATGTTCACTCTTTTGCTGAGAGGTTTCTAGCACACACTAGTAACCCCTCCTCTCATTGTGAGACCATGTTTGGGTCCTTATCTTATTCCACAAAAGAGAGATGAACAAAGGTAAAAGGACCAATTCTAAAATGAAAGAGAGTCAATGTGCAACTATGACAATATTTTGTCTTTAAATGGACTCACCAAAGAGAGCCCACATAGCACAACAATCATTTAGTAGGCCTATGGTAGTAGCACGCCTAATAACTAGTGATGGGTAGGGGGTCCATTTCTTGGCAAAACCTATTGAACCTTCAAACTCATACTCTAAACAAGCAATCATTTGAAGGACCATAGAAAATGCTCTTAGTGCCGTACCACTAATTGTTGAAGCCCACACTATTTTGAATTAGGGATGATTGAAATATTATTGTGTTGTATTGATTTTCAAAGTAATCAAATTTTGTAGTGACACTAATTTTGTAGGTGACAAGAATTCCCCCTCACTATAGTATTGGTACAAATTAGTGCAGTTATCAGTACACACCTGAACGCTTTCAATTCAGGGACATGCAACGATATACAATAACAACTTCGATTCCAGTATCTTTGCAAACGGTCACAACATTAGAACTTTTCATGGCAAACACCTCAAAACCTAAATCATTACGAGTCTTGGTGGTCAGAACATAGTGCAAATGAGTGCCTCTGTTTCTGGCACTCTAAATTATGCCAATACAATAAAATTGATGCTTCAACTCTCATTTTTGAGAATTGACCCCTCCAGCTCTAGTCTCTCAATTCTTAAAGAAAAAAACTTCTCCAGATTGCAAAAAATGCAAAACTGAAAGCTCTTGATTCAACAGGAGAATTCCACACTGTGTCCAGCACCCTTCTTCAACGTTTCATGAAAGACTATCCAGCGCACTAAACTCAACATAATTGCTTTTAGCCCCAACATGGCTTTTTAATTAATTTGGACCCAGTTGACAGTGCTCTGGACCCAACATTGCTTATTGTGATAGCAACCGTATTTCTCACTACTCAATCCACCTAAATATATATTTCCAAAGTCACTGATTCTCACATCATTTTAAAATTTTATTTTTCGACACAAATAGTCCTTAATCTCCTTTTTTTTTTCCTCTTCTTTTTTTGGTCCACATTGTTCTTTATTTTTTTCACATGATCAAGTCAGTAACCACCCCCCAAACAGCAGTTGCCCCTGGCTCCAAATCACATCACCGAGTCGTCACATAATCCAACAACCCCAACCGCATCACAACTGAAAAAGAACCCTCAAAAACCAAAAACCAAAAACCAAAAAATTAGTGCCCTCCAGTCTAAAAACACCATTTAAACTGGCCAGCCCATTTAAAACTATTCCCAGGAATGTGCATTAACCGCCGATGCCCAGCGTGTCTCCCTCCTGAGCTCTTGAGGCTTCGGTTCTCCACTTCACACACACACGATGCTCCTCCTACGAATCTCACACACCTCCCATTCGCCTGTTTCTGTACATTTTCGCAACCCCAAATCTAGATTCCGGGCTACTTATCAACAGTTTCGGGATCCATCATGATGTCAAGAGTTTGTATTCGGTGGAAGGCTTCAACAGTCGAATTGAACCGCGGCGCGTAGGAGCAGCAGCGTCTGTAGTTTTCACTATCCTGAAACTCCGCGTTTGATTCCTTTTGATAAATCAGGTTATGGAGGACAAATGGTGGTGGTTTATGTCAGGATACAGGGACAGACTAATAAAGTACTGTTGTGTCAGATTCAAGGACTGTGCCCACGAGTGTCTGGCGAAGAGAATGCTCAGACACGGGGGTGCCGAGTCTTGTGTCTAGTGCGATGGCTGGTGGTTTGGATGATTTCTGATCTGATGCGAATTTGGTAGTTGAAGAATTGAAAAAGAAGAAGAAGTTTGAAGTTTGAAGTGGGAAAGATTGAAGTTGCGGAAAAGGTGGTTTTGTTGGTAACGATGACGGAGCTTCAGAAGCGTGTGGTCACGGGGAGCGATATGTATGACGAGGTGGACGTTACAGCTACGTTTGATCTTCCCGTGGACTCCGAGCATAAGGCGATGGCGGTGAAAATCATCAATGTTGCTCAACCCCACATGCGCGCGTTTCATCTGGCGTGGATCTCGTTTTTCACTTGCTTCATGTCCACGTTCGCGGCGCCGCCGCTGATTCCCGTCATTCGAGATAATCTCAACCTCACCAAGCCGGACATTGGGCAAGCCGCCATCGCGTCCGTGACGGGTAAGCTCGCCTTACCTTATTTCCAATGCAGCGGACATGTCATGCGTCATTGACACTCAGAATGCGAATGAGAGAATAATTAATGTACCAGAATTATGGTGTCATGTACTCGATCGTCCCCTGTCCAAATTAGATGTACATTACATTCTCAGATGAATTCAGAAAGCGGAAGAGTTGGGCGATCGGAACAGGTGTTCAATGCCTGTAGTTCCAATTTCGGTGACTGTAGGCGATTGTTGAAAAATTTCTGACTGGTAGCGAGTTCTAGTTTGAATGTTGAATGCTGATGAGTTCGAACATGGAATGCTGCCGATTTTGAATAATGTGAAATGCTGAATGCTGATGGGTTCGAACGTGGAATGCTGCCGATTTTGAATGTGAAATGCTGAATGCTGTCGAGTTTGAATGTTGAATGCTGACGAGTTTGAATGCTTGATTGCAGGTTCGATCTTGTCGCGTTTGGTAATGGGCGCCGTCTGCGACGTCGTCGGCCCCCGCTACGGCTCCTCCTTCCTCGTCATGATGATCGCGCCGGCCGTCTTCTGCATGGCTCTCGTCGAAGACCCCCAAGGCTTCATGATCTGCCGCTTCTTCATCGGCTACTCCCTGGCCACTTTCGTCTCTTGCGAGTACTGGGTGAGCTCCATGTTCAGCACCAGGATCGTCGGCACGGCTAACGGTCTCGCCGCAGGCTGGGGCAACCTCGGGGGTGGCGCCACCCAAATCATCATGCCTCTCTTCTTCTCCCTCATCCGCGACACTTTCAATCACCCGGACTTCACCGCCTGGCGGATCGCCTTCTTCCTCCCGGGATGCATGCACATCATCATGGGCTTACTCATCCTCTTCTTCGGACAAGACCTGCCCGATGGGAACCACTCGCAGCTCCGCGTCGTCCAAGGCGGCGACGTCAAGGAAGCGTTGACGAAAGCGATTTGGTTCGCGATGAAGAGTCCGCGAGCCTGGCTCTTCTTCGTGCTTTACGGTTACTGCTTTGGGGTCGAGCTTACTGTCGACAACATCATCGCCCAGTATTTCTACGACCGTTTTGACCTGAATCTTCACACGGCGGGTGTGATCGCCGCGACTTCGGGACTCATGAACATCTTCTCACGTCCTGTTGGGGGTTACCTCTCCGACGTGTGCTCCAACCGCGCGGGGATGCGCGGCAGGTTATGGTATCTCTGGTTCGTGCAAACCATGGGCGGCGTATTCTGCATCGCTTTGGGGAAAATGAGCCACCTCTCGGCAGCCGTGGTCACCATGATCATCTTCTCGATTTTTGTGCAAGCAGCGTGTGGGGCTACCTTCGGGATTGTGCCGTTCATCTCCAGACGGTCCATGGGTGGGATTATCGGCATGACGGCCGCGGGAGGGAACTTGGGGTCTGTCGTTACGCAGTCGTTGTTCTTCACGAGTGCGAGCTATCATACGGAAGTGGGATTGGTGTACATGGGGTTGATGATCGTCGCATGCACATTGTTAGTGGGAATGGTGTACTTCCCGATGTGGGGGGGAATGTTCTTCCCGCCGAACCAGGCCGTGTCCGAGGAGGATTACTACATTGCAGAGTGGTCGGAGTTGGAGCAAGAGCAAGGGTTGCATCTACAGAGCATGAAGTTCGCTTTGAATGCGAGGAGTGAGAGGTGGGGGAAAACGGGAGCGGCGAGCGAGGCGGATCCAGAGGGAGACAATGATTCAGGGGATCGATCCGGGCTGTCCATGTTCAAATCTTACGCGCACTGATCAAACGCATCCCATCGCATGGATCCATCCACTTGATTTCAATCCTGAAATGGATCCATGACAAAACGAAACAATCACAAGACGTAACAATCACAAGGCGTAACGATCACATTCCCTGATTTTATGACGCCATGGCTCGATGCATGCGACTTTAAAAAAAAATTCTAGAGCTTGTCAACGAGCTTCGATCTGGTATGGCGGTTTCGCGCAGGAGCTTCGTCGTCGACCTGTGCTCCATGATGGAGTGACGATGTTTGAACCGCGTTTTATTGAGGGAGGGATCGCTTTGTAGAATAGGGGCATACATGTCCTTCATCTGGGACTTATAGGGTTTTGTTGTAGTTGTACCATCCACTTACCAGAAATCATACGAATTGCCAATTGCATATTCTTTCAACAAAAGCTTGAATGAGCGCTGTTTGTTTTCAACATTGGATTGAGTGTTTGGGCCTGCATCGATGCATTGGACTTTTGGGTTGTGCTCGCGCTTTCACAACGAGCTTCGATCTGCCGTGGCGGTTTCATGCATGTGCCTCATCGATCTCTGTTTCATGGTGGAGTGACGTGTTTGGACTAGTCCGTGTTTGTTTGCGGGAGGGATCACTTTCAGTAGACTAGGGGCATATATACATGCACGTCCTTCACACGGGACTTCATCATAGAACAGCATTGGAAAAATGCGTACAATCATGCAGTGTTTTGTTGTAGTTATCAAACAGGATCACCTATTTCCAACCACTTAAGCAATTTTACCTATCTGCGGCATGGGGAAGGTTGAGAAAAAAATTTCCCCATGTAGAGAAATAGATTTAAGAAAGATTTCATAAATTTTTATATTTTTCCCCTAAAAAAATTATCATGAAATTTTTTCATAAGCATTCTATTTATTCCATTCTTGATATTTATATAGGCAAACCAATTTCCAACCCGAGCTGCAAGAATTGGATACTGATTGGAAATAGGTCATCTCCTTTATACCATCCATGTACCAGAAATCATACGAATTGCTAATTGCACATAAGCATATATTATTCTTTCAACAAAAGCTTGAATGAGCGGTGTTTCAGTTTTCAACGCTGGATTGATTGTTTGGCCCGGCTCAAACGAAAGTTCGTTACCCTCATATTCGTTGTTATGCTGTTGTTGTGCGTGAATGTGACTTTGAAAATTTGTACTTTCCAGTGCTCCTCTATCTATTAATACGCAGTGTTACGATTCATGTCACAAAATCTGTCTCCATCATGGAAAAATATCATCCAGTTATTTCACCCAACATTCACAATGAAAACCTAGAGCACGACAAGTGAGCATTCTTCCTAGATGTGAGCGTGATGATTCATTGCAATTTGAAGTTGCTAGTATTATAGTAAGTGCATTTTGTCATGGAATCCTATCATATTTTCATCCAAGTTTTCTTTGCAATTGATGGTCACGTTCTCATCCTTATACATTTTTCAACCAAACTTTGGAAGCACTCTTGAGTTTATCATATAAATTTTGACAAAAAAAGTGAACATATGTTGTGTTGTGCAAAATTTTTGTACTAATAGGAAATTTGAAATTCAAGGTATTCCATACGCCATTTTTCCATTTATTTCCTTCTTTAGCTCTAAAATCCAAAACTAGTATAGATTTCAAAAATCATGGTCTAAACATAAAAGTGCCAAGTTTGTAGAATACCACCAATTTAACAAGTTTTGTTTACTACTGACTTAGTGTGTTTTGAGTTGCTCAACTGAAACCTCGAAGCTCTACACTCCAGGAGTGTCATAGATCTGAGATTTAACAAGAGTGTCTCAAAATGCTCCGACCCAAAATGTTTCAGAGAGGCATCAAATAACCGCTCTTCTTCCTAATTGAGTCCTTTTTTCGAATCGTGAATTTTGTGAAATCATGCAGATGTAACTAATATTTCCACTGCGGATATATACGTTGTTTTGGCAAATTTCGGAGAACCGGCATGAGTGATTTCCATGTGTTGAGAGTTGGAACTTTTACATGCTCAGTTAGAATTTTCATAGTCTGAATTTTCGTTTTCACCTGCATTATGAAGTGAAGATGTTATATTATATTTATACTTTATTGTTTCAGGAACATTATTTGAAAGCTTCTCGAATCAGTCCGACAGCTGAATCTTGCAGAGCATGACCCAACATTTGCATGCATTGACCTTGGTGGTGGCCACATCTGTTATTAACCTGGGATTTTATTTGTGGTGAAAATTTTTGCATAGTAGCGAATTTGGACCAAAAAACTTGAATTTGCTAGACATTCTTCAATTTTGAATGAATGATATTGCCACACTTATATAAATGCACATAATTTGAACATACGAATAATAGATGTTTCATCCAAAACTTAGCAAATATTTATGGATGTAAATAGATTCATCACTCCAGATGCACGTTACAGTTCCACTCAATGCACTGCCTTGGGATAGTTTTTGTTTTTGTTTTGGACACAAATGAAACGGATGTCTTGGACAGTTGAACAAAATATTCCTGATATAATTCTAAAGAGACATACTTTATGGTGTGGCGAGTACAATCATTGTCCTCGCCGGACATTTGTACGACTTCGTGCAACTCATTCGTACGACTTGGTACAACATATCATTCAACACGTACTAAAGAAAATGAAAGCAGGTTATGTTTAGATTAAGACAGTGAGTGGAAAATTACAGTACTTTTTGCTTGTAAATTCAATAGTTTTGAATAGGATTCCACTCAAGAAAGTTCGAAGTCAACTTACCAGGACTTGAAAGCATGTGCAACTATTGCCAGTCGTCTTTGCATGTATCGAACACGCACAACCAACCTTGAATTCAGTGGAGAGATTTACGATTACTTAACACTCTCTACTCGAACCATTGAATCATATGTCAAGTCCACTTTTCAAAGCAGATTTGTCACCATTCCATTGGATAGTCAGAAAAGCATAATAACTCATAACGTAGACCCTCTTTCTACACCTTTACATTTGCAAAAGTACAGAAGCAGATGTTTGTGATGAACTTTTAAACTTGGCACTATGTCCCACAATGCTCTTGAGTCACCAACTCTAAAGCATTATCTAGTTCATATTTTGAAATTTGCAATTCGTAAGCGATTGGTGGGCTTTTAAAAACAATTTGAGATTGTGAATGACCTTATCTCATAACGCAATGGTGTGTATTACATATGCCAATAAATCCTGACCTCTTCAATCAAAGTCAGTCTTGTTATATTGGTGGAAATTCACAACATTGGCACTATTGGCACTTTCCAGATGAGCACCCGGAAACATAAATCTATACCATTGTTAGCTTCCGGAGCTTTGTGCGGTCGAATGTCATAATGTTCGTAATTGTGCTCGTAATTGACGCTCGTAATTGTGCCAATATAATAAAAATTCACGTTGATGTGACCGCTCGGGATCCCAAAAGAAAAACCTCAAGTGACAAAGTTTGAATGTATCATAAGTGGACTCACTGTAGTCTATCAATGTGGCATGTGTGCGGGGTATTCCAAATGTCATTTTAGAGGTCTAAAATGACAGACCTCTAAAATGTCAGACCTCTAAAATGACATTTGGAATACGACCTCTAATAATTAACAGTCGTTCCGAGTGTTTTGACTAAGTGGTAGATCCCCATGCTTGGGAATGTTTTCCTCTGACTTTGATTTCCGCATCAATTTCTAAGAAAGAGAAGGATCACATCGTCATATTTGCTAAAATGGTGAAAGTACGAGAATGTGGCTCATTTCCAGTCGTCTGTCTGGAACCTCAGAAACATACCTTTAGAGCTAGAGCTCGGTGAGTCTGTGCACTTCAATATCACAAGTTTTTTTCCTTCGAGGAACCTTTGGTCATACTTTTAAAATTGGAAGATCATTCATGTAACGGAAGAACTGTACAGAACAGAGCATGAAACGTCGGTTTCACTCTATTGTATGTCTCCTTGGTCATCAAAATCAAGGACATGAAGCCATCATGTGATTCAAGATCACACTATCAATTAATGAATTTGGTTAATACGTATAGAAATTTTAGGTTCTGCGTACTCTTCAGCGCTAATCACTTGTAGACTGAGAGTCTCTACACATCAATTCAACGAAGACACTCAAAGCTGACAGCGACATATACGTGTCTTGCTAATTTCATAGTCCGAGCTAGATCCTACAGCATTCCACAGCTGGACATTTGAACAACTACAAGCAAATTTTCTGAAACAAACCTGTACACAGTTTTATTGCACTTGATTGCCTAAACTTGCGATACGAAATGGTACATTTCGTGCCATCTCAAAGAATGATGCATCAACGAATCAGTCTCAGCACCAGGTACGAAATCAAGTAGCTCGAGCTCCGCAAAATTTATGGCTCTCATCCAACCAAAATTGATCAGTCTCCGAACAGACAATTCCAAACAGACTGATCGATCCCTCAAGGTTGTCTACTAGTCCTTCAATTCGATCTCAAGAGAGTTAAGCACTTGTTGTACCCAAAGTAATCTCTCCAGTGACCTCTTCAGTGATCTCTCCAGTGATCTCTATATAGATTTCTCAAGGAAAGCACGCTGTCTCCCATTACATGAGTTGGAAGAGTATCGCACCTCTACTTTATGTACAAATCCGACCCTGCTGTGTCACCGTGTGAGCTTGCACGTTTTCTCAATCACGCTGCTTGGATCCTTCCCCTGCGGAGGCTTCACCGCAACCTCGCAACCCACTAACACCTTCACTGCAAACGAAGTCACCGCCCCCACTTTCACCCTCACCTTAGCACTCGCACGCACATGAATCCCCACTCTCGCCCCTTTCACATCCGCCGCGAGCCTCTCTCCTAGCGTCCCAGGCGTAAACACAAAATCCTCCACCACAAACTTCGACTCCAACTTCGTGACGTTCCCGTGCCCCAGTGAAAATTTCGCCACTTCGCTATGGCCGAAGACATGCCCGCGGTAGGAGCTCTCAATCCTAATGCTTTCGTACTTGAAGCCCAGTCTCTTGTTCGGATTCTCAGCAGTAATAGTGAACATCGCGTCTGCAGTCAAATTGAAACTCGGTGCAGTGACATTCAAGGTCCGAAACTCGACATTCTCCACAGAGTATCGTGGCGCGTGAATGGGTCGTAAGATTAACCACGTGATGAGCGCAGTTAGACCTAAGAGAATGCTTGCTGTGATGAATATCGAGCAAAGGGAGCAGCAGCAACAACAGAAAGATGGGAAGAAGTCACAGCGACGTCGGCGACGGGGTTTAGGGTTGCTGTAAGAGGGGAGAGAGGATGGCATGAAGTAGGCAGTGCTGGGGTTGGGCGAGTTTAAGTGGTGGAAGTGTAAGGGGGAGGGTGGTCGGTTGTACTGGTAGGATTGTGAACGAGCACATGTGTCGAGAATAAAACTGGCGCTGCTGGTGCGAGATGGTAGGCTCTCCTGGAACTCGGGCTCATGGGATCGATCAGGCTTGCAAATGGGTTCGGAGCCTTTGAGGTCTTTCATGTCGAAATTCTCTTCGATTTCGCCCATCCAAGCAATCTTCTGGGGAGCTCTAGCTAGGTCCTCCCCAAGTCAATCAATTAGAGTAGTGCAATCTGGGTTGGCTAGATCGATTACATCAAACTCATAACGGGAGTCGATCTCCCAACTGCGAGCTTGCCGAGCTAGCTAGTAAGAGCAAATTCGTGCAGCTCGAAGGGAATCCCACCGAAGTTGCGCATATATCGCGCTTGCAGTAACACGGGTTTTCAATCTGCAAAACGCCAGCTAGTAACAGCAAATCCGTTGAAGAACTGCGAGCTAGTAACAGAAAATTTGGTAGCAGATTCCTGCAACTGGAATCGATTGAATCCCGTTGCAGAATTGCGACCTAGTGGGAACAATTTTAGGCCCAGATTCCAGCAGTTAGAAATGATCGAATTTTGAATTCCGTTGCGAAACTGGGAGCTAGTAACAGCAAATTCGGGACCAACTTCTAGACCAAATTCCTGCTGCTAGAATCGATCGAGTTTCGTTGTGAAACTGCGACATAGTAACAGCAAATTCTAGACCAAATTCCAGCAGCTAGCTAGACTCGATCGAATTGAATCCCACAGTGATTCCGAAACTGCAAACTAGCAATTACAGCAAAACTCTCACTGACATCTAGAATTGATCGAAACCCGTAGTGAAACTTTGAATTTGTGGAGCTAGAATTCCTTGAATCTCGTGGAACGCTGGAATTATTAAAGTGTCGTTTTTGTCGAGCTAGATTCAATAACGGGGTTGACTGTAGCCTCTCCCCGTCCGAGGACGACGGAATCTTGAGGCGGTTTTCCTCGCGCGTGGTGAATCTTCAATCAACGAAGTTGAATCTTCATTGAATCTGGATTGAATCTTCTGGAAGTGTAATGGGCGAATGGATGGGTTGAGAATCTGGATTGGGGGGTTAAGATTGAGGCGTACATGAATTCTAAAGGACTTTTCTTTTTCTTTTTCCTTCTTTTTTTATGAAACAAAGGACTTTTCTTTCGGGAGCAGAGTTCATGTGGAGTGGTTCATTTGTATTTGACCCTGGATTCTAGAGACCTCACGTACTTGTTGACGTTGGGTGGCGACGTGGTGTTCAGGGCAGGTGCTTGGAAGATTCCGGCGATGAGTTTCATTTTATTTTTTAAGGCGGAATTATTATGCATAACATTATTGGCACATGCAGGTGGTGAATATTACTAAATAGTGTCACTGAGACAGGTGTCGCTCCCTGGCCTCTATTGGTTCAAGGGGCATCAACGTTCCAAAATTCACTTGTTAACAGCTAAGGTATGACCACCCATAATCCACAGAATAAGCAACTGTGGACATGATGTGGGGTATATAGTAAGGTGAAGGAAATATTTTCACAAGTGTAGAGATAGAAATGAAAGGGATTGCCAAAATTTGGTAATTTTATCACTAAAACTGAATTTACTATGAAATTTGGAAGGCAAAAGTTGGTCTAGGCCCATATTCAATGTATAGACTATTTCAAAACCACTCATTTAAGAAACTACTTCTTGTTCACTTTAGCACTTCAAACCAAGCAAATGTGTCATGAAAAGAATGGAGGAATTGATGGTTGGAAATCAAGAACTCATGTTTGGAAATTAGTCCTAGCCTCTATTGCATTTTTACCGACCCTATTGACTCTCAATGGGGTGCTAGTTGGTTGGTGATGGGTGGCTCTACCTTACACCCATATGCATTGTTCCTATCAAAAAAATCACCAAATTTTTTTGATGGATCTTGTTGGAAGTTTAAAGGATATTTTAGATTCCTTTTTTGTGCATTTTTTAGACACCATATGAACCAAATATGAATTTTCAAATTGTTGAAAATAGTTGTATCCAAACATGACCCTAGCTAGGCTCTCATAAATAAATTTTTGTGCATTTTTTAGACACCATATGAACCAAATATGAATTTTCAAATTGTTGAAAATAGTTGTATCCAAACATGACTCTAGCTAGGCTCTCATAAATAAAGGCAATACATTTTAGATAGGATTGTGTACTATAAAGGGGTTGGTTTTAGAAAGTGCAATTACCTCAAGAATCTTGGTGTCCCTTGAATGGATTATGAATGTTTTCAAGAGCTTTACATGGGAACTATTTATCAAAATCAACATTATTCAAAGTTACTATAAATTGAAATATTAGTATATTGTACCAATTTCTACAAAACCAAAATTTTGTAGGGACATAAATTATTTAGGTGACATTGATTTCGCTTCCTCACTAATAGACAAAATTCACCTGCATGATGAAGGGAAGCTCTCTTTTGCTCTGGGTGGTGAAATGGAGACTTACTGTAGACTTACAGTACAGTACAGTAGCGTGGCAGCCTGACAATATGCACCGATTTCTTAAATCATAAAGCTAACAAATGTGTGGAGCGGTGTTTCGACTAACAACAGTAACAAGCAGACGAAGTGGACTTCTCACAAAACGTGTCACATGGAGCACGTTGACTAAGGTCTTCGTTTGGTAGGCTTGGTTTGCATTCACATTTGACAATGCTCTCTTGATCCGGTAAATAATGTCAGTGATTTTGTTTGACGTGATCATAATTTTTCATGAGAAATATTAAAGCATTTCAGTGGCAAAATTAAAATTTGCAATGTGGGTGTTGCCTGCCAGAGCTGCAGTGATAATCAGACCTTTTTCCAGTCTGAAGCCAAACAGCCCGCCAGTGACTCCCCTTCATTTTCAACTCAACTCATCTCACCACTGGGCCTCTTGGCCTCCCGCACCTTTCAATTCAGTGACAAGGTTAATTTCAGTCAAATGAGTCAATTGAATTAGACAGTCACATTTACTGAATTGCTTGCCTACTTCAGCTTTCAGTTCCTTGTCAGTAGCTACCCACTGGAGGATCTCTGAGACACCGCGTACGTAACGAACTGAAGCTTTTCTGTTCGAGTTCAAAGTACATTAATTTTACGATCACAAACACTGTCTACCTACTCCAAATTTACCAAAAAGAGTTGGAGGACCATGCTGGCATGTGCTGAGCAGATGATCCATTTGAAATTAATTTTTATAAATGATCAGTTAAGGCAGTGCATAAGATCGATCGAGCGGTACAAAGAGCTAACTTACCTCACCGAATTTCACTGCAAGTGACACCTCAGATTCAATTCTCAGACTATGCAAGCCATGCATGCATTTGTCATCCTAGCTCTGCGCTCAACCCTCTCTAATGACACTCTGAAATTGCACATGCATACCCTTCTTGAAAATCTGTCATGTTGTGTACACATCTAATTGATTCGACGATTTCCACCCACTGGTCAAGAAATTAAAACCTGTCATGAACAAGTCATGAGAGTGCAATTAGAAATCTATTAGGATCACTCGGAGGAATTTAAGGTACCAGAGGAATGTCACCAGAGGAATTTAAGGTACTTGGATAACTCACCTGCACTTCATCCCCACCGACATTTGTACTTGAAATTCATGCTTCAATCTCATCAGGTTTGCAAATTCTCTCATGAATCCACAACTTTGCTTTCATTGTAAATTAACAAGCATCCGGCTACGGAGTACGCTTTCTTTTTTGTTCACGACTTTGATGGTATTCTGACTTGGCGAGAAGGCATAATAATGGAAACTGTAATTACATTGTGAATTCAGAATCAATCAAGGGATTAATTGGAGATGGTTGTGTATGAATTTTACACCGATATTTGAACCTTCAGTTACCAGTTGCGCAGATCTCTCGACTATAGACGCTAAGTTGACTAGCCATTGACGAGCGAAATTTCTTACATACTGCGATTCTTCAAGCGGGAGTCAATGAACCCAAATTAAAGTGAAATCAGCATTTCCATCCCATGAGGTTTGCGATACTGAAGGTTACGCAATGGTTATATAAACACTGGGCTTCTGAAGTGACCACATACCTTTCTCGGCCTTTTGGCTAAGATCAAGTGTAGTATCTGTTCTTATCAGTTTAATATCTGATACGGGGTCATCGACCTCCATGATATTAATCTAATTTTTTAACGGGTGCGGGTCCATCTGTCAGCTTGCTGCTGGGACTCGCTCGTGTCGCCTTGGTATTGCACTACCTCCCAGGCTGGCGCAGCCCTTCTGACCCAAATCAAACCCTAAACTGGACTACCGAACTAGAACTACGTGACAAAAATATATCGTACCCCGAATCTTCTTGAGTGCCAAAATGCCTAACACATACATGATTGTCAAACTCTCGAAATTTGAATGGAACTGAGGAACCAAGTTAATCTGCAAAGTTATCCCAATGGACGTAATGATTCTGATGATGAAGGATTTGCTTCCTACTCCGTTGAGCCCTGTGAGCTTGAAAATCAGAATTTTGGTGCTTAGAGTTCGAATCACGCGGGGAATCACTAAGTGCACCGACAATGCTTGATGATAGTGGAACTTGCAACCTTGCTATGGAAACTGGCAACAATTCCGACAATGATTATCCCTAGGGCTTTGTGATATAGTCATAATTGTTAAAATTATGGCGAAATTCCAAGAGAACCGGTAGCACTTTCCAGACTGGATTCTTTAATCTTTATATTACAGGTTGCCATAGTTTTTGAGCCCTGTGCGCTTGAAAATCAGAATTTTGGTGCTTTGAGGTTAGCCGTTCTATCGACAATTTCGTTATTTTAGAGTCCTAACTGCACATTCAAGGCTCGGCAATCTAGAATTGGTGTAAGTTTAGGTTTCAAGGCGACTGCCTTGGACTCTTGGAAAGTGTCAATGTCGTGAATATCCGCCAATATAGCGAAAATTGATGTTGTCAAATTTTGATGACAGGCGCCTACAGCGCGCTACCATTGCTGATTGATAAAAAAAAATGACTGAGTGGAAACAAGCTTGAAATTACCTTACCAGAATGAGAGTTTTGTTCGAGCAGCACTGGATAAATTTGAGACACGAGTCTCATTGCCTGCTTACTTCCTCCAGTTCCTTGTCAGAGAGCATCCTGGCTTCCCACTGGAGAATCTTTGAGACACCGAACTTTCTGTCCCGCAAATCATATTTCTGATCACAACATTAGCCAAACGAATCGGGTTACACGAAAACGAATTGGAGGTCCATATTGGCAACTAAGTGCTGAACATTAGGTCCTTTTGAAAATTTTACAAATTCTCAGCTCAGTCAGTGCAGAACTTGTGTGGCTCACAGACATGATCTAGGGTGGGCCCCAAAAAATGTGCCACTGACCCTAAACTGCCAACTTCACTGTGTACATCTCCAAAATGTTTGTTTTAGTGCTTTCAACCTTCTCACCGTCTTCTCACTTCTTGCACTGCCCGCATAGGATTCTTTAGTCGATCATTGCAATGCTGTCGCCCTTCCTTGGCTTCTTCTCACTCTTTGCGTTCTCCGCATAAAAAGAAAAAGAAATACTTGTTTCTTCAACCTATACAACGTAAGTTAAAAGTGTACACACGGAGTGCTGACATTTGTGTGTTGCCATGCACATTTTCAGCACTGGGCAAGCCGAGCGGCATTCTGAACCCGGTGTGGCTACTTTGTTGTCGCTACGGTAATGCATGAGCAGGACTCACCACTTACAAATTTAAGGAAACCAGAGAATTGGGTGTAGGCCATGGCTTTGGCATTGGTTCGTTCCAATTCTATGTGTTGTCCAGTTTGCTTCGTCAAGTCATTGATAGTTATGTTGTGTTCAGAATGAAATTAGGTCCGGGCTTCATAATCACTAACAGGCGAGAAATCTAAGATGAGCTTATTTCAGGTGGTTTGATTTGTACTTGTATTGCATCTCCAATCTAACGATGATTACCAATCTGTGTTAATTGCTGTCAGGATTGTCCCTGAAACCAGGAGTATCACAACAACTCGTGCACGCGCTTCAGGTCAACATCAACCTGCGTGATCAGAAAGCTTTCGTTCGTATTCTAGATGCGAAATTTTAGACGACTTGAATCTTTTCCATGATTTGTGGGAAGATTTCTCCACGGTGAAAGACACTGTTTTCTGCATGTTTTGATATGGTTTTTTGTGCACAGGGAGACCGGGAGGGCGATACCGGGGGGTATTTTTTTCGGGTATGTAACTATACCCCCCCCCAATGTAACTATACCCCCCCAATAAATAAGAAAAATTGGGGGGGTATAGTTACATACCCGAAAAAAATACCCCCCCGGTATCGCCCTCCCGGTCTCCCTGTGGTGGAGAGTACAGGATAAGGGTTTGTGTCTGTGATCATGTTTTTCTCATTTTACCTTGATTTGGCTTGATTTGATTTTGTGTGGTGTGTACAGTGCTACCGATTTTCAATTTTCGGTGCAGGGTGTTGCGTGTTTTGAATTTGTGATTCGCTGTTCTGGTTTTGTCGGCTACAGACTTTTCATTTGCCTTGCTTTGGTTTGGAGATTACAGGACTACCGATTTTCGCCAGTTGCCCTGGTTTTCATTCACTTGAATTTGCGTGAAACCTAGAGTACTACAGTGATTTTCGGTTGGGGTAGGTGTTTTGTATTTGTGATTCGTTCTTCTAGTTTTGCACCACTTTTCATTTGTGGTCGGAGTTTTCACAATACTACTGAATATCTTGCAATGGTACAAAATTGCAAAGCCTTGTACAAAATCTTGAATAGAGAAATTAAAAACAATTATATGAAAACTGGATTGTTGATGCTAAATATAAGCCTCAAAAAGAAATTTGTATTTTAATGTACTAAAAATAATAATCTATTAAGATTTTGTGTGACTTCAAAGCTTAGTTGATATCCAAATGTGGTGCCTTAGGCATTTAGGGATTAATGAATGTAGAATTGATTAATGTTAATAAAATAATTTCTTAAAAACTCATCAATTTGTAACTTCAAATCCTTTAAGGTACGTGATCAAGTTCATGTGTGTGGGTCTTCATTTGGCATTCACCAAAGTCACTTTATGGGGACTTTCATTAAAATGGCAATATTCCATGTGCCATTTTCATAGTGTGCCACTCCCACAGTTTAGACCAGGCGGTCTGAAATCTATTAGTGTAGTAGATTTCAGACCGCCCAGTTTGAATTGTGGGATGTCAAAGTCATAGAATATTTGCCATTTTAATGAAATTCTCCATTTTTGAAGAGTTGATTATAGGATTCAACTCAACTTTATTCTTTGCATACTTTCTTATGTAACTTAGGACCATAGGATTCAAATTCAAACTTAATATTTTTTTTAAATAATAGACTATTTGAACTTTTAAAGTTCAAAAGCTGTTAGAAAATAAATCTTCTCTATGAACAATTTCCAAACTAAACTCTAAAGATTCCATTGTTAGAAAGGCCATTGTCATGTTGGAAATAGATAGGCCTACATATATGATATGAGCATCTATGCTATTAGACAGCTTACAAAATTGCACCTTCTATCTTTTTACTTGTTTATTTTACAACATTCATAAATAAATAAAAAGAGCATTATTACTAAAGGACATCTTTTAAAAGATTGGTGACAATACTCAAACAAATAATATCATTAAATGATTCAAATCTAATAAAAACTTTCTATATGGGAATTTCATTAAAATGGCGCCATTCCACAACTTTGGTAGTTTTTACAATTATGACTAGGTGGTTTGAAATGTATATTAGTCTCAGATGTCTAAAATCTATACTTGTCCTAGATGATACTTTCAGGGTTCAACCAAAGAGACTGAAATCTTACAGTAGTTCTTCTTCTAATGGAGTAGGACTGTTAAAAAGGTGTTGGATCGTCACTGATTGGTAAACAGGAGATCACAATCGAAGGGCATGAGTTCACCCCGCTCATTGAACTCTTGTACTCTACCATTTTAAGTGGAGAAGAAGTTTTGAGTGGAGAAGAAAGTTCAGTGGTTCACTCAACCACTGATCAATTGCCGCGCCAGGATTCCGGCGAACTCGTTGATTTGAGCTCCCCCAGCCTACTGTGACGCTTGCTAATTAAAGACGAAAGAAATCATGATTGAACACCATTTATGACTCGTGAGCCTCGTCTAGTAGAAGAAAAGAAATTGACAACTCAATCAACCTCATCGATCATGAGTGACGCGCATCAGGGAGGAAACTGCAGTCAAGTGGACGTTGTGAACCCATAGTCAAAGATTCCATGCCGTATCATTCCGGCTTCCCTCCGCGGCTACGAGCGGTATAATATATATGATGTGGAAAAGCAAGATCACAGTACTAATTTATTCCAGTCGTACGTACAATTTGTACTCAACGGACGTTATCTAGAGCTGGTCGAAATGTACTCAACACGGTGTGTACAGTAGTTCACGTTGAAACTCGATCTACAAGATTCACAGAAATGGAGCAACTCTGATCAACTTTTCCAACGTATATATATGAACTGGTTGAGAAGCTGCATTTGTGCACATTGCAATTCAAGTCCACTGACTCGCATTGTTTGATACATCGTTGCAATTCCATTGCAGGCTTAAAGGACATCGGTTCAATTCCAGGCTTGTTGTACTGTATAGTAGCAGATAGAGATTATCTGTGGTGCCATTCCCAGGTTTACGCTTGAGTTCGATCTCGCTGGCAAGAAGTTGGTCCTTCGTCTGCTTCACCTTTGATATATATGGTAAAATTCACTGGCACATTTTCAATATTGTCGGTTGCCTTTACACCCCTCACCCCACACCCGTCTTTCCTAGTGCAAAATCATCTGATATCCCATAACAGAAACAAGAATAATCAGTCTCCCTGTGTAGAATTGTTGCTGGCCGTCGCGTCATTCAATTCCTAGTTGTGCAGGCTCGAGCTTGACAATTCAGATCGTTCGTGCAAGCTACGATACGTATGCCTGGTCAAAAAGGCGAGTGGCTACGCATGTAAGTGAACGCAGAGATCACTCTTGCTTCCTGAGTTTGAAGGCAGGAATTCGTAGCAGGCCTAACCGAGGTGCGAGAGGAGAAAAGATGGCAGCAGCTCTAGGACTCCTAGCGGGTGGCTATGTCGTGAGCAAGATTGTCAAAAGGTGTAAAGGACACTCGGAATCTGTGCATCAACTCCAACTCCCGGGGTGCGTTGGAGAATCCGTGAAGTACATGGATACGCGGCCGTGGACAAATGCTTACAACAGGGACGCCATTTTTCAGTATTTCCGCCAAGCCAGTTTGCGTCAGTTTCTATCCATGCTGGTGGACGGCGTGTACTCTCGCGACCGCCGCGCAATGGACATTTCTTGGCTCGGCCGATTGGAGGGAGTGTACGAGGAGGATGTACGAACCGAGGAGTACACCAAATGGTTCTGGACGCGCATGGTCGAAATTCCTGATGAAGAAGAGCGAAAGCTGGGTCTGAAACACTACCTCCGGGCCGTGCCCAACTATCTTCACAACGAGTGCCACACCAAGTACCGACTCGTCATCGCCTTGCGAGGCACCAAGCTCAGCAGCTTGCGCGACCTCGTGGACGACATCAAAGTCGCCCACCACACTCTCCATTGCAGCGCACGCTACAAGGCGACTCACGCGCTCATCGAGAGGATCACCGACACTTTTGTGAAGAAGTACGACGGCAAAGTGGCAGAGATTTGCATCACGGGGCACTCCTTGGGCGCGGCCATCGCGCTTCAAATTGGGAAAGATCTCGCCAAGGAGGAGGGGAAACGGTACGACGTGCATTGCTTCAATCCGCCGCTGCTCTCCGTCCTCATGCTCATCCAGAAATTCACGTTCTATGAGAGTATGAAACACAGACTGCAGCGTTGTTCAATTCTCGACCCTGTTTACCGCGCGGGGAGCGTCACGAAGAACTTGGGGAAGTTGACGCTAGCGTTCATGTTGTGCAATCGCGCCAAGCTCCTGGAGGAGTTTCGGCACTTCAGGAGCCTTGTGAATTGGAAGCCCGTCTTGTATGTTAACAAAGGAGACATGATTTGCAAGGAGTATCAGCGATTCTACAACTGGAAGCACAGGTGCAACTTCGGGATGCCGATTCACATGCAAGCGTTAGTGTCACGGATTGTGAAACGGAACGCGAAATACTCGTGTCTGGTGCCGTCGCTGGAAATGCATGTAAGCCAGAGGGACAAGCAGCACCACCAATTGAAGCAGTGGTACACGGATCCTACTCTGAAGATCGAGTTTCAAGAGTACTGCTTGCTGCGGGATGCAAATTTCGAGAACCCCAACGTAAACATTGAGGCTATGATTTGCAATGTGGTGAATAATGCAATTCTGCAGTATGCTGAAACCCGCCAAGGTGGACAAACCCTATACCGTTCTCTTCTCAACCAGACCCCAGGAATCTCAAGGTACTGGGAGAAGTGGTCACTTCTTTTTCAAGCGGCAGAGGGTTCACCGAATGCAGCGACAAATCCTTTTGCTTATCCGCCTGCAGAGTATTCAGGGTGTCGAGCAACCGATTCTTCTTTGAATGTGGAGACCGCGCTCGATGCGGATTTTGATTCTGATGAAGAATTTTCTCATGATTCAGCGGAGCAAATTGTCTTTGATTCAGAGGTGCCCTAACAAGAAATGGGTTCTTCATCCCTGGTTACTCTTGAAGGCAACTGGTGAGTGTCGAATGGAGTTAAAGAACACTTTTGACAACCAACACAATAGAGAGGGCTCCCCTAATTATGAAACAAAGTATTGGACCCTTCGTACAGGAACTGCGACGGAGCTGCATGAAGCAATGGCTTAGGGTTTAGGATTTGAACTCTGGAGCATATACCGGTATGTACACTAGAACAGAGAACTAGTTTTGCTAGAAGAAAGATTTCAAAGTAGTGTATAGAGGTTTCGGTGACAGAATTTTTCACTACATGTTTTTGTCCTCATAGTGTCCACTTGTGAGGCATTCAGGAGCTACCAATGGCTTCAGAAGGTAAGACTGAGATGCAAAATAGAACAGAAGGTGAGGATTTGTTGAACTGTACAGTAAGTTACCGTTTTTGACACCGATGTCCTTCAGTGAATGCAAGAGGCCAGAATCGCGCAAGCAGTTTGTTTTGTAGGTGGAATGTGAGGACTGGATTTAGACATTAGAATCCGGTCCTTTGTGAATTGAAATTCTGATTGCTGTCATGTTCAACTAGAAGTTGTGTCATATTCAACTAGAATAATTGAAGTTCTCATTTTGTGACCTATCTCTATACCGATTTTGAGCATTGAGCATTGGTCACAACATCTGGTGCATCTTGTTGAATGGCTTAATATCAGTATTTTTTTGACTCTTTGTAACCATCCTGATTTTGTTTCATGCACTGCCCGCCCCTTTGCAATGGCAACATAACGCCAGAAATCTGGCTCCAACGCCACGTCTTTGCCGACTAATGTATCCATATATGTAGGTCTAGAGGACCTTGGCTTTGAGTTTGTGGATTGCAACAAAGACATTCAAAGGCTTTTCTTGTCCTCTGTCGGATGGATCCAAAGTCAAGCCCTCGTCGTCGGTAATTTGACTCCGAGAACTTGCTCACTTCTAAATTCTACTCAGTGGTCCGTCCCACAAAAGTCAGAGACAATCACATAAAAAATTAATCGCAATAAGAATCTGTCGGCAAATTGCCCATTTGATTCGGTTCATGTATCACTTTTTATTGCAGAGCATAATCATGGAGTACCCAGATCAGAAGCAACTGTCCAAAGCATGAACTATGTGGCGCTTTCTTCAACTATAATAAAAATTTAGATGCTGACGTTCTGTAGAGGAAAGTGCGAGAGAAATAACTGCAACATCTCTTTTTTTTAAGAGTCCTACACTCCTACGTCAAGGCACGTCAAGACACGTCATGGCCTAGAAGACTTTGATCGTGAAACAAGAGTTACCACCAATAGAAGATTTCAAGTTGTGTGTCGTGCAATCTTGCAGTAATATTCAACTTACCCACTTGTATAGAAAGTTCAGTTAAACTGATAATGTGACTCATTCAATAGTTACCACCAATCTTGCAAAACATGCACCTTTGGGAATATTGTTTTTTTTAGTTTTATGGATGTTGCAAAGTAACAAATTGAAAAGATAGAAAGTGCTCATTTTGTACTCCATCTCACATGTCATCTAATAGCAATATTCTTGTCCTATATTAATTTTTAGCGTAAGAAGCTAAAAATGGGATTAATCTTGTAGGACTAGATGAATTATGTATCATAAATTAAAACTAATAAGAACAAATACTAAGGTAGAGCATCGCATTCCCAAATCCATACTTTTTGACTCCAAACCAATATGTTTATAATCCAATTCCATTGAAGTCCACTTACCTTTTGAGACATTGATGGATTGTCATCCCTTGAATTCTTACTTTTTCAAGAATGGTTTTAGTATATATCTAGGTAGCTACTACTAGAAATATTCATAGAAAATTCAAAAGTAAAAATTTTGCGATAAATTTTTTTCCACTAGGTTTTTTAGGGTTCAACTATCATAGGTTTTTCTAGTCAAGTTGGCTTGAGCAACTCACAGTTTCAAGAGGTCTAATGATGTAAAATTTGGGTGATATAATCCTATTCTTTTATGTATAATTCCAAATCTACCACGCAATTAATCTTTAAGGACAAACAATTGACCTTGGAAATCATCCCTTTTCAATTACTGTGTGAATCATTAGCTTAAAAAAGAGCAAAAGCACTGATTCGAAGTCAAACTATTGTTAGAAGACCTCCTCTTTTCATAATAAAATTATCAGAATGAATAGTGGCACTTTTGTCCTACTAAACATATTACCTATCATTCATTAAATGCCAAACATCCTTGTCTACATTTAAGAGTTAATTACTAGTTTGATTTTAATGCCTTTAATTTCAACCACATTAGGTCAAAATACTATCAATTTTTGGAAGGTTGTCCAATATATAACAAAGTCCACAATGCAAAGAAAAGTTTTGAGTGTGGGAGTTTACAATGGAATCTCAAATGAGATGGAAGCATGAATATTAAGCCAAAAATAGGGGGTCTTTTATTTTACACGCACCCCTAGAATAATTTTGGTAGGATGAACATAGGGTTGGTTCATCCCCAAAGCATACATGTCAATAAGGTAAGAGCACCCATAACAATCATTTTAAGGGTTCTGGACATAATGCCTATTGATAAACATCCAACAAATTATTGGTCCCTACTAGCAAGAGAAAAAGAATTCCTATGCACTTTCAAATGTATCATTTGGACAGTGTGAGAATTAGTTGTGAATTTTTAAAGAACCAACTATACATGCACTTAATATCAACACAAGATTTGATGTTCACATGTAATACATCAATGTAATCACATCTATTCACTTCCCAAGATTTTCCAAAATTTTAAAGGTGAGAATTACAGATGTTCCTAACTTATGTACTTTATCACATTTCACCCTCCTCTAATGACACTGCTTAGAAAAGACTAATGGGAGCCCATCCATTCCTGATCACCCTCCATTTGGGTGGTTTATTTCCGATCAGTTATGACGCATTATGGTTGGGAACAGGATTGCTGCTTGGGAAGGTGGCACCTGGCGATGAAGTACTCTTGATTGGTGCTACAAGTCAGTGAGGACCCAAATTAGTCTGCAAAGTTACCACAATGGTTGTAACTTAATGGTTCTGATGCCGAAGGATTTGCTTCCTACTCCGCAGAAGCAACACTCTTGGAGTTCGAATCACGAAGTGCACCGACAATGCTTGATGATCGTGGAAACTGGAAACTTTGAGGTGGAAGCTGGCAACAATCCTGGCATTGATTATCCCTGGGTCTGTGTGAGATCATCGTAATTGTTAAAATTTTGACGAAATCTCAAGAGAATAGCACTTTCCAGACTGGATTCTTTAATCTCTACATTACAAGTTGTCATAGTTTTTGAGGAAATAAGCTTGAAATTACCTCACCCGAATGAGATTTTTGTTTTAGCAGCGTTGGTTTAATTTGAGACTTGAGTCTCATTCATTTGGATTGCCTGCTTACTTCCTTCAGTTCCTTGTCAGAGGGCATCCTGGCTTCCCACTGAAGAATCTTGGAGGCACCGAACTGACATTGAAGGCTTTCTGTACGCAAATTATATTTATGATCACAGCATTAGTCGAATGAATCGATTTACACAGAAATGAATTGGAGGTCCATGTTGGCAACTAAGTGCTGAACAGTAGGTTCTTTTTTGAAAGTTTTACAAATTATCAGCTCAGTCAGTGCAGAACTTGTGTGGCTCACAGATATGATCTACGTGCTCACCTAATTTCATTGCAAGAGACATCACGGCTGTGTAAGTCATTTGCTTTTCCCTGAGTTACAATTCAAACATCAACCCTCTCGAACGACCCTGTATATCTCAACCTTCTCACCGTCTTCTCACTTCTTGCACTGCCCGCATAGGGTTCTTTAGTCGATCATTGTAATGCTGTCGCCCTTCCTTGGCTTCTTCTCACTCTTTACGTTCTCCGCATAAAAAGAAAAATAAATACTTGTTTCTTCAACCTATATTCTGTGTGTATACTTTCAACTTGGTTCGTTCCAATTCTATGTGTTGTCCAGTTTGCTTCGTCAAGTCATTGATACTTATGTTGTGTTCAGAATGAAATTAGGTCCGGGCTTCATAATCACTAACAGGCGAGAAATCTAAGATGAGCTTATTTCAGGTGGTTTGATTTGTACTTGTATTGGATCTCCAATCTAGCGATGATTACCAATCTGTGTTAATTGCTGTCAGGATTGTCCCTGAAACCAGGAGTATCACAACAATTCGTGCACGCGCTTCAGGTCAACATCAACCTGCGTGATCAGAAAGCTTTCGTTCGTATTCTAGATGCGAAATTTTAGACGACTTGAATCTTTTCCATGATTTGTGGGAAGATTTCCCCACGGTCAAAGTGATGATCTCACTTTATGATGTCAATGAAGACACTGTTTTCTGCATGTTTTGACATGGTTTTTTGTGGAGAGTACAGGATGAGGGTTTGTGTCTGTGATCATGATCTTCTCATTTTGCCTTGATTTGCCTTGATTTGATTTTGAGTGGTGTGTACAGTGCTACCGATTTTCAATTTTCGGTGCAGGGTGTTGCGTGTTTTGAATTTGTGATTCGCTGTTCTGGTTTTGTCGGCTACAGACTTTTCATTTGCCTTGCTTCGGTAAATCTTATATTGGTGGTACCTCTTCTATCATGATCACCATTTCTAGGCCTCGACAAGGGACTGTTAAAAAGTTGTTGGATCTTCAAAAATGCTTTCATTGGGACCAATACTAACTAATTGGTAAACAGTATTAGGAGATCAAAACCGAAGGGCATGAGTTCACCCAGCTCATTGAACTTTCGTACTCACCAAAACTGTTCGAGTGCAAAGTAAGTTACATTAAATTTACGATCACAAACACTGTCTAGCCACTCCAAATTTACCAAAAAAGAACTGGAGGACCATGCTGGCATATGCTGAGCAGATGATCCAGTCGAAATTAATTTTTATAAATGATCAGTTAAGGCAGAGCTTAAGATCGAGCGGTACTGTACAAAGATCTTAGTTACCTGCTCAACCGAAATTCACTGCAAGTGACACCTCAGATTCTCAGGCTATGCAAGCCATGAATTTGTCACCCTAGCTCTGCACTTAACCCTCTCTAATGACACTGTAAAATTGCACATGCATACCCTTCTTGAATATTTGTCATGTTGTGTACAGTACACATCTAATTGATTCGACAATTTCCACTGGTCAAGAAATTAAAACCTGTCATAAACAAGTCATGAGAGCCGGTGCAATTAGAAGAGGCTATTAGGATCCCTCAGCAGTGTCAACAGAGGGATTTAAGTCGTACTTGGATCACTCACCTACAGGTACTTCATCCCCACCGACATTTGTGCTTGAAATTCATGCTTCAATCTCATCAGGTTTGCAAACTCTGTCATGTACCCACAACTTTTCTTCACGCTGTTGACATGCACAGTCGTGACTGGACCACCACTCACGACTTTGTTAGTATTCTGACTTGGCGTGATTGATATTGAAGGCATAACAACGAAAACTGTAGTTACATTGTGCAATCAATCAATCAGGGGATTGGAGATTGTTGTATATGAATTTTACGCCGATATTTGAATCTTCAGTTATGAATTGCTTCAGAAGTCCCTGCTTGACATTCAGGATTGACACATTGCTTCAGAAGGTTGCGATGACATGAAAAACATTGTTGCTGTTGGCGCATAGAGAAGCCTCAATGAGATGCTCATTTGGTGAATAGCAACGGGAGAGTAGAGTAGGAGACGATGTAGCATTTTTGACACAGACGCCCTTTATTGAAGGCATGAGGATAGTAGTGGTAAAAGCAGATTAGTTATCTTACAGGCGGAAATGTAAAAGAAAAGAGTTTTGAGAGTAGTTCATTCCTTGCGGTCATTCATGATTTTATTTTGAAGTCATGACATTATTGAACTCATTTTTACCGTTTCTCAATTGAGAACAGGATTAACTTGATAATGACGAAACTGATTCATACAATTGCAGTAACTTCGTGCTTGAGAACTGATTTGGTGCTCATCAGTTTTGGAGAGGCATGAGGATTGAAGTATTTATTCTATCAATGCTGTTTGTGGACTTTTCCTGGAGCTTTTGTTTTGTCCCATGAAGTTTTCTGTGCCGATGAGGACTGCATGGGTTATATAATCTCCGGGTTTTGAGTACTTGGGTACACCTTCCTCGGCCTTTTGGCTAAGATCAAGTGTAGTATCAGTTCTTATCAGTTTAATATCTGATACGGGTTTCATCGAATCCCATGATATTAATCTAATTTTTCCGCGGGTGCGTGTCCATCTGTCAGCTTGCTGCTGGGACTTGCTCGTGTCCCGTTGGTATCGCACTACATTTCAGGCTGGCGCAGACCTTCTCCCTTACCCAAGGGACCCAAATCAAACCCTAAACTAGATTATCAATGGAAATTGCTTATGTGTTTCGAGAGAGGGGCTGAAATATAAGAGAGACTGGGACTAATTTCTAAGCATGAGTTCTTGATTTTGTTGAAATATTCACTCTCGAATCTGTACATTTATCATCCATTTGTCAGTCATCCCATTAGTGTACATAAACAAATACAGGGAGCTTAATTAACAGGATGAGAAGTAGTGTAGAGAGTGGGTGAATTAACACCGTAACTGTACATTGATTACCGTTACTCACACCACCTGTAAATCATTAAGACCTGTAGTGTAGTGGAGGCCAATTCTATGTTTAGAACCGTAAGCTGAGGAGCTTACCGGGTGTACTATTTAATCGTGGGATTTTTTCTCCCAAGGTATGTAGAAACAACACACTTGTGAGCTGTAAAACTTTGTATGTGGTGTATGCTCCATTTTAACATGGTATCAGAGCGAGTTTAGTTTTCTGAGGAGATCGGAAGAGAGAACGAGAGTTAGACAGATAGCAACAGTAGAGAAAGATGGACGTGCAGTGCTGCTTCGATCGTCAGAAAAATTTGCGTGAGAAAAGAGAGAGAGAGATGGCAGAAAATTCTAGCTTAGCATTCAGGGAAGGAGATAAGCTAAAAGGCTTGTCAAACTATTATGTATGGGCGCTTAAGATGAGGGCAGTACTTAAGGCTGAGAGTCAGTGGGCTATCACAGAGAACGAGCAGAATCCCGAAAACTTTCCTACACATATTGACGGAGAGGCGTATACGGAAGGACAACTCAAGAGAAAGAAAGTGCTTGCCTGCCGATTACTCTTACTGTCAGTTGCTGATGAGCTTGTGGATTTGATCGCAGAATACTCCGATCCAGCTCACATTTGGAGAACGCTGAGGAACCAATACAACTCAGGGGACCAGTCTCAAGTGTTAACACTCATGGGACAACTTCAAGGACTAAAGATGACTGAAGGAAGCTCGGTCGAAGATTATATTCGGAGGGCACGAGAGATCAAGAATCGATTGACCAGCATGGGGGAGCGACTGTCTGACCGGCACGTAAATCAAATGGTCATGAACGGCTTACCAAGGACTTACGAGAGCATGATACAAACTCTTACGCATCTTGACCAAAACATGTCATTTGAGAGGCTGAGCGCAAGTCTCCTGGCTGAATCACACCGGAGGGAGCATCGTAACCAACTACTTGGCGACGAAGAAGCCCTGGCGGCAACACATGCAAGGCAAGGCGGATACCCGCACCGTGGTCGAAGTTTCCCCTGGCAGATGAGAGGACGCGGTTTTCCGGGGCGAGCTCCTTTCGGCGCAACACGACCCCCACCAGGGCCATATAGGACGAATCGTGGGCCACCTCTGTGTTACAACTGTAACCTACCCGGCCACATCGCACGAAACTGCTGGATGCCGCGTACCCAATCCGCTCCTGACAAAGAAAAGGTAAATCACACCGAGTACGCAAACTCTGCCGAATTCTTTGATTCACAGTTAGAGCAGGATTATGATTCATACTATTTTGACCCTTACTATAATTGGGGTAATGGGCCCTGGTACCTAGATAGCGGGGCAACCGGTCACATAGCTACAGATTACGAAAAATTAGATCAATACCCCAACTCCTCTGGTGTACAGATCAGCGAGATCAAAACCGGTGGAGGAGAGTCACACTCTGTAGTGGGGACTAGTTCAGCTACTGTAACCACTGAGACTGGAGAAATAAAATTGAAATCCGTTAAGTACGTACCTAGCATGAAGAAAAATTTGATTTCTGTAGGTGCTCTTGCAGATGTAGGACACCGTATTCTTTTTACCAGTCAGAAATGCTGGATCATAGACAAATCCAATAGTGTAGTCGCCTCAGGACGTAGAGATCTTTCAAATGGGTTGTACTGTTTCTTAAATCAACCAACAGCCTTATCTGCAGAGTACAAAGATATCCCTGCACTGTGGCATCGCCGCCTAGGGCATCTTAGTTACGCAGGACTGACGCACCTATCCAAAGCAATGAGAGTCATCGGCCTGCCAAATATCGACCTAGAGAAGAGAACGTGCCATTGTTGCCTCGCGGGCAAACAACACAGAGAACGGTTTCCTAAGAAAAGTGAGACTCGCGCACTCAAACCTGCAGAGAGAATACACTCCGACCTCATGGACCCGATGCCTGTGACATCGCTCGGTGGATCTAGATATGTGTTAGTATTCACTGATGACTTTTCACGTAAGAGCTGGACCTATTTTTTGAAGGAGAAAAGTGAAACAATCCAAAAGTTCTATGGATTCAAGAAACTGATCGAAGCAGAGATTGGAAACAACATTAAGATACTTCGAACAGATCGTGGAGGAAAGTACCTGTCAAATGAATTTGTGGAGTTCTGCTGCAATAACGGAATCAAACGAGAGTTGACACAAGCGAACTCACCACAACAGAATGGCGTGGCGGAGAGAAGGAATCGAACGTTGATGGAGAGAGCTCGGAGCTTGTCAAAAGATTGCGGCCTCCCGACCAATCTGTGGACGGAAGCAATATCGCATGCCAATTACCTCATGAACAGAAGTCCGACACGAGCTAACTCCGGTGAGACTCCAGAAGCAAGGTACTCTGGGCTAAAACCAAATATTTCCAATTTAAAAATATTTGGGTGCCTTGCTTATCTGCATGTTCCAAAAGAAAGTAGAAATAAACTAGAAAGTAAGACTCTCCCTTGCCTATTCTTAGGGTTTGACGACGAAACCAAGGCGTATAGACTATTTGACAACACTCGAAAGAAAGTCATCATTAGTCGAGATGTTGTTTTCGACAAAACCAAAGTAGGGTATCACTTCCTCATAACTGCAGTACCTGAGTCTAGTATATTTAGTCACCTCGAAACCACTGTTAACGAGGAACTTGAGAGGGAGAACATAGAGAATATCGAAAGCCAAGAAGCAGAACTTGAGACGATAGAAGTCGAACAGCCAGAATTGAGTGGGATTGTCGAACCTGAGAACGACATGCTCGAACCGCCTCAGAGAACCCCTGCCGCCAGACGGCCACGGCTAGTAGACAGACAGGCAGGACCTGCAACTAGAAGATATCCAACCAGAAACAGGTCACCATCGAAGAAATTAAGAGACTATTGGACTTTGATATCGGAGCTGATGGAAGAACCTCTGGATTTCAAAACTGCCGTTCAAAAACAGGAGTGGAGAGATGCAATGCAAAGTGAGATAGATTCCATTACCAAAAACAAAACTTGGAACGTGGTGGATCGCCTTGATCATAGGAAACCTATCACTGCAAAGTGGATCTTCAAGATCAAGAGGAACTCAAAAGGAGAAATCATCAAATATAAAGCCAGAATAGTCGCCAGGGGATTCCAACAGACTGAAGGGATTGATTATCACGATGTCTTTGCACCAGTGGTTAGATGGTCAACAAATCGCCTCATTCTAGCCTTGGCTGCCAAACACCATTGGTCACTTTCACAGATGGACGTTATCACAGCTTTCCTAAATGGAAACATAGAGGAGGAAATACTCATAGAAATCCCTGAGGGTTTCCCTAACGTAGGAGACAACACCAAAGTCTGCAAGGTCAACAAGGCACTATACGAGCTCAAACAGTCTCCAAAGGTCTGGTACGACCATATCAGCTCCTGGCTCCAGAAACGAGGAATGATCAAGAGTGAGAACGACTCAAACTTATTCTACCTTGAGAAGAATGGAAAGCTGACTTTGTTGCTATTATACGTGGATGACTTACTCATTACAGGTAGTGATCAGGAAGAGATCACGCAGCTAAAGCACAACTTGAAACGAGAATACGAAATGACTGATCTCGGTGATGCCAGCGAGTACCTCGGAGTAGAGATTCACAAGGTCAACAAAGGCCTTTTCATTAGCCAACAAGGTTACATAAACAAGCTCCTGGAGAAGTTCAACTTGAGAGCGTGCAATCCAACGAAACTGCCGATGGATCCGAAGGAAATACTCCAGTCAAACATGGGAACCGAAAAGATCGATCCGACGGTCTACAGATCATTAGTCGGCAGTTTGTTGTATGCCTGCATTACTCGTCCCGACATCAGCTACGCCATGGGATGCGTTTCAAAATATATGCAAGCCCCCGAACTAGCACATTATCAGGCCGCAAAGAGGATTCTCCGGTATCTAAGCGGAACGATGGATCACGGAATTTTTATGGAAGCCGACGGTGACACAAACTTTCACACTTTTGCCGATGCAGATTGGGGACGAGACGCAGACACCAGGCGATCGATATTAGGTGTACTTCATAAACTTGGAAACTCTATTATAAGTTGGAGTAGCAAAATGCAACCCACAGTCTCATTGTCAAGCACTGAGGCAGAGTACAGAGTATTGACGGATGCATCAAAGGACATTATTTATTTCAGGAGATTGCTTGAAGAACTAGGAGTCAACACCACAGAGCCAACAACTCTGCTGAGCGACAAACAGTCCTGTATAAAGCTGGTACAAAATCCGATTCTCCATGCCAGAACCAAGCACATTGAGATACAGCACCACTTCGTCAGAGAAGCAGCCAACGGAGGTGCAATTCGAGTCACTTATGTTCCAACTAAAGAGCAGCAGGCAGATTTCTTAACCAAGCCTCTTCCCCTGAAGAGCTCCACTCAAAACTGCTATAACGCAGGTATTATCTCCCATACCTCTATCCCCTGCTGAATCTGTCACGAGCCCATTGAGGAGTGTGTGCGTTATCAAGCCACAGAGCTTTTCTCGACACCCTATGTTTAAAATCTGGACCTCGGGGATTTTTCCGCGACAAGCGATTGTCCCACCACTCTCCTGGATGGGCGACAAGGTGCCTCCAATGCTCTTCCAATGACATCGGAACGATCTACATTTCTACACCCGTGCTACTCGCTGTATCAGAAACTCTAGCAGCTCCACCATATCGCGCGAATGCATCATCTTCCGCCTGAACCTCCTGCTGATCTCGACTCGCTTGAATCAAAGTCCACACGCAGGCGAACACCGTCTGCAAACCACAACAAACCCGGTGGACTCCAATGACGAATACCCACAACCCCAGCACAACGATCTGCACCTGCAGTCAAAAGATCCAAGCTCTCAGCACCAGACGAAGATCACTTCCGATGCAGAAAAGAATTTTGCGAGCAAGAGGTAACACGAGGAAACTCAACACTCACCAGCGACATTTGATTTACGTGTTCTATGAAGAAATTTGTGAAATCCGAAGAGAACAAGGAGACGCGCGCCATCTTTTGTAAATTAGGGTGTTTCTCGAGTGAGGGAGGGTGTTGAAATATTCACTCTCGAATCTATACATTTATCATTCATCTGTCAGTCATCCCATTAGTGTACATAAACAAATACAGGGAGCTTAATTAACAGGATGAGAAGTAGTGTAGAGAGTGGGTGAATTAACACCGTAACTGTACATTGATTACCGTTACTCACACCACCTGTAAATCATTAAGACCTGTAGTGTAGTGGAGGCCAATTCTATGTTTAGAACCGTAAGCTGAGGAGCTTACCGGGTGTACTATTTAATCGTGGGATTTTTTCTCCCAAGGTATGTAGAAACAACACACTTGTGAGCTGTAAAACTTTGTATGTGGTGTATGCTCCATTTTAACAGATTTCCACCCATGAATTCCTTCATTATTCTCATGACACATTTGTTTGGTTTGGGGTGCCAACGTGAACAAGAAGTAGTCTAATAAATGAACATTTTGGAATAGTCTATACATTGGATATGGATCCAAACCAACTTCTGCCTTCCAAAATTCATAGTAAGGTAGGAGCACCCAATGGCGTGGCCTTTGACACATGATAGTCATTTCAGAACTGAAATGCAAATAAACTATAGATAGTTTTTTGTTTTTTTATTGAAATAATAAGTTACCCATAGTCTACCTACATTTACATTCTAAAACCATTACCTTATCTAGAAAGTAATGCCATTGGGTGCTCCTACCTTAATTTTAGTTCAAGCAATAAAATTATCAAATTTTGGCAATCCCCTTCGTTTCTATCTCCACACCTATGGAAATATTTCCTTTCTTACTTTACTTCACATCATATCCAAAGTTGCTTATTTGGTCGGCTTTGGGTGGTTCTACCATTTATATATATTCATGACACATATAATCTCTTCTATTAAGACAGGTGGTTTGTTTTATTTGTTTTGTTTGTCACGTTGAGATCTCCCAGACCGTGCGTCCCTCGAGCGTGTGCTTAGTACCGTCGGAAAGCCCTCAGCAAGGAGGGGTGCACCGGCTTGGTTTCGTGGTGTTCGGACGTACGGTATGAAAGTTGTGCATTTTCAAGTTATTTTTGTTTTTGAAAAATTAGAAATTTACTTTTACTTATATTTTGGTGACAATCTTGGTACCGTTGGAAAGCTCTTGGCGAGGAAGGGTGCACCGGCTTGGTTTCATGGCATTCCGATTCACAGTGAAAAAGTTATTGAATTTTGAAGTATTTTCATGAACTAAAAAATTAGAACATTAGTTTTACTTATATTTTGGTCACAATCTTGGGACCATCGGAAAGCCCTCGGCGAGGTGGGGTGCATGAGCTTTGTTTCATGGCATTCCGACTCACAGTGAGGAAGTTATGCATTTTCAAGTTGTTTTTGGTTCTAAAAAAATTAGAAAATTACTTTTTCTTATATTTTGGTCACAATTTTGGTACCGTCGGAAAGCTCTCGGTGGGGAGGGGTGCACAGGCTTGGTTTCATAGCATTCCAACTCACACAGTGAGAAAGTTATGGATTTTTGAGTTGTTTTTTGTTTTTAAAAATTTGGAAATTACTTTTAGTTCTGTTTTGATTGTGGCAACGCCATAAGGCACTTTAGTCAATGATAAAAATACATCATTTTTCCGAATCTTCATGATGTAAGGTAAGGTAGAACTACCCATTACCATACAGATTTGTAATCTAGGTACTTTGGAGAAGGTATTTATGAGCTCTCATATTTTTCAGAGATTGAATTGTTTGAGAGAAGTCAATTACAAAAAAAATAAAGACATTATGACAAGAATTGTATTTTTTGTGATTTTTCAAAGCTGAAATGTAAAACTGTGAGTAGACCCTTGGTAAAGCATGACCAGACCATTGTTGAAGCGTGGGCTGATGTGTCCGCTCCCCAGTGCATTGCCATCATGATCATGGATGAGTAAGATTGTGGTAATGAGATGGGCCAGTGACAGAAATGGGAGGAATTTGTAGGTGGGGGAATTGGGTAAATGGTGGTATTGGGTAGTTCTACCTTAGAACCACCCATAACCAATTGAATCTGCAGCTCTGCAGTGTGGTGGTGTTCTTTTACTCCCCCTCGCCTTCCCCGTCTCCCCGTCGGTAAGTTTTTTTCCATTGCTTTTCTCTCGCATGTTTGCTGGTTGCATGGTTTAGGGTTTAGGATTGAGCGGTTGTTTTATTGAAGTACTTGAGATTGTGAGGGTGACGGAGCGGCGTTGGGGTTTGGTGGAATTTTTTTTGTTTGGGAAGTTGAGCTTGTGAGAGGCGGTGTGGGGTTTTTGTTGTTTCTTGATATTTTCGGAGGTTAGCTCGAGGGTTTGTTCAATTGTGGTATTCTGCTGCACGATGAGGGCAATAGCAACGTGATTCCAGCGATTTGAGGCTTGCAAATCTCTTTCAGCTTGTGCGACCGTAGAGCGTCTTCTTCACCACTGCATGTGATTGCTCCTTCGGCGGATCACATTGCCCAGCCAATCATCGCCAACTGCCATCCTCGACGCGTAAGTTATCATTGTGCTCGACCTTAGCCGTTGCCGCAGTGAGTTCGTCGACGAGGTTTTAGGGTTTAGCTTGCTTGATGAACTTTAGCTTGTCTTGTTTACTTGTGAGTACTGCCCAGCAACATCTGATGTTATTCACATCTGAGGTCGAGTTTTATGTCCCACTCCGTCCTCAGTGCCGCGAGTGAAAGAATTGCTTCGGGGCTCATTAGGGTTTCTTGTGTAGGTGTATTGTGGCGTTCAAGCACTGCTACCATGGATGAGGAACAGCTCACAGCGGATATCCGAATCGTGGACGAGGATATCAGGAGCTTGAAGAAGAGGACGGAAGAAATAGATCGTGAGATAGTAGGCACTTCTGACCCTGAAAGCATAAAGGCACTTCGGCAACGTCTTGACCTGAGAAGAAGAATTTTCTTCGACAGAAGGAGAATATTCTTCTGCAAGACAGAACGAACCTGCGAGATCAAAGTGAGTAATTGAGACTCGGCCATTTTTAAAGCTTATATTGATGCGTCAGATCCTGTTGTTGATTGTCTGTGGTCCACTGTTTGTTGAGGCAATAGGTGCTGAGGCGGTGCAGTAATCGTGCCGGTTTGTTGTCACCTGATCGTCGTCACTTGTGCCTTGGTAATCGTAACTGCGTTGCTGATGGTCTTGCACATGTGTGTCATGGTGTGTTTTCTTTCGTGAAAAATGGTCAAGAAGTAGGTACAGTAGCTGTTACTCTCCCTGCATACATGCTTCGTCTGCATTTATGTTTTACTATGAAAGCTTGGAGTGAACTGTTACTAGGTTATCTTTTGCAGTAAAAGTGTCATCTTTGCTGCTTTGTGCACGTTATAAGAAACTGGTGGTCATCATGTATGATGAGAATCAGATTACATATTCTTGTTTTGTTTTTGCAAGCTGCTGCTCCTTGTGGTGGTCTGTGGGTTTGTATGCAGAAGAACCACCGGTGAAAAAGTCGAAGTCACTTCCAGAAGCTGGACCGCTCTTTCAACAATTTGTCCGGTCGGCAGGGCGAAGTTTCTTGGCGTATGAGCAGAAGAAGTCTCAAGCGGTTTCTGGGGATTCCCAGGAGAAGTTTCTGGCGGTCTGTGGGGATCCATTGGGAAATCTTCCAACGGAAACGAGATGTTTGATCTGGATTCGCTATGAAGATTTGATGAGGATCTTGGATAAGGCCAAGAAGCGTGAAAGATTCATTTTCCGAGGTACTGCTGGTGTAGGGAAGTCTATGTTCACGTTGGTTTGGATATCTTACCTTGCAACACAGAGGAAGAAAGTGGTTTTGAAGTTAGCTTCGAAGTCGTTCTATCTTCTGGACTTCACACTAGCGGAAGCAAAGGCCTTTGGTGGCTTTACGCATGTGAGCGACCTTCGCACTAGCGGAAGCAAAGACCTTTGGTGGCTTTACGCATGTGAGCGACCTTTGCCTGCAAGATGTGCTTAATGATACTACTGCTTGGCTAATTTTGCATGGTGGACAGGGGGATGCCTTGGAGTTCCCATGTCATATGCTTCTGGCTTCTTCGAATAAGAAGGCTAACTATCACGAATTTGCGAAGAATCCCAATTCCAGTGTCAAATTTATCCCAGTCTGGACTGGCGAGGAACTGGAGGAATTTTTGGTGGATTTCGCACCTCATATGTCTGTCTACGGGTACATGTCTGTGCCTGACAAAGGGACCGTTATGAAAAGTTTCAGGCTGTTTGGACGAGTGCCTCGATGTGTGTTTCATCGTGCAAGGAGTGATCATGAGGAGCGGAGTCTCAGGACTGCCATCGAAAAGTTGGATACGGATGCGTTTTTAAAGCTATTTAACAGGTCTTTTGGAGATGACGATGCTGACAAACTTGTGCACATGAAGTATTTGGACGACACATATAGCGACTATCAGTGCGACTTTGCTTCCCAATTTGTAGTGGAAAAGGTCTGGCAGCAGCTCAAGTTAAAGTCTAAGCTTGATACAGTCCATTATTTGGAGCAATTACTCCGTAGTCCTACTACTGGCGCAGCTTTCGGGAGTATATTCGAGCTTGTGGCCCACTCTTTGGTGGCTCACGGTGGGAACTTCAAGATGAAGAAAGTTTCTAAGGATGGGATTCCAGAAGCGATTGATGACCTTAAGCTGGGAAAGTTGAACAGGGAGGTGTTTGAGGAACTAAGTAATTTACGGAAATTCAAAGCCGGGGATTATTGCCAACTAAAGAAAACAAATCTGCAGAGTGTGGATGCTGTGATCCTGCGTCACATTCTTCTCCAGTTTTTTCATTACACCCAGGGAAATCATGGATACAAAATTAAAGGCCTACAGGATTTGGATGATGTGTTGAAGAAGCGAAGATACCACTTATTTTCCTGTGTCCCTAAGGATACCTATAACTCCACTGGTTTTCAGAACTTCTTGGATAGTAAGGGCAAGCAGGTAACTATAGGATACGAGGAGCTGCAGGGAAAGATCGAGCAGTATGTAGTCATGGTTGACTTCCAATGCTACGGTTGTTTGTAGTCCTTATACTGCAAGCTTGGAGGTGTGGATTCTTGTTTCAAGGGTTTAGGCTTACTCCTCTTTTGGGGTACTTTCTAACATGTTCAATCTTCAATGCTGCCTTATTTTGGGGTACTTTTATAATACTCATCAAACGAAATTAGGGTGGTAGGCCATTGATTTTGAATCTCTTTAAGATGGTCATGATCTCCACTTACTAAAGATTTTATATTTTGGATTTGAAAATTCATATCAATTCAAGTTCTTATCAAATTAATATGATTCCATTTGTATTTTAGTCAATTCAACTAATTTTTTCTTTCAAAAATATAGGCAACAATTAGCACATTGTATAAGACACCTAAATTGCAAATTTGGATAGTCATAGGTTGTTCTACCATATCCCTCATTTCTAAAATGTGATAATGAATGTATTTACTTGGGTTCTATTATGTTAGCACAAACCTGATTTTGAACCTGGCCATCACATGCTAGGACACCTTGCCTTCTCACTTATCTTCCTACCCATACGCACTTTTTGAAATGTAGATGTTGATGGTGCATAGATTTAACCCTTAATGGACCAACTAGTTGTTTTAGATAACATAGTGATTTTGAGGGGGTACAATAAACATTGTTAGTAAAAGTATTCATCAAGAGGAATCAAGAGTAAAAACTTATAGCATTTTCAAATCAATTAGTTTGATATTAATAAATTTCATTATTAGTGTATTTTGCATTTAAATTGAAGATAATTTTGCAAATTTGATCTTTAAATTCCATTCATTTGCAAGAATTGGATAAGTCATGTACATTTCAAACATTCATATTCTTAAGGGTATGATATTTTCGACAAGTAGTTTAATAATTTGTCATATTGTAAAACCCCAAATTTCTTAGGAGTTCTTGAGTTGTTTAAAGGAGTCGACCCATTTTGAATTGTCTTCCCATCCTCACAGCTTCAGCTTGTCCATTTCCAATTAATTGTATTGTAGGTGACAATTGACATACAATATGGCCAAGAAGAGTAGCAAAAGTGTCTAGGAAGTGTACATTGAAAGCATAAAATGATCACAACATGCACATTGAAAGCCACAAAAATCACCTACATCAGTTCCATAAATAGTCCATGGTTGAAAATTGGTTTGCTTGCAAAATGGGATAAACAGAATCTTCACAAAAAAAAATCATGATAATTTTGTTTTCAAGGGAAAAAATGTCAAAAATTCAAAAATCCTTCTTAAATCTATTTCTCGACATGGGAATTTTTTTACTTAACCTTCTCCATGCCCCATGCCACAAATAACACATAATAGCCTTTAGCAAGTAGTTAGGAATAGACCATCATCCTAATACCCTACACTTGAGTTAGAATGAGGAGTTTGGCATCATCTTGTTGCTGAAATTTTTCAATTTTTTTCTTACATTAGTACAAGTGTGAGAAAGAGCAAGTGCAATTGAAATTAAATTTTTTTGACAAAGTATGAATTCATTAGAAATTTCTGAAGCATTGAACCCCAAAGAGTCTGTAGGCTACCTTCAGACCAATAAAATCTGAATCTGTAATGCTCATCTCACTCCCTAATGCAGTCAAAATATTTTCTATTACAGAAGGCCAAAAAAGTCAATTTTTACAATGAACTTCACATTGAAAACTCAGAAGTTCCTAATGAGGTCAGTGTTCACTCCATTGCTATCATGTAAGACATGCATTGTTGCCCACATCCCACATCCTGAAAAAAACCCACAATGGGTCATTTCTGAGGCGACCACAATAGATCATTTGACACCGACATACGGTAGTTTAATTTGGAGTTTGATTTGGGTCCCTTGGGTAGAGAGGAGGGCTGCGCCAGCCTGGGAGGTAGTGCAATACCAAGGCGACACGCGCGAGTCTCAGCAGCAAGCTGACAGATGGACACGCACCCGTGGAAAAATTAGATTAATATCATGGGATTCGATGAAACCCGTATCAGATATTAAACTGATAAGAACAGATACTACTCTTGATCTTAGCCAAAAGGCCGAGAAAGGTTTGCCCCATTATCCAAAACCCGGAGATTATATAACCCATGCAGTCCTCATCGGCACAGAAAACCTCATGGGACAAAACAAAAGCTCCAGGAAAAGTCCACAAACAGCATTGATAGAATAAATACTTCAATCCTCATGCCTCTCCAAAACTGATGAGCACCAAATCAGTTCTCAAGCACGAAGTTACTGCAATTGTATGAATCAGTTTCGTCATTATCAAGTTAATCCTGTTCTCAATTGAGAAACGGTAAAAATGAGTTCAACAATGTCATGACTTCAAAATAAAATCATGAATGACCGCAAGGAATGAACTACTCTCAAAACTCTTTTCTTTACATTTCCGCCTGTAAGATAACTAATCTGCTTTTACCACTACTATCCTCGTGCCTTCAATAAAGGGCGTCAGTGTCAAAAATGCTACATCGTCACCTGCTTTACTCTCCCGTTGCTATTCACCAAATGAGCATCTCATTGAGGCTTCTCTATGCGCCAACAGCAACAATGTCTTTTTTATCTCATCGCAACCTTCTGAAGCAATTTGTCAATCCTGAGTACCTTACAGGGACTCCAGGTCAATACCAGTTGCATAGTACCTCGTCTCTCCTACGAAAAGAATGATATATTTGCTATGTTGTACACTCCATCCTAAAGAGTCCAATGTTTAGGCTCAAGAATAGAGGTTATAGTGTCGGTGTCAAAACTGCGAGCGGATGAACCTACAGAGCACCTGCCTGTGCATGAGGTGAGGGTAATACGACCTCCTTCAGGAAGTCACTCAGCTGCTCACTGTACAGATGGGGGTAACTCCGGAAATGGTCCACGTGAGGGGAATTTTGTAGATTGCAAGACCTCACCACCCGCCCAGTCATCCGCTGCTCTTCGATAAAAGCTTCAACAGCTTTGACTGGTATGACCTTGTCTGCTGTACTATAAATGTAAAGCTGTGGACAGGGAGGCTGCTTCTTCTGAAGAACAGTCACCACCTCAGATAATCGCCTACACAATGAGACAAAGAAAGTGGATGAGTGCTTCCAACGTTTGAAGGTCGTGACGTGAAATGTGGAGAAACCTCCACCTAATTCAATTTACATTCTGAACACGTGCAAATTTGCTACATAAAACAAAGGAGTGATTATTCTCAAATTGAAAACCATAAAGTTTAGACCACTCACTGATTGATGGCTGGCATCTTCAAAAAGATAGAAAAGAACTTTTCCAAAACTGTTAGAACTGCATTTTCAAGACCATTGACTTCCCCCATGGCGACGGCACCCTGAGATGCAGCTTCCACTGTTACACCTTCCTTCACTTCATCCTGAGACAAAGCTGGCTGTGTCGCAGAACTTCGTTTCTTCAGAAGAGCTGCTGAGAAGCCAGATGCCCACACCTGTTCATTCACATGTTCCAAAAAACAAGGTCAACAACAATGCTTACGGGGCATTCAAACGGGCCTGAAAGTGGCAAAACCTAAACATGCCAAATAAAACTCGAGGCAGAGAGAAAAAGCATTATATAAAATCGACAAATCATAAGAAACAGCACAGTACCTGAGGATCTGGATTAGGAACTGGAGCCGAGTCGATTACGCAACCTTTAATTCTCCCTACTACATCTTCACCTTGCTCCTGCATTTTCTCTAAAAAAACTCCATACCTGCATATGGGAAGCTATGTCAGCAATCCACGACTTCAAAATTCCAACGACTCCAACCAAGCTTCAAGCTAAACTGGCAGTCACATACATCCTTAACCCTAAAGAACCAAGAAGCCCAAATTCGGTCTCATTTTCCACTCATCCACATCCATTTAGTTCCTCACTAACACTTCCAATTTCTTCACTGATTCTGGTGATATTAAATTTAGTTCCATCTGAATTATATACCTCACAACATAATCAATCAAATGAGTAGTAAAATAACCCTGAACTCTCAGTCCCTTATGGGGTAAACCCTGACTCCAAATCTCTGGCAAATATCCGAGCTGGAAACCCTAATTTATGAGCCTGATCCGCTACAAAGATCCGCTACAAATATCTCTTTCCAAACACACATAACAATGAAGAGCCCTCATTGGCATCGGCCATCTCAGAAAAAGGCTACTTACGTCAGCCAGCCGGTGTTGCTGAAAGTGTGAAACATGAGCTGCTTGTCCCCCTTCTCCTCGCCTTGCTCGTGTAACCACTGGACAAGCTGTCGAGCCAAAGACTCCACATGCTCTTCCGCATTCTTCTCAACTTGAAAGCTCAAGATATCTGCCATGGGGATCACGAACGTGACCGCCTGAATCCCTCTCGCGTTGTACCAATCCGCATACTTCTTGAGATGCTTCTGTTGCGCGCCCAACCACCCTAGCAGCACCACGGTCATCGGCGCTTCCTTCGAATATTGAGATCTTCCGGTCGGATTATGCCAAGTATGAAGAGATTGCAACCCCTGTGAAGGAGCTTTCACCACCGCGGATTCCACATAGGAAAGAGATCCAAGAAGAGATTCCAAGTAATTCTCAGCCTGTGCCTGCGAGAGGTAAGAAGAGTAAGCAGAGTATCCCGTGACGTGCTTCGTCGTCACCGGTGCAGCGTACAACGCCGAAGATGAGAACGAGAAGGGCGCCAGCGCAGGGGGCGTCACGACAGGAAAGAGCTGTGAAGATGCAGCGACTTGTGGAGCCGCCACAGAAGTGGCCAGGTAGACAGGAAAGAGGTGAGAGATCGCGCGGCGAGACGAGGCTGAAAGACTAATAGCAGGGGCGCCTTGCGCAAGAGAGAAAGGGGAGGATGCGTAAGTGGTGGAGGAAGAATCTCGCGACACGCGAGGAAGGCACAGGGACAAGGGTTGGCTGTCGACGTGCCCAAGTGAGGCGAGCGGCGGGAGTGGCATGGAAATGGGCATCGCGTAAAAGAGAATCGGAGTGGCTTTCAGGTGCAGCTTCTCGGGAAGGTCTACAGTTGCAGCTGCGGTCGCGAACACTGCTGCGGCCGCAACGAGAGAACCGTGGAGTATCCGCGACCCTGCCATTCCACTCTACGCACACTACTGGCCCAACACGCCTTCTCCTCAATTCTAACCCCTACAAATTCCTCCCAAACTGTCGTCCAAGATCAAAAACGCCAACAAACTCTTCTCCTCAAAACTCCAGAACCTGCTTCCAATTTCCAGCCACGTCAAGAATCACTCCAAGAACGCCCTCGACCGTCGCCTTTCAGCCACAATCTCTCCAAACCCAGACTACCACAACAAACGAAACGAACTTCTCCACTTCCACCAACACAAACGCCCCGAGCGCGCACCAGCCTGCCGCCCTTGTAATCGACTCTTCAGCAAAACGCAATGACTTCCAATCCTCCAACCAAACCCCAATTTCTTTCAAAACAGCACTCTACCCAATTTCTTGTTATCCGCCGAAACAAAATAAACTCACACTTATCCCTGTCCCAACAAACGCGCCCCAAATCCCCAATCGCCTACGCGGTTTGACCCCAAGCTCAGAAGTCGCGGCTGCAGCCACGGAATCCGGGCGTTTCAACGCGAAAACCAACACCACGGGGATCACGACGATTGCTGTGCGTGTGTCGACAAGCGCAATAGAGTGGCGGGCCAGGACGTGGGTGCCGGGAAAGGAGTGTCTGGTGCGGCGGCGGCGGCGGCAGCAGCAGCAAAAGGGGCCAGAGCGAGCCCTGCAACTCTGCAAGTGATTGAACAGGCGTGACGAGCTTTGAGTGAAGGAAGGAAGCTCCAGGCACCTTCTGCGTCGTGAAATGATGAGGAGTTGACGATGAGGATCACTGAGGATCAGGTCGTCTGTAAATGGAATATTATGTATGCTGTGGTTCGGAGAGCCGACAGCCCAACACGTAAGGAGCTATTCGATTTGGGGCTACGCTTAAACATTGCCAGACAGATGGCACGGGTTCTGTGGAACAACACACTGTATCAAAAGGGCTCAGTGGTTATTTTATCATTTGGGGGAAGTAGCCTAGTTATTTCTTCAATACTCATGCGATACTTAGAGGAATGTCCACCCGTCCTACAAAAATGTGTCAGGGAAAATGCCAAGTCTTCCATTTGGGAGGCCGGGGGCAGCAATCAACTTCACTGATCAGCCTCAAGCCAGGGGTAGCAATCAACCCCAATTTGAGCATTCTGAAAGTAAGAGAGGTTTTGGGAGGGGGACCACTTCTTGTCCTTTGTTGTTTTGCAAGCCAGTAGGTGGCTTGCAAAATGGCCCCAATATGCAAGCCCCCCAACTTGCAAGTCCTCCCTCTTAACCCCTTAGTGCAGTGCCTCAAATATGGCCTTTCAAAACTCTAAGATTTCCTTATTTGACTATTATAATCTTTTTAATGGTATAGTCAAAGGATGTGTCCTTTTTTCCCTATAGCTTTGGCCTTTTCTCTACTATCAATCAGTATGGTCAATTTATGTGGATCTCATTTTACATAATAGTTTAATTGGAATGAATTGAGAAGGGTCTAGATTTTAGCAAATACGGTCTGGGCGCTCAAGGGTTAAGAAGTGACTTATTTTGCAAAATGGGCGGAGATGCTCTTAGGGCTTGTTTACACCAAAAAACTCCAACCCATAAACACAAGTGGTACTTTGTTCAAGGAATGAAACCATTGTAAGTGGGGTACCATGCTTGAAACAAGGGACTTATAAAAGGAGGTAGTGGTTCAAACATTTGGTATAAACTGAAAGAGTTGAGTCATAGTCCATTTTAATGAATCATTACGATTGGACTATATTTTTGAACTAGAGTTATCCATTTTAATGAAAATGGGTATGAGACTACATGCAAAGGAACTAGAATGGAATTATTTACATTTGTTATTGTTAGAGATTAAATTGCAAATTTCATTAAATTTGTAGCATTCCAATATTTTGTATGTTTTAAGTCGCATGGTGTGAAACATAAATTTGTACCTGTCCTAGTTTGTGGCATGAATTAGACTTTTGGGACCGAGATATCTATCACAAATTCTAGTACCATAATTGCACCAATTTAATGAAATTGACAATCTTAATGACTTTCAAATTTAGTAGTGTGCATTACATTTGAACTAAATGAAGCACATCTTGCGGCATAATGTTAACTATGCATTTACAAAGTATTGCATTGGAAAGGGTTTCAATCCACATGGCATAAATATTTCCAAAAGTACATGAATTTTGTAATTCTTGGTGTACAATACCTTTGAAGCATTATGTTGATTGAACTGGAGTATATATTGAAAGTACTAACGTATCTATCACATATATGTAAAAGTGTCATTGCACACCACACTAAATTTATTGCAATAATGATATAGTCTAACTTTACAAGTTCTTAAAATATCTTATTTTATTCACACAATACTAGAACTGTTTTTTCCAAATTCATAAAGGTTCGTGGGTTTTGTCAAGGCAAGGTTATATTTCATATACTTCATACCAAAGCATGGTTTAATGTTTTTTTATTATCCATCATTGTGTGCGTATCTACATGTTCACATTAGTGCATCAATTTCATGCAACTTTAATTATTTTCTAAGCTTGCACCTAAGCAAGAATTTGAAATTCAAAATCAAATTCATATTCAATTAGGGCGTTCATTCATTCTAAAAATTGTATTACAAATTGCAAAGGTTTGAGTATTGTGTGCTTTTTTTGTTCATTGTTCTTAAGTATGTTCTATATAGTGGAGGACTGTTCTTCAATGCAATAATTCAGGTGCCTATAATGAGTGTGGAAGATTTGAATGTTGACTAATTTGGAGGATTCATATGTCAACTAATTTGAAGGAATTTAAAGACGTGTGCTTTTGAGAGGTGAGTTTGAAGGAGATGTGGTGCTCTTCAACACATAAATTCAAAGATTTCTATGGTGTTCAATACAAAAATTAGATTCCAGAAGATTTGAGTGTCGAGTGATTTGAAGGATATTAGATTTTAAAGTTTTTAGTACAACGGTTTAGTTAACGTCTTTTAAATTGATGTTTTCTAAGCCAACAAAGGTTGTAGGGTTCCTCACAACCCTGATTGTACTACTTCAAAACATTCAAAGCAACATGGCCACACCTAAAAAGATGGAAGATGCACTAATAATTCAACCTTTCCATTGTGTGCACAATATCTTGAATGAAATGGAACATATCATTTTGTTTGTGCTATATAATTTTTGTATTAGTAGTACCGAGATTTTGTTAAACGTGGATTTAGATTGGTGGATATTACCACATTTAAAGGTCTGGTTTTTGATTATTCTACTTACCATATATGATGATGAGTGATGGATAGATAATTTTATGATGATAAAGCAAGTAGTCTTCAATTTGGCCTCAATTTGGCATGCATTTTGCAGCCCTACATTGAAAAATAGGATATTAAGTTTTGCCAAGCAATTCTTGTCCACATTGAAGTAGTAGTTGCAATCTACAAGCTTATTCAAGGATCTCCATTGTTGATAGTATTAGAGAATTTTGCTATAAGATTATCCATTGTGTCAAAACTTTTGTGAGAAGTTGTGTTTGCTATCAATGAATGCTTTAGACATTAAATCAAATGGCTAGATAGTTCCAAAAATGGTGTAGATTTATGAGAATCATAAATGCTATTGATGGGACCCATTTTAATATCTCAAAGCCAAGTTACTTTTCAAAAGAAATGAATATAGCATGGTTTGTTAAGTAGTTATCAGCAGACATAAGAAAATTTTCAATGTCTATCCATTTTATAGCTTCCAACAGCTCGTTAGATTCACCTCAATCCACTTACAGCATAATTTGGTCACAAACTGCCTAATACTGCACATGTCAAGCACACACAATGTTAATCCGCATTTCCAACTTATTCTACCAAGTCTTAGTCACTAGGACTATTAGCACACATTCCTAACGTGACACCAAGCATGTCACTTAGTAACATGGGGCGGAACTTCCACCTTAATATATAAAGACCCATAGTGGCACTATTCACTATGATCCTAACCGCCCTTAAGTGTCACTCCACTTCATGCTAGCCCTTTTTGCATTTGCTACTTATCCACTAAAAGTAATTGACACTCACAACTCAAAACACATTCAAGGAGGCCTAGTAAAGAGTAGGACTCTACCCAACCGATGTCATGAGACGCACACAAGTATTTCATGGTGCGTTGAAGTGGTGGTGAAGTCATCACCAACAACCATGAGTCACCGGAATTCATTAAGACTTCAAGAGGGAGAGAGGAGGGAGACCAACCCCTCCTATAGTACTCTCTGTGGTATCTGACAGATCCTCCCGTTCAAGGTCAAAGGGAGTCCTTGGATAACCTTGGGTTGTAGAAGACCACCCAATTCCAACTCAAATCGCTAAGTTACATCACTGTTTGGACTCCCGAACTTTCAACCAGCATAACTTTGCGCTCAAAGCTCCAAATCAACATGCAAGTTTATTTTAGACATCTACGCGCGATGAGTAGATGCCGATAGATTATTCACTTGTCTCATTTAAACAAGTTCTTGCAAAGTTATGGCCCTCTAAAGATTCGGGTTCATTAGGGGAGGTGTCATGCCTTCACCACGGTTCTTCTATTGGCCATAACTATTGACTCATATCTTAGAACCTTGTAATGCTTGTCATTCTAGGTTACTTGTATTCATAGATTTCCAATGATATGCCACATGCCATACTTTCTTATGGGATTCATTGAGAACCCCTCACACCTAGCCCTCAAGTGTCCTGACGCCACCAAGACCTAGTTAACTTTGAACGGCCATAACTTTTAGATCACAACTCTAAATTGCACATTCTTTGCGCTATTAGAAGCGTATTGTCAAGAGCTTTCCAAGCATACATGACACTCTACCATTCACTTCAAAACCAAGGCGTCATTGTGCCATGTTTGATCGAGAGTCTTTCAAATCTCTCAAATCTCCCTTCTTAGTTTATTGCAAGGCTTGGGAAGTCACCTCCAAGGTCCCCCTTTACGTACTAAGGTTCATTGGGCACCCCAAGAAGATAGGGGCATGACAAAATACTCTTTGATTAAGATCTTCATGAGGTAGAGCTACTCATAGAACAATTGTAGATTAATGAATTAGTCAATGATGATGATGTTGAAGACTTGGACATACCGCCATTACAAGAAGACAACTTTCAAATTCCAAAGGCTCAAGAAAAGTGACAAGAATTGGAATTGTATCTTGGTAGACCACATAACATTCTTTAATCACAAGTAAGTACATGTTGCCTATGATATATGATCTCACTACTATCTTTCATCTTGCAGTTGGTCATTGTAGTGAAGTAATTGAAAACATAATCTCATTGGATGTTGAATTGAAGTTTTAACTGTACAACTTACTATTGCGTTATTAGATTGATTTTTAATGCACAAGTAGCAGCATACAGTCTGTAGACTCGGCTAGTCTTCCTAGCAATCATAATCAAATAATTGTTGCTCAAATGCTCGCTCTCAAAATGATATAAAGCCTCTGCCACCTTCCTTCAACTTCCATCTTCAAGCACAAGTGTTCTTAGTATCATTGCATCTTTACAATAAATATTCTAGTTAGCTATGCTATGCGACTCCTTTCTAATGATTGACATATTTAGATTGCTATTTTTTTACTTCAATTATAAGTGGTGATCTATTAAAATTACAAACCAATGCATATGTATGCAACTTGTTGATTTTGTTGGCTTTCTCTTGCTGCACTAGTCTGCCAATGAATTGTTTTATCTCTATATCTCCTAAACCATATATTGTAAGACTACAAACTTCTATTAGACTAGTGCCTATAAGAAATGTTGTCTCGATACAAAATATTGCATTATGTAAAAGTATATATTATATATAAATTTGATTTGAATTTGAATAAACAGATGGTGGGCAAAAAATCAACCAACCAAATGAACAAGGAAAAAAGTGAGATCGTGGTAAGAACCACAATTTAGGAATCAATGTGAAAACTTGTTAATAATCTGGGAGTGCTTGATAGCTAGATTGAATTGCATTTTAGTCTTTGTCTATATTGATTCTATTTATTTATTTTAATCATATTAAAATTTCACGAGTATTTGTGTTGATTTGACTTTGTTGTCTAGTAGAAAGATAATGATTATTTTACTTTTTTTGTTTGAGCTTTGCAAAGTAGTTAAGAAAACAAACAAACCATTTGGCTAAGGTTTGGAGTTCATTCATGTAAAAGAGGGATATGGACCGGTGCATATAGCCCTTGGTATCTAGGAAATGATTTGAGAAGTTTCCTCAAGGGTTTAGTAGTGTGTGAAGTTCAAGGTTCAAAGAAGATTGGAAACTAAATGTTAGAAGAAAAGGATCTTATATCTTACTTGATTCGGAGTTAACATTCATGAATTGTGCTTGTTTCAGTGGAAGAGGGTATGTTGTCTCCTATGTGAAGGGGTATAGATTTCAACTAGTCATAAAAGATGAATAGGTTTTTTGTTTGCAATGAAAATTTGAAAAAATGTGAAAGATTTTGTTAAATTTTTCTAAAGTTATTATTCATTCTACTTGGAGTTTTTATGAGTGAGTTTGTTGTCTTTAATTCTAAGGGCCAAAACTTTGGGAGGCCATAAAAGTTGAACAAAGTATTAGAATGAATTGAGATTTGGAGAAAAAGTAAAAAATTGTGCTAGCTTTTTAAGAAATTAGAACTCATCTCATTTGAACTCTTGAAGAAGTGGTGGCATGAGACCAAAGTTTTGTTAAAAAATTGAATTTGGAGTTGGAAAATTTGGAGTTGAAGAACTTGGAGTTGGAAATTTGGAGTTAAAGAACTTAGAGTTGGAAAGCTTGGAGTTGAAGAACTTGAGATTGAAGTTGGAGAAGACATTTAAGACTTATGTATTGTATGTTGCGGCTTGTTGTGTTCCTTTCATTGTAAACTTTTGTTATTGTAAATAGTATGGGTATTTTGTATTTTTCGCCCACATAGTCGAGACTTGTTATGTTCTCATTGATGACCAACAAACCGTAAGTTTAAAAGTTTAAAAGCCATATTCACTAATAGTATCATGCAGTATGCCATCAGTTCTACCCGTCCCGTATTTCGTGGTTTCTTATTTATATCTTGATCCATAAGCCAATTAGAGCCAAAATATAGTAAACCAACAAGGAGTAGTTTCTACAGCGGTATAGAAGATTCAATGTTTGAGACTGAAGATTTATATGATAATGTCTATTTTAATTCTTAAGTCATTTTTTGTTACAGCTAGGATCGTTGTGATTTCCCAAAGCAACATCTTTATACACAATTATAATGCTTGATGCCTTTTAGAAATTGGGCTTCTTTGTATACTTTTCCTTAGCATTTTCATTTTTTTGAGGATAAATATATCTTGCAAAATTAGCTCATTTACCAACACAACTGTAAAATCAACTCAACTTCAAGAGCTTGTCTTTTTGTAAACTCATACTTATGCTTACATCTTTAAACAGATGGAGTACCATATTATATAATTCAAATTGGAATTGAATGTTTTCAATTAAAAATTGAATGGGTATATTAGATGGATGGATATTTAATTGAATGGAGCACCTCCAACCATTTACAATAGTTTTGCTCATCATCTATATTATAACCTTTGCGACTCAAAGAAATTGATCTAAAAAAATTGTGGTAAGTGAGGTTGTCCTATCAATGGTAAAGATTCATTACTCTAAAATGTGAAAGAAGAGAAGCATTCACTCTAGAAATGTCTGATCCTAGACTTAGTATTTTATTTATTTGCTCTTATCCTCGCAAACACTAACTTCAAGGGATTACAACATCATTAATTTTCCAGTAGAATCATTGCACAAACAATCTAGGAAGCATAGAGGCATGAAATCAATCTTCTTTCCAAAGAACAAAGCCTTCATGGTTCTCAAAATTGGTATGTGTTGGTAAGCAAATTTATTGATGAGCTTATAATTGGCATTTGAAGTATGCCATGATACCAAATAGGAGAAATTTATAACTAAAATTCTATAATTTTCTACAAGTGCTTGAATATGGTCGTCAAACAATAGATTGTCTAGAAGAGATTATCTAGACTGTAATTTTGCCTATCTTGACAAGATCAACTACAAGGTGATTATGATGTATTGTATTTGACTCTTATGTGTGATACAAAAGATAATTACAAAACAAATATTGATCTCTATATTCATTTATATATACAAATAAATCTAGAGGTGTTTCAATTGTTAATGTTGAAGATAGGAGCATCATTGTTTTCAATAGTAGAATTTGCATATCCTTTAGAAAGTGTAGAAGGTTGATTTGTTATATTATTTACTTGTATGCATTTTTGAGAGTGTTGGCAGCTTGACCTCTAAATGTAGAGTAAGAAGTTGCACCTTCATTAGGCAGGTAATTATGAGGTTAATTTAGAGCTTGACCTCTATTTGGAGGTAATTAGGAGTTCAACCTCCATACATTTGGTGAGCAAGTGGAGCTTCAAATGCCGCCTGAGGATACACTAGAGATTGCAAACCAAGGCTCAAAATACTTGTGAGGCTAGTGATTGCTTATACAAAATAATCTTGATTGGCATAAGTCAAATGTACATTCTCTTGGGCAATCAAGTCTCATTCTTTGTTGTAGTTGAGTTGTTCTTGAAATATTTTCAATTGCAATTGAGTATCTCATTTGTTCAATTTTTCCAATGTGCTTACAAGCTTATCACTAGATATCTATATTACTTTTGCAATTTTTGAGTACTTTGAAAGTAATTTTTGCTTATGATTTGTCTTGCCAAACTTTTGAGTTAGTTCCTCAAAAGAGGCTTTGGAGGATGACAAGACCTCTAGAACGTTGGTAGGTATTGCTAGCAAAAGTAGATACATGAGCAAAAATTACTACTTTGGATTTGTATGTAGCTACTATTTTGAGTTTGCCATGGTTGTTAGTTTCAACTAGAGCGCTAGAATTCAAATTCAATTTTAATGAAGGTGGAACATTGCCAATGCAAATGCCTTCAAGGCCAAGGTTGATGCCTCCAACAATCACAAGATCCACATCATTGTTCTCTCTATTTGGTATATTGTAATGATATAACACTGCAATACAATTGTAGATGGCATCTCTAAGTTGACTAAGATTGCGAGAATATAGAAGATTCATGATCGACAAATGCGGAATCAAATGTCTATGTTGTTGTAGTTTTTTTTCAAGAAATTGCAAGGCAAATGCTTAGCTATACTTTCAGATGAGTTTATTGACTAATAGTCCTCATTTGTGCTAGTACCATTATGATAATCGTATATTTTCTTCTAGTCTACTAGAAGCATAGCCCACTTGTCTTTGCATGCTGCAGAATCTCAAAAATACTTTGCCAATTGGTTGCATATTTCCATCACCCTATCAACAATTAATCTTCATTGAGTATTTTCTTACTACATGAGATTAGACTCATGTACAATATCCAATTCATCAAAGGACTCACACTTCACATGGATGGGTGTAAAGATCTCTACTTGAGTCCAATTTGGTTGATGCTCCTTGCTAGGTTGCCTAGGTGGACGAGGTGCAAACAGTGTATAGGCCATGACTTCCACCTTCCTTCCCCCAACTAATCATACAAATCAACTAGCTAGGCACGCTTATAAGTTGAATTATCAATGTCAAGGTAAGTAAAACTACAACAAAACTATGAATTTCTTCAAATGTTTGTAGAATTGAGAATACTACATATAATGGAAGGTAGTTGAATCATTAGTATTGAGGTTAAACTACAACAAAATTATCACAAAACTATTTGAAATCATCTTTTTCTTGAAATGCTTTACAAACCTTAATAGTACAAGTAGTAGAAGGTAGTTGAAGATAAAGTACAAAAATCAATGTTTCTATTGATTATAAAGTAATTTTGGTAGATAAAAGATCAAGAATTGAAGCGAATAATAAGTAGAGATGAATTTTGGTACTCATTTTTAATTCTTTGACTTCAATTTGTTGAAGCTGCTATGTGAGCAAAAGGATGTTCATTGTTGCATCTCGTGCTGCATAAATCTCCACTACCAATTTCTACCATCTTCCAAGAATTCAAAATAAGAAATGACAACATTGAATTACTTCTGAATCCAAGAAATCTATTGAAATTGTAATCATTGAAACTTAGAAAACACCCACAAATGCATTGGCAATTGCTTTAACAGATGCACTCAAATTTAAATCATAAATGCAATCACTTAGACTCGGGGGGTGCACTTAGTTCTACTACAACAAACCACGTGCAAACAAGTGGTTTCTAATCAACTATAATTTTAACTTCAAATTTTGAGCATTGTTTACTAATGACTATAGGATTCTACTCTCAAATTTTCAAACTCAAATAAAATATGAAATGATTTCTAGAAGAGGTTAAAAATGCACTAAAATGGCATGTTTTTTTTAACTCAAATATTTTTAGAGAACACATTTAGATAACCATTGCATCAATATTCAACTCAAAATGAGCTTTCAATAGAAAGTTATTTTTAGGAATTTTTTTGTTCATTTTTTAGACAATTTTTTCTTACATAATATAGGGGTGTGAAAAAGTTATTTTTCAGTTCTACAATGTATCTTGTTACTTCAAAAATTTGTAACTAATTATTATTAATGAATAAAAATATCAATAATTCAAAACATAAACATTCAAAGTAGAAAAATCTATGCATATTCTTTTCATTTAATTTTATTTAAAATTCAAAAAATATAAAGGCGATCCAAAGTTTTGTTTGCATGTGGTTTTTAATGGACACTCTAAATGACCCCCCTGAGTACTCAAACAAATGTACTAAAAAATCTTGCGTAATACACAAACAAAAAAGTAGGGGAAGAGTTGTTGTAACGATGAGACTTAAGGCAGGGGTGGTATAGTCAATTTTACAAACCTCGATTGTTTTTTCCTTAAATCTAAATTTTCAGCTAATTTATAACTTTCCAATGGTATATCACACTCTCCAAAATTCCAAAAATTCATGTCAAAAATTACAAAAAAAGTTGCAATCCTACTACGTGCATACACAAAACCATGGCAAAAAAAATCCCACTCAATATTGAGTGCAATTTTTTTAACCATGTTTTGTTATAGTGAACAAAAGGTTTTATTAACTAATAATCATAACACCGAACATATTGGTTCGAGAATGCCACATCAAACTATAGCGTATGATTAGTTACTATAGCCATTGATGTACAATTTGTATCATCTGTCCAATTGCACACATATGTAGCAACCTTAATGTGGATTCCATATGCAACCGCCCTCTTATGCCATTTGCTTCAATGAATAGATATGTTAGAGTCAAGCTTTGCCATTTCATTTGGTGATACCATTTTTGATGTTGCTCCCCATTAATATAGTAAGTTGACAATAGATACAATGACTTTTCTAATTCCTGTACATAGAGATTGTTCGTTCAAATCGAGTGAATTGCTTACGCACGATTAGGATGCAATTACTGGTAATGGTCCTTACACTACTAAAAAATTCAGATTTTTTTCTTGATTTGGACGTGTTGATCATCAATATTTTTTTTGTTGATTTTTGTTCAAATCAATAGATTACTGTCCAAATCAACAAAAAAGTGTTGATGATCAACATGTCCAAATCAACAAAAAATTTGAATTTTCTAGTAGTGTTAGTATCAATTATTTGCAATTGCATTTTCTATCTAAAAATTGTACAATTGCATGTTTCCTTCAATCTTGCATAGATGCTATGTGTGCAATTGCATGTTTCCTTCAATTTTAGATAGAAAATTGGTGTTGCATATTTGAGTCTTTAAACAATATATACTTTCTAAGTAGATTGCAATGGTAGTATATATTTTCATGTGAGATATACCAATACGATCTATAAGATCATAGCCAATAATTGAAGGAATTTGAAGTAGCGATGAAGAAGTATTGAAGCTTATATACAACATTGTACTATATTGATGAATTGACTCATGGATACTTGAATCAATGTACTTGTAAATTCATCAAATTATACTTACATTCAAATATGTGCTCATGTATTGTTTCTTTCATGTGACATTTGAAGAATTTCCATGTAAAACTTTCAACCTATTTAAACTCACGTGCTTTTGACATCTATTTGTTGTACAACAAACCTAAAACAAATTCAAGCCCTTGTGACAAACTTGCTCACAATAGTTTGTACACTTAGATTACTAAAAATAGAAATTTGAAGTCAAAATATGCTCCACATGTTCAAAGAAAGAAGCAATTAGTCACTCCATCAACTCCCCATGATGGGCTACTTGCATCCAAACTTAATTTGACACAAGATTTGTATGAATTACTTTTGGCAATGAGAAATGCAAGCCAATCTTTGAATTTTGGGATTGTGCAATCAATCATTTTCAATTTCATTATTGCTTGTATTCCTAAGCTACAAAGTCTTCTATGAATTAAGATAAGATACTTTAGTTATGAGGGCAATTATACATACCATAGGCTATGCAAATACTTTAGGAAAATGGACTCTATTTTGAAGAATTTCCTCTTCAAAAATTTCAAGGGTGCAAATGGCAACTTGCACAACTACAATTCACAAGTTGGAAAGGTACAAGTGACAACTTGCTAATTTCCTTTTTTTTAAATTTTTAAATGGATCTTTTGAACACTCCTTTGGAAATTCAACACTCCACATTACATATATTGCACTCATCTTCGAACTTGTGGATAGCATGTTCGGAAGTATGCATATACTATCATTCATATCTTGTTGTTGTCATCAGATAAGCTTAGGGTATCGATTTGGTGTTACAGTTACAGAGGCCTCCATGGTGGATTCTCCAAACCCTACCCTGTCCATTTGTACCTGAGGGGAATCATAAAAATGAAAACAGAAACAAGCAACGATGATCTAAAACAGAGAGTGAAGGAAATAAAAACTGAACGAAACAAAGACTCGAAGAAGTGATAACGAATCAAAAAACAAAATGAGGGTATGCAACAAGTATTCTAGTCATGCAGAACATGCAGTTTTAAAACTCTGTCTTGTCCATGTGAACAGAAGTAGCACCCTAAACCAATGCACCGTGAATCCTGGAAATAAACTGATTTGATCCCTTCTAGATACCAAACGAAATGAATTAGAAAAACAATGGAGACTAAATCAAGCTACCGATCAAGACCACCGTCACCGTGTCTAGTCCATGTCAATTGCAGTACAAATCTGCAGTAGATGCAAAATGTACAGACAGGGTATAAATTTGCAAAAACAAACCCAGCAAAGAGCACGAGCAATTACGTGCCACGAGTAGCCGGTCAAGTGGCGAGCTGGGCCGGGTGAAGGAGCTGCAATGGTCCGGAAATGGAGCGACGAGTGACTTGATCGGGAACGGAACTGCAGCGAGAGAAAAGCGGCGATCTGGAGCTGCAATAGAGCGGTAATGGAGCGGTTCAGGTCTTGATCGCTAGCTGTGACGGTGTCCTTGATCGGAAGCTTGCGGGCGGGGCTAAGCATGCGGGTGCAGCTTCACCTTGAGCGGCAGTTGGGAGCTTCAGCACGATCGAGGGCATGGAGCAATTGCAGCTACAGTTTTCAGCTTGAGCTCGCGGCAACGTACTTTCGGAGCGGGAGTTCGGAGCGCAGCAGGGGCGGGTGCATGAACGGCGAGGTCACTGCGGGAGCTTGATCATGCGAGGAAAATAACGATGGAGGGCATGTAAGCATGCGACGAAGATAGGACGAAGTAAGTTACAAATCCAAACCGAAGATTTGAGAATGAGTTACCGGGTAAACCGGTAGCTTTGGACCGAACCTGGGTTTTCTGTCATCCACAGATTATGATCATCCTCTCATCCGACGACGATTTCCATCGCCTTCGTAGGTTACAGGCGCCGCCCAGGACCAGTGGCAAGTGGTACACAGTGGATATCAGAGTAAAGTAAAGTTAAAGTTAAAGTTAAAGTTAAAGTTAAAGTTTTAAAAAGTTAAAGTTAAAGTTTACGGGAAAATTAAAGTTTACAGCCACAGGGAGTCGCTACGAATTAGGGTTTGAGGTTTCGAGGTTCACTTCGCATTCAACGTTTGCTCACCTCTAAGATGTTTGCGCATTCGACCGATTGAAATTCACCGTGGCTATGCGCCGAGAACTTGGATTATTCTCCAAGTTGCGGAGTTCAACGTGGAGTTTTAAGAATGGTTGCGATTCGCGACAGACAAAATCGACGTTGAGGTGTGTGCATTGAGTCGCTTCAATTCAATTCTGTGGATGTGTGAGTCACGTCCTGCGCTGCAGAGTTTCGAAATCATATAGTGACTTTAGGTGTCGAATTGAACGGATTGGGAACCAGCGTTACGAGTTTTGGTGTTCCGTGGGAATTCGAAGTACCGTGAATAGACCCAGATCGCGGATGGAACGATTTGATCGCGTTTAGGGCTTTGTTGCTTGAAAATGGAATATTCTCGTTATCTGGTTTCTTATTCAGCGACAATATTAACGTTTTTCAATCATTTTATGTGTTCGCACTGCTTAAATACAGTAGAACTCCGTATAGTATTTTCATAGAACTCTTTAGAGGCAGAACTGAAAAAATTGCGGTGCAAGACACTCAAGAACGCACTCGAAACATTGTGAGGATGGGAATATTTTCTTCTCAAGTAACTAAGGATTAGGGAGTGCGACGTTGTAGAGTACTTTTAGGATGGACGAATTGCAGTTAGATATTCTGCTGAGTATGGGCTGTATGCTGGTGAGCTTTATATCATGATCAGCACATTTGATGAATATCAGAGCTTAGAAAGATGGAGACGTCAGTTTGGAATGCATTAAGGAATTGATTCTAGCTGCTTGGAATTATGATCACTGTAATTCAAGGTTACGTCGCCTTTGCAGGAAGGCTTCATAGCTTGATTGCAGAATTATTATGCACTCTTTTCATTCAAGATTTTGCAGATGCCGTTCGAGGATGGTGGATTAAGAACCTAGAATTTGTGTGTAGACGTAGGAATTCCTGTTTGCCAGCTGGATTTGATCAATTAAAAATTGCGTGTTCTCCAGGATTCGTCGAAGGAAATCTGAAAATTATCAGAACGATTCCAGAGCTGTCGCCAATCGGATACAGTGTTGTCGCATAGTATTTGATGTTGTCGCACATGTTTGCAGATTGAAGTCATCGTGAATGAGTGGATAAAAAAGCCCGCCATCATGTATGTAAGGCATGGAAACCAAGTGAGTTTGGCCTGAAGATGTGCTTTCATTTCGTAAAGGGGCATCTCACACTATAGAAATGGCAATACCTACTCTAATTCCAACCGCAGCGACGCTGTCAGACTCGGTTGCTCAAGATCATCCTCATCGTCGCGTCGGTCTAGGGATGGGAACAGATGAAATAGCTTTCGGTGGAGACAAATTTGGATGTCAAAGGATGGAAGCTGATGAGCCATCCCCCCCGAAAAGGGTGAAGAGGGAAGCCAGGGCAGTGGAGACGATATTGAAGCAGACTGCAGAAATAGGAATGGTCTTGGTTGGCATGACAGCCCTCCGAGGTGGTGCTCCTCCAACTCCAGTAGAGTGCCATCTAGCGGTCGAAGCTTATACAAATTTGGAGGGTTTGGTGGAACGTGTGGCTCCTCACGACCTGGTGTCCAAGCAGTCGTTGCAATATCTGATTCAACAGTTTTCCTTGCCACCGGTATGAAATCTAATTACAACTTGATGTGAACCTATTTTTTGTATGCCTGTATGCCCATGATATTGGGTTTAACATGACCACTCCAGCTCTCTTTTGTGAATTTCTGTATGCGTTCAACTATGTTGCCTTATGTAATACTTACACGAGAAGAAAAGTGGGCAAAAATGGAAACCCCGGAACGACAGCTAGTGGTAGCTGAAATTTTGACTAACCGCGAATAGATTTTGAGGAGTCTTAAGAGGGAATATTCTCATGGTAAATTGGCTTTATGGAGATTTGTACGCTGTGCTGGTTCATGTCAGAGGTAATAGCAGAACTGGTTTAAGAAGGCAGAAATGGGATAAATTGGAGAGTTCTTATTGGATGAGTTAATTATTCTGATGTATTTGTCTTTTGGTCTGAAGCAACCTCCCTCGGCACTAGTATCGACACCAACTCCAGTGCAAGATCTTTCAACTCCCACCACGAAAGCTTTAGCAGCACCAGCATCTGGCAAGTGATCTCTCTATTTCTTATGTAATCGTTCTGACTGTTCTGTTTGTGATAGTCTTACAAAGTGAATCCATGAATGTGGATTTGTACTTCCCTTTCATTTTCTCTATGCGCTTATACGTTCATACCTGAATCTTATTCAATTAGGAGGCATTGGGCAATACCTTTTTTGACCTTTGGCAGAAAATCCTACATTCTATATGTTAACATCTAGAATTTAATTTGCTTACTTTAGTCTCTCGCCTATAGGAACGAGATCAAAGATTAAAGCGAGGCCTACAATACCAAAGGCTGCAGTTAGACCACGGGGAAGGCCTCCCAAGAACCCCGTCACTCGCTTAAGAGCTACTCGAAGTGGTTCGACTCCTGGAGCTGGAGAAAGAGTTGTGAAGGGATTAAAACCTCTTGCACGGATACGTGCATCAAAGACTGCTCAGCCTCCAAATGATCAGCAACATGTACACCAGGAGATTGCACTTGCAATACATCTGTCCAAGCCAGAAGTTTTTATGGAAGCTTTGCCAGAAACGGCCAGTGCATATATAGATTCCCCAACCACATGTGATACTTGTAAGGTACTATTAAATGGTACAAGGAGTGTCTTACTATGTGATGGATGTGGAGCTGGGTTCCACTTACGCTGCTTGAAGATGTACAAGCATTCGGATATTCCAGAACAGGACTGGTACTGTACAAAATGTGTGGCGGTGTCTGAAGGTCGGCCAAAGCAATCTATATATGGTCCTCTACGACGAGGACCTGGAAGGCGTGGTTCTAGAACAACGTGGATTTTGAAGGTATCATTGAAATGGATATACTTGTGAAGAGCTCGTTGCAAGAATGGATGTATACGTACTGATTGCTGTGTGCTAGGGCTTTATTGAGTAATTTATGTGAGGGAGAGGATGTAAAAGACAAACTGCTTTTACTCTCTGCCGCGATATGACTTAATGCTATTTCATATTTCACGATGGATGCAGAGTCCTTGTGAACACCAGTCAACAAAAGCATCAGAGTACAGGCTCATGCTGCGTAACACAGGCGCAGCCGAAGATGGAGAAAAATTTGATGCTCTGAAGGCATCATCGGCAATTCATGCTGCTGAGGACACTCATGTAGAATCATCGCCGAAGACACTAGAAACCTAACATCCACCTATCAAGTCAACGTTGGTGAGAGCATCGCAGAAATCAGCTTAAAAAACTCAAACAGTTCAATAGCACAATGAAGACACATGGATGTTCAATGTTCGTATGAGCAATTATGGGACTGGCTGGTATAATATACTCTTGCAAAGTTAAGCTGAATGTAAAGAGCAAAAATTAGTAGTCCTGTTGTTCTGGATACGATTTTTCCGCTTGTCGATGTAAGTCAGTGCCTCGTTAAGGAGGCAGTAGTTTCGTAGTCAGCATACAGCTCTTTTTATTTTGAGATTCTGGATGCTCGTTGTCAAATTTCAGGTATATGATGAATTGTTTTTGGACTTTTATTCATGTTGAAGATTGATTTATTAGACTACATTCTTTGGTCTCAAGCTGATCAGTAACGAAGTTATGTTCGCATCTCTATTTATCTGCATGGTTGCAGGATGACATTGTATTGATGGCAATCAAGACGAATGCGGTCAGAGCTCTCATCGACTACCTCTGGCTTCACTAGCTCAGATTACAGTGATGTTCAATTTTCAACTAGGGGCTGCCCTCTGTTCCAGTAAGCGTGGAAGTCTGGTATGGAACTTAGTAGTGTCTGCTCGAGAGGTCGCTTTCAGTCTGAAGAAGCGATACCATCCCTTTTTTTAGTGTATAATAGCAAGTCAGTTTTCTCATTTCCAGTTGAAAACAAATTTTGAAAAACGCAGGATATAGATCATACAGTGTAAATCGTAGTTTTTAATTCTTACTGCCATTCAAAGAAGCCTAAACAGCCCATTGCTGTTGTTTGCGGGTGTATCAAACTTTTTTCAGTATAAAATTCAGACCAATTCAACAGTTCTAGCTATTGCCTTTGATTTGACTAAAACTGTATTTCTATCTCGTGACTATGAATACTGAGTTCCACGATTTGTTGGACCAATAACTTCGCATTGAGTTATTCTGGCAGTATAGTCTGGAGTTTTTTTGTCGGAAATCGAGAGCAAATCATATTCAAAATTGATTCTTCTCCAAAGTTGAAGTTGAGGCAGCGCGACTTAGTAGATTATGGAAACCGTCCCAGGCATCGCCAGTTTGACCAGTTGACATAGCATCTGCGCAATTTTCTGGAGTGTTAGGACTTATGACAAACCAATAAATTAGGTTGGCTTGTCAGATTCTGTTCTTTCTAACCTTCATGTGCAGGTGTGAAATGCAATTTTCAGTTACCTTCTGATGGGGGATGGCGGGCAAATGAAGATGTATAGTGCAAAATCGTTGCAGTGGAGAGTTTACCTTGCCAAAGAGATTTCCTTCTGGTCTGTAAGGTGAGGCATCTGCTCCCTCAATTGCAAGTACTTTCATCTCTAGACACTTTTCTACTTGTCTTACGCATAACCTGTTGAATAAAATTGTTTGCCTTGTTTGTAATGTTGTGATCTACTTGCGTGTTCCTTGGTACTCTAGATATAAGAGCTCAAAATTTTGGCGGCAAAACTGAAGTTGCAGTAATGGTGATGACGGCCTTTCCCCTGATATTGGAAGGAGCATGTGCAAACTCAATGCTCGCTCAAACAATAAGTTTAGAACAATTACGGAAAGAGTGATGAAGATTACTAGTGGAGTGATAGCTGCATTAGATACTACTCAGCGTCGTTTGGAAGAAGCACGAGATGCAGTTGAGGAAGCAGATGGAGCAGAGCTGGATAAATCACCAGTGCTACTCTTGCCTTCATTATCAAAGTTTTCGGGGGCTTCATCTCCAGGGGCTTCAGCTTGGTCGCATTCTTTCGAGTGGTTGGTATCAGAGAATGAAGACGATGCGGCGGTGGCCCCGGACTCAGTGGGAACGTATCCACTACTAGCGCAGGATTGGCTGGCTCCGGAACCATTGGTGCCGGTGAAAGACGACGCTGCTGAGGTATCAGTCGATTTGGAGACGTCATTGGGCTGGTTGAATCTGTATCTGAACCCTTCCTTACGGATGACCTTTCCTCGCTCGGCGAGGCGTTGCAGTGCGGTGGTAAGAAGGTCGTTGCTTTCCTTGTCAAAGCTTCCTCTGTACTTTCTTTGCAGATGTTGTCGGATTTGGGGCAAGCTTGCCCCCTTGCTCATATCTTTCAGCGTCTGTACTGCCTCTTGCAACAGTTCAAAATAGCTCGGAGGTGATCCCTGCAGCTTCATTGGAATCTTGGGCACCTTAAGTTTCCTCTTTTTCTGTCCAGCGGGCTTTGGTCGCTTTGGTCGCTTTGGTCCCCGCAGGGGCGCCTTTCTCGCCCTCGACCGCGGCGCTACCCGCCGAGTGCGCTTCATTTCTCCAAAGAAGCAGTTCAGATGTGGTTCAAGCTCATTGCCGTACGAAAATATCAATCCCTTTTGCGTTGATTGACCTTCGTTTCTTCGTTGTGGTTTCTTCGTTGTGGTTCTTCAATGCATTGTGCATCTGGATCTGGTGCGTGATGCTGCCGTGCGCTATCTAGGAAATGACTTGAGAAGTTTCCTCAAGGACACAACGACTTGGGAAGCTTCCTCCACACGTGGGTACCTCAAAGATAGATGCTGCTCCTTCATGACAAGGACGACAACCACACTAGTCGCTTCGACCTCGAGATTATGTGTCCTTTCAAGTCCTGACGTCTCATATCTCTGGGACACCTCACATCTAAAGAATAGGCGTTTCAGTTCTTGATAAACTCATACCAGCTACTAAGCGACTGTTGAAACTCTTAATGTACACTTGGATATCGATGATCTAAGAGAGTCCTGTTGTGCTCTATGCCTGGGCATTTTGATGCCGTTGTTCTAAGCGAGTCCTGGTTGGTTCTGATTGTTTTGGAACAATTCTTGATTAGTACTTACGTCACACTTTCTTGTGGTGTGATTGTGGTACTCACATCATTGGACACTGTAATGTACAGGCAGGAAAGTTGCAAATCAGTATTTTGTACGTAATAGTAAACAGATATCGGTAGCGGTAGACATTTTTGTGAGGTAGTCGGCAACGAGAGGGACCCAAGATCTTCACACGAAGGACTAGCATGCACATGAAGTATTTTACAGGCTTGCAATTATCTGCTCAGGCAGCTTGTTCCTTATCTTTTGAGCATTGACTACAGTCATCCCTGAATATACTTCTAGCGCTTTCACTGAGTAAAAGTAATGGTTGACTTATATATTGAGTGAGTGAGCCATTCAGCCTTGTGTCATGGCTTGCTTAGCAGTATTATTGACTTTGAGACTGTTCATTTCTGAATTTAGAATAGCAAAGAATTTCTAGGTTTGCGCAGAGATTGGTAGCATGTCTTTATCATGGTCATTATTTGTGTGCATGCTACAGTGGTCAGGAAATCGAATTGGACGGATCAATCAGAGCGTGGGTTTATTCCGAGAGTGATTTGGAAGAGTACCCATCATGGATCCTAGCAATCGAAGGTAAGTATTTATTCTGATTTCTTGACTTAATCCATTTGAGCTTGGGTTGAGAACATATGACTTGGTATTCATGCTGGCAATCGTCTCTTGCTTTCAAGACTACATTCAACCGCTTTACTTCGGTTTCTTCGTGTCTCAGGCTATGTGCTTACCTCCTATTGTTGCGGCCTTTATTCAGAGCTAAAGAGTACGTGACAAGCCAGCAGTCCCGAAACTGAACAACAACAGTAACCATAACAATATCTTTACTGCGATATTCAAATGAAATGATCTAGGGAGTTTCTCTTTCGTCATGTTTATTGCTAGTTGGACGCTATGGGAAATAGCTAGACACTTGATGATCAATCGTCATGAAGCCCTCTAATGACATGCTCCTCTGCTTCTGATGCCGGAAAACAGGACACCACGGCGACTTTCTTTTGTACCTGCACCTCCCCCATGGCCCCCAATACAAGACAAAAGAATCCTTTTAATAATGCTGATCTCATCTCAAAATCATGGACATGACGCTCGTTTGACGGCATTCATGCCGGGAACAAACAGGCTTTGGAGACGGACTACCAGACAGTCTAAGGTAATTTTGATTACGGCAATAGGAGTAACGAAAACACTGTTTGCAAGGCTTTAAGTTTGTCTTTGGCATAATTCTTCAGTCAGGAAATGTCGGAGTGAAGGGTGTTCCAAAGATAGGCGTGACTAGTGCTTTGACAAACTGATTGCCAGTTCAAAGAAAAGATAAATTTCAGAATTCAAACCATGTTAGGTGCAACCAGATCAGATTTGGACTTTTTAACAATCAAGTTTCCAGCCTTCGGTGGACCTTCCTTCAATCTAGTGTTCAAATGACTTGAAGACGAGGGATGCTAGATTTTGAGAAGGAGATAGAAATGTGGAGCATGTTGAAGAGCACTTACACTTCATCTTGTCCTCCGAGTGGGTCTGGAGGAGCGCCTTGGTCTGGATCGCTTGGCAGCTCGGGATGCAGCTCTCCTCCCAGCCCTGCGCTGTGCGGGAGTGCCAAAGATATGGTGGGCAGGGACAGTGGGAGGCTTGAACTTATACACGTGGGTCTTAGTGGGGTGTTTTTTGATGCGGCCTTTCTTGTGCAGTCGGGCCACGGCAGACCGGAGCATTTTGCACGTCTCGCCGTCGAAGGGCTTGCCACCGTACCGCTTCTCCAAGTGGCGCTTCAGCTTGCGCACGCTGGCGCCGTCCATGTGCTCGTGCTTCAGCGTATGCTCCACATCTTTCAGAAGCGAGAAGTAGGTCGGCTTCGAGGAACGAGCTTTTCGAGACGAAGTCCCACCTCCGGAAACTCTCTTCTGGATAGTGCTTCGTGATGCCCTTATAGCAGTGGGCTTGCGACGCTTTGACGAAGCAGCAGCTTGGCTTCGTGTGCTCCGTTTCATGCCTGGAGAAGGAGATATCGCTTGTTTTAGGTGAGTTTCTCAGCACGTCCTTGAAAGAGATTGTTTTCAGTGGCGACTTCGCTGAGCTTGCAAGATAGAGATCGGTAGTTCTACGATTGTCATCATGCCTGATGTCGTGTAAATTTGTAAGCTCGGTATAGTGTTTAGCTGTATTTGATCAATCGACAACCAGGAAAAGGATTACCAGAGCCTCTCTCTCACTCGACTACGACCTAGCGTTGTTAAACGTTTCGACTGTCGTGGTACGCGACGTCGGTCTGCATCCGGCGTTCACCAGATCTCGCTGGAGACCTTCCAAATCTCCCAGCATGACCCTATGTATGTACTGAGCTTACTAATCGTTCATATCCTGATACTAACAGTCTGAATACAGTCTGCCGTGATTGTTTCGGCTACCTATTATTCGCATGTCATAATTACGTTCTGGGGATGATGCATTTATGATGTTTGCGATTTCTGTATAGAACGCGACCATGATTCATACAAAGGCTTGCCGGGTTTTGCATCGTTCAAGATCTGGAAACAAGTTCTCCAAACTTCTCAATTTCACACGACAATTTACAGGTTGGATTTTGATGTGAGGTGGGCTTCTTCATTTGCCTCACCTTCCACAGTTCTCTGGTATCAATAATCTCAGACTACTTTGGTTTTGGGGCTGGTTTTTGACCGTTGCATCACTAGCATCATAAAACAGAAATCTTTTGCCCCTCTGGGTCCTCCTGGGAGTGCAATTCGCTCAAGACATGAATTACGTCGCCGCGGTTTTTGCTTCAATATCATACACCCTTATTATTTTGCTTGATTGTATGAAAAGTACTAATTAGTATGGCAGAACTCGGTTCTCATAATCAGCTGCCTGCTCTAGAAGCCAAGTCCCGGCACCTCGGGTGAATTTCCTTGCAAACAAGTAGCATGGTAGTGCTTTGCCATCGATGCCACACCGTTCGCGTCGTCCCGCTGCCACGAAATGGATCTCGCTTATGTTCTGGGAAGGTCCAATCACACATTGGGTTAAATTCCTGACCAAATGGAGTGTTACCCGGAAGGAAAAAAAGAATTCATATAGTTCTACCTGGATATCTTTGATGGCTTTGAGGGTGGTTTTGGCTGAGTCAAATGTGACGGGATGCCAGCCACGCCGGTCCATCGTGTGTTGGTGGGCGCTCTTCCATTGACTGTAAGTTACACCTCGCCGCTCGATTTCCTTCTCTAAGTTCCTCATCTGATCAGCATCCACAATCGGCATTAGCTTCTTCCGTGTCTGACATTCTTAAGAGCTCAGTTGGGTTTTTCAGTAAAGTAAATTAAACATTATGATGAATAGAACCTTCACCATAATTTCATGGAGAGGTCTTTCTATGGTCACGGTGATTGTATGGAGGCATCCTCATGATAAACGAGAGGCCTGTACATGATCTCTGCGATCATTCGGAGACCTCCGCATGAATTATGGCAAAGATTCTCTGTCATGTTCTCTAAAAGTTCCTGAAACTGTCTAATTTTACTGAAATCCTGCTTTTCAAAGGGAATCGAATTTGGATTGGGCAGTTGATAACTGTCTTGTCATCTTGCAGTTCAATTAGTCTGATGAATTCACCTCTTGTCAATGTTATTCCAATGAAATCAATGGAAAGGGATGGACGCTTACAGCCAAAAGCGTTTGTAGGTAGTGCTCGTCAGGGATGCAGTTGTGATTCCAATTGTTCTGCAAGGAAAGGAATTATCTCAGCGGTGCCAAGTTACCTTGTGAACATCAAAAACTTAGTCTATACTAGCAAAGAAAAAACATGTGTCGATTGGCTGAACTTCTTAAGAGACGGATTGACGTTGTCTTACTTCTGCAGACCCGGAAAATTCTGGCAACGCCATTCGCTGCAACCACAAGAATAAAAAAGTGGACTATATTATGATACCGAACAAGATCAGTAAATAGCGGCTGAAGGAAACAAGGTCTAACAAGAGTACAATATGGGCAACAGCAACGTCAACTCCGCCGCTAATTCAGGTAGAGGATAATATTTACACCAATACAAGCATTTTAAAATAAGTAGGATTGTGATTTTTGGAAGATGTATAGAGCTGTGAAGAGACCAATTTGGGTACTAGAGTCAAATCTACTGAGATCAAGTTTTTATAACTACGTATGAATTTGATATGCAGCTTCAAAGCGGGAGGTTGTAGACCACTCTAGTGAGGGTAGACAACCTCGTTTCCATTGAAAGAATCAGCGGGCATAGACATTTAGCTAAGTCATGCTTACACTACTTGAAAGGGAGTCCAACCAGAGGTTACCAGAGTTTATGAATAGATGAATTGTTGATTATAGGTGAGAATAGGAGACGGTATTAGTATCCTGTGACAGTCATTGGAAGGAAGTGCTTTTACCTTGCAGTAACGTTTGAAAACCGGAAATACTTTGTTGTCTCTCGCCACGGCAACTGCGTGCTTGCGGATCAACACAAACCACTGCCAAATCCCACCAGCTCATGATCATTCCTCGTTACTCACAGCTGATCTACTTTGTGGAATTATCCTTGTCTTGTTGTGTACACAATGAAAGCATTAATGGATATGGGCACAGATCATGTGTACTGAGAATGATACCTGAGAGCCTTTGCGCCACCCTTCCTTCCAAATGGCTGGTGCCATCTTGTAGTTGTATCGAGCGTCATGAGCGTCGGTAAAACTGTTTAGCAAAGTCCATTACTGCAATCTTAGTTGAGTTGTTCCTCAAAATTTCTTTAGACTGGGGTCCCAGCACCTTGGACTGCCAAAATTACCATCATGCACTTGGTAATGTGAAAGTAACATGTCCAGTCGCAGAGGTGGCAAGGGATGTGGTATCCATAACAAAACTCTACTGTGGATATGTCCAATGAACTTAGGGCATATCCTAATGGTTGAATCATTTTCAATCATGCTTATCCAAGTCAAGGGTGCTAAAATAACACCAAGCTTCTTAAGAAGAAGCTGAGATTATTTAAACCATATTCTATGTATCCAATATGTGTTTGTTACTCTACATATATAAGTCCCATTGAAATTATGACTCAAATGTCATTACAATTCTCTTGAACTCATTCCAATTTTATTTTACTTGTATTAGCATGGTGCTTTGGGTTCCTTTGCAACAATAAAGAAAGTGCATCTTCTTCTCTATTAAAGAATGTAAATGTAGTTACACCATCGTCAACTTGCACACTAAACCAATTACTCTACTTATTTTTCAAAATGATATAGTTGTTGATTTTGCATCTATGAGATGAGCTTTTGATTCTCTCTTGTTGGTTTTGACATGTGTAATGTCTAATCATGAATTCTCTCTTGTTCATTTTAGCGTCTTTAGTTTGTGCAATATGAATATACTTGTAACAAAAATAACCCCCTCCTATATGAAGTAAGTTGGAAGTTGGAGGGTTCATCTTTGAAAATTTAAAACTAATTCATTCTTATTTCAAGAATTATGTTTAAACTTGCATTAACTTCTATTTTTTCTTGTCCAACATTTTACATAAATGGAATTATAAAATTATATCAATTGCATAAATCCACATTCATTATTCAAGTGTTTAAATAAATGGGATTATAAAATTATACTAATTGTATAAATCTACATTCATTATTCAAGTGATTATGGGGTAGACTAATACTAAAGCTTTATAAAATATTAGTTGAGACATGTCAATGAAAAGACTCTTGTGGACCTTCATATTCACTAAAGTGCAACCTAGTAAACTTCTAAAGAAACATATTCACAAAAATGAGGGTTTGAATTGGCACCTATCAACAAAGCTCTTATGAGAAAACATAACATAGTTGTAGATGTAGCGAAAATTGTATAATGGTACACAACTGGCATATACATCACCCCACACCAAATTCAAACTCATTAGAACAATCTTAAGAGGTTGTAGATGTTGAACAACCTATTTCCATATAACTTAAAAGTGAAGGATGTGAGGTAGACAAATTAATATGTCTAAATTGTAAATTTTCTAAATATGACACCCTTCTATCAGTTTTGAATACATCTACTACCAATCCAGGCAACCTGAGAAAAATTGTAGGTATTTCATACAGTATCCAAAAAATACTAGCTACGAGACTCTGCAATCCTCTTTCAATTGCCAATGCATAAGATCCAACAAAAATTGAGACTATTTAATAATAGGAACCATGATTAGATGCTCGTTCAGACAATTTTATATGGGCAGTTACCTTGTTGATCTCAGATTGTTTGTGGCAGTACCTGTCTGATAGCAATATGAAGCGCTGGTTGAGAGGATCTTTGAGAGCCTCTTGAAGGAGTAGTCTCTCCGCTTGTAACATGCTGGCCTCCCCCCATTCCACCTGCCAATTGTCAAACCGATTGCTTAGCCTCAGCTAATTATGTAAAATCGATCAAACATTGCATTCAAATCATATCATGTAATTTCACATTCAGTTTGTCAAGTCGTAATTAAGTAACCAACAAATTCATTAATCCAATAAGTTGATGATATGAACCAGAACGGGATTCTTGAGCTGCCGGTCAATGAAAGACGAGCATTGAGTATTATTTTTGGTGTACACAAATCCTGGCCTGGCATGAATGTAGACAGTGTACTCATCTCCTCCTGCTCCCTGTCATTCAACCACCGACTTCAACTTCACAAAACGCATGATCGGAAATTAATCTGAAATTGTTACTATTGCAACTTGGAAATCTAAGTTGAACTACCAAGTTCAAAAGGAAACTGATATTACTTTGCTCCTAATTCGTACCACGAAAGAAGTCAGTGGTTGTTAGCAGGAACTGTGCGTACCTGGAAGAAATGCTCCCACAGAAAGTCCAGAGGCATCTTGTGTCGCACCAAAAACAGAAAGGCGATCTTCGACGGAGGCTCCATCTTCACAGCCGTGGAACTTGGAGTGGAACTCGAAGAGGGAAATATGGCGATGAAGGACGGAGGCTCCACTTCCGGAACCAACGAATGTAACTTATACAGAACGATGAGAGCAAGCACGGATGCCAAGCACAACGAGAGAGACGACACGATCCATTGGCAACTCCGAGGATGGTGAGCGCCACTGCAGCTAGAATTCGGTCTTGGCTGCTTCATGGTCGCAATTCTGGCGGAATCATTATGTATTAATTGATTGACAATTCAAACTAGCTGCATTCAGCATCAAATATGCGGGCCCAGCTCCATTGAAATGCAGCTAGGCCGCCTCAAGTAAAGAAGAAAGACAATGAGCTAGGTAGGGAGACGGAAGGGTGAAAATCCTAGCGGACAGGTGCACGATGTTGTGGAGAAAAGGGATTAGTTTGAGTTTCTGTCTGCAAATCAAGTACAACAAGTGCAACAAGCTAACGTAAATATCAAAGTCGGGTGCATGGAATACGAACCGAGAATTTAACGGATTTGGCGTTATGATTCAATTCGGAGGCAGTGTTTGTAGCCATGGCCACTGGAGAGCTCCCATTTCGCACCCCTTTTCGATCAATCTCCGGTCCTGTTTTCGGTGACTCTTCTTGGAATTGAGCAATTCTTGGAGTGAGTAATCGGTAACTATCAATTCTGTGCCTTCAGCTTCACCGCCAACGCGTTGCAGCGAACTCCTAGTCACTTCCTGGTCTGTGCATTATTGAAACTAAATGAAGATGTAGATTCGAACCTCTTTCTGAGCTTGTTGGTAATTGCCTAAGTACTACATGCTGGGGTCTCGAATTCAAAGGCAAGATCATAACTGCTCTTGAACAGGAATTGTAGGAACACTGGGTATCAAAATGGATCAACGATGTCCAGAAATGAAGTCGATCTAACGAGAATCGAAAAATTTGAATTAGAGGTCGTCAAGCATCCGGCCTACCCGTCACAATCTTTGCAAGCGTCGTCGACGCTTCACTGTTGCAAACACCAACGCAAGTTGAAATAACGTTGTTAGCACAACATTGGGAGGTAGAAACGAGCTCAAATTTTTCAACAAGAATTGTAGGAATTCTGGTACCGCAAACTCGCAAACTTCAAATTATTTCTACCTCGATCCCGTCTCGCACAAGAAAGGGACTCACAGAACTGTAGAACAAGCTAGAGTTTCTGAAATTTGAACGAGAGTTGACTAGCCTCTCATTGTCACAGTACCGCCAAGCGTGAACTCTAAACTACAGCAAAACTCAAACAAATCTTTCACAACACTGGGTGTTGGGAGTTGCAAGGAGAAGCATAAAAAACAATAATAATGAACGTCGTGCCCAACGCAGTGTCAGAGGCGAGTATACAGTAAATACGTATCGCATATATCAAAGAAATATCAAAAAAAACGAAGCCTGCTCGCCGCGGCAGCAATTGAAATCAATCAACTTACTGAGATTGCGTGATGGAAAAGATCGATCGACGTACGAATATTCCATTCGATCAAATCTTCTCTAGATCTCGCACTCACGCAGCAATCAGGGAGCTACCCGGCCGCCATATATACCTTCACTCGTTGGACCCTCCTCAGTCACCCTTCGGTGAATGCATGAAAACCTCAGCATCGCCAATGGGTCCCTCATTCTTCGTCCCTCCAACAACACCAATCTAGTTCGACTCACTTATCATTGAATGCGTGATGACACCTTGCTCTACCACACCACCCAAAACTTCAAATTTAATTTCCCGGCCCTTGAACTGGTCGGAGATGATCGGGTTTAATTATAAGCCTGGCGCGTGATCGAGCCAACCTGCAGACACTAGCTCACACATGGCTGAATTCTGCAAGCTGACACCCACCATGTGAAATAAGAAAAATCTATTCATCATCTCATCATAGCTGCACTCATGGGGTTGTAAGTTAAGTAAGTTTCCATGCCTTGCTCACGTACTGCAGGTGGTCATGGTCTCATGACTCATCAACTTCTTCTGTCGCTTTCATCACCACATGGAACATATGGAGGGTCGGAAATACAAAAGAAAAGACGAGTTCAGAGGAGGGACATAAATGCCAAGTCCAGTGTTGGAGGTGGTGGTGGTGTCACGTTCTCATTGGGAAGTCAGAAACGGAGCGTTACATGGAACTCATAACCTTAGTTAACTTCCTCCTGTTTCTAATCCTTTAGATTAGTCAAAAAGTAGAGATATGAACATTTGTGATAAGTAGGCATTATGTCTAATGTCTCTTGAGCCTCTAGGGTGTCAAACAGTATCTAGTCCCTCTCCAAGATTTCGTGACCTTGACTTAGTTCGGAGAAGAAGGTTGTGACTGAAACAGATTTTTCGTTAAAATGGTGGTATTTCACAAACTTGACACTTTTAGGTTTAGCCTGTGTGGCCTAAAATGTATAGCGCTTTTAGATTTCAGACCTTGTCATTCAAAACCAATACCAATCTTAGAAATTGAATAGGAAAATGGCATGTGAATACCACCATTAGTTTGTTGTGCAAATAGATATGCAAACTAATATGCAAATTTCATCCACAACATCAAACCTAAAGTTAGAAATTCTACTCCCGTTCCTCCTTCCCCAAACCCTAATCATTTCATTTCCTTCCTTTCTTCACGATCCACCTTACATACCATTATATTGTACTTAGTTGCGTCAGACAACCAGTCAAACCTCCCCCAGAATCCCAATTTTTGACTGGTTTTCTCGTACGTGACAACCTTGCCTTCTCCTCTGCAGAACGCTCATACAGTCTGATCACCTGACCTGCGACTGGGTCTGTCTGTTGACAGGAAGGCTTGCTGCAACTGAAGAAGTCCTGGAAGGACAGAGGGTGGCCGGGTGACACAGCTTGCGCAGGTCCTGATGGAGAAGGAGAACAAAACTGTGCTCCACTACTCCACTGCTAATAAGCGGTAGGGGCTCATAACTGAGCGACACTTTAAGGGCTGGTCCGCCTTTTTATGGGTTTCAGATGCCCGAAAATATTTTCCTTTATTTTCCACTTGTAGAAAAATTGATGAGGAATCTAACACAAGTGGTTTCATATTTTTCAGAGCATTTTTGAATTACTTATGATTTTTCAAAGAATTCTGTAGTAGGTGCCTATTTTTTTTCTTAGGCCTTGCAAAACCCACAGATCTGCAGTCTGAAAAAAAGATATGGCTTCACCAAAAACAAGTATTGTGGCATTAAAAAAGTAAATACATGAGGTTCCTAAATGTGACCCTTACTAAACCTAAACGGACCTTAAATTCTATTAAAATTTGTAAAAAAGGTAATTGGACAACCAACTCTCATTTAGAATAATTAAGTGAATACACCTTGGCTTTGAAATGGACCCTTCTTGGCACTTATTCCATCCATCAGGCGAAGTATGAACCAATTTTTAACAATTCTTATTTACACTTTGACATTGTTGGCAATTCATTTTAGAACTACTTGCTCTCATTTCAAAGCCCCTATAAGAACTAGTTGAAGCAGAGAGTTACTTTATGAGACCCCTACCTTAACTTAGTTCACCTTTGGAACAGTGATTTGAGAACCAATTTATGGAATTTAGTGCAATATGCTACCTTCAAGACAAATAGGCATCAACCTTGGCTACCTTGAAAGCGTATAGTCTAAAAAAAAAACAGAAAAGAAAGAATTTTACAAGTTGCAAAGGATTACTTGGAGTATTATAACACAAAACAAACTAAAGAGATGCTAATTCCAATGTGGAGGAAGTTGCAAATTGGCAATTGAATTCTATGGTTTGTTACAGTCTTGACTAAAATCTAATTGTTTCAAGGATTTTTTCCAATGTTACATTTAACTACTGAATTTTTTTTAAGAGTGGAGCAGATTTTAGCCAGTTCTGTGAATGCTGCTCTGGAGTACATCTGGAATGGCTTGAATGACACAAACTAAAGAGATGCTAATTCCAATGTGAAGGAAGTTGCAAATTGGCTATTGAATTCTATGGTTTGTTACAGTCTTGACTAAAATCTAATTGTTTCAAGGATTTTTTCCAATGTTAATTTAACTCAGGAGTGGAGCAGATGATTTTAGCCAGTTCTGTGAATGCTGCTCTGGAGTACATATGGAATGGCTTGAATGACTTTAGTACATACTTGAGTTCGCTGAGAATATTCCCTACCTCTTTCAACCCCACGGTGATCAATCATGTGCAGTTAATTCCAAAGGAATCTATCAATCCACAGCCTGCCTAAGTTCACTGTTGAAACTTTATGTTAGTGGTGTTGAAATGGCCATCATTGTTCATTATGTAGAGAGAATGAGAGTTGCAGTTCTGTGCTTGGATCAGTGGTTTCCATTGTCCCTTATTTATGGTAAGGTAGAGCCACCCCATTCATCGGCAATCACTAGGGTGGCAGAAATGCAGGAGAAGCTGGGACTAATTTCCAAACATGAGTTCTCTCGATTTCCCATCATCAGTTCCTCCATTCATTTCTTGACACATCTGATTTTGGTTTGGTTTGGAGTGCCACAATGAACAAGAAGTAGTCTCTCCAATGAGCGATTTTGGAATAGTTTACACATTGGACATGGGTCGAGACCAACTTTTGCCTTCCAAAGGTTCACAGTAATTTCAGTTCAAGCGAGGATAAAATTATCATGCACTTGTGGAAATATTTCCTTTACCTTAGTATACTCCACATGGTGTCCACAGTTGCTTATTCGGTTGGTTATGGGTGGTCACACTTTATTCTCCTGTTCACCAACTGAGGATGTGATTTAATTGCTGCCCAGATTGGCCACTTTCTACCATGGATGTACCTACTGTATGTGGCTCTTTGGATTATTTGGGGGGGGGATATGGGAGTATATTGGTACTTTGTACCTTGTAGCAGTATGATACTTGTTTCTGCTCAGAGTACTATCCCAGGTGAATTTTCATATCTGCTTCTTTTTTTCTCTCTCCCTCTCTTTCTGTTTTCATCAATGTAGCAAAGTTGTAGTTTTATTCCTTTTTCTTTCTTTCTTTCTCTTGAATACAGAAAGTACATCTCAAGTACAGGCACAAGTATTGTTGATATTGTACAACGGGGTTGCAACAGTGAAGCTCTCAGTAAATTTCTGAGAATCAAGTGTGTCATTTGCGTTGCCAATTGTACTGCCAAAAAATGCCAATTGCATATTTTATAGGCCACAAAATTCTTTGAATGACACAGTATAGGCAATTTGTAAGATACTTGGATGCAACTGTTCTACTATAGGCCAAGATCTGAAGTGCGTGCTATCCGCTTAAATGTGGACATTGGTAGACAAATACAATAGCAAAGCCAAGCATCATCACAAGGATTTCAATGTTTTCATCTTCATCAAAGAATGACGAGATAAAAAATTGATTTTTTTTCAACACCACCCCCTTCCAAAATACATTAGGATAGAAACACCCATAGTCAACCACTTAAACAATTCGACATATGTTCAGGAGCAATAGAAGGCAAATAATGTAAATTTACTATCCTATGGGAAGATAGAAATGACGAACATTGTCAATTATTTGTGATTTTCTTTCCTTAAATTCAAATTACTATAGAATTTTGGAAGCCAAAAGTTGACCTCAACCTATACCCAATACAGAGACTCTTCCAATTCCATCAATCCAGAATTAAATTTTCCACTCAGTACTTCCCGCTTCCTTGCTCACTACATCAGGACATGTGTCACACCACACTTTAGGCTTTGGTTGGGAATCTGTTCCCAGTCTTCATTGAAAATAGCTGCACCCTACAAGGTGGATATGGATCCCTGGTTGGAAATGGGTGGTTTTACCATACAACATGATGACCTTGAGTTCGGTGATTTTGCATGTTGAATGCTCGATCTCTTCAGTTGTTGGTGAATGTTTTCTGACCAATGAGCACTTCAAATACACCTACGCTTACTCATAGTGTTGTTGGGATCCAGCACTACCAACCTGCCGTGTATTGATGTACTATACATGAATGGATATATCTATATACTCTATATATCTATAAACATTTATATATGTGCCCCCAGACTCCACCCTGGCCGAGTCCGCCCGCACCCACCGGGGGCCCAGCCTGACAACCTGTGTTGACATTTATGACAGTGCCCACATTGAAAAGGCACCTTCGCACTGCATATGCATCAATCATCAATTCATACCAGGCTTTCTTTTTTAAGGAATGAATGAATGAATGGGGCCCTTGGACATTAAATTGTGCCATCAAAGGTGGGCCTGGTGAGGTTGATTTAACCCGCGGAAAATGCATGAATTTTTTATTTGCCACGTATGTTGTTTTTTTGCAAATTCTGAATTCATATTTGCAATCGGAGACAATGTTTGGTAAAAACCAACAGCTAGTTCAAAGTTAGCCGGAAGAATTGAGAAAAAAATCGGTTGCAATTTGAAAACATCAGCAAAAAAAACAATGCAAAAATCTATAAAATTTCTATTTTGAGTAAAAAATAGAGAAAATAACCAACTCAGTTCTGGAAAAAACGGTTCAGTATGAGAATAGAAGGAAATTAGCCGGTAAAACTCAAAAGTTTCCCGAACTATGATCAGAGACCCCAAATTAGGTAAGTGAGGTCTACAATATACCTTAGACATGGCTAAAAATTGTTTTTTTTTGTTTTTTTTTAAACCCCTAAAACACAAATTTCACCCGGATGGGCCCACCCTCGATGACATGATTTAACGTCCTGCGTTTACTCTATCCACCTGTACCAAATCCTCTTCTAGAACTTTGCGCCCTTCTGTTTCCACTGAAATTTAAGAAGAAGAGGCTCACTTGCAAACAAGAGCAGCGACAAAATCATTTCTCCGGGTCATGGGCCAGTGGCTTCGGTTGTCATAAGTGGGAGAATCCGTCAGCTTGTGTTTTAAAGGAGGAGGGGGGGGGGCAACAGCAGCTGCCACAAGCCTTCATGCCACCAGCGTTCTCAGAACTGACTAAAATTCACTCCATTGCTAACTTACTCTAACCCGTAAAGGACCAAGGCCTTATTTCTGCCCAAAAACACTCAAAACTGCCATTTCTGTAGCAAAGAGTAAAACAAAATTGAAAATTGTTTTTTCTGCACATCCAACCGTAGGATCTTATACCTTACTAGTATAAAAATGTGTGGAAAAAATTTCAGAAATTTTGACCACATAGATTAAAAGATATTGGCGTTTAAAGTGAAAAAAAACAATTTTTTCAGCATCTTGCGGGACTAGATTATTTGACTTTGAACTTTTTTAACTTAAATTTTTTGCACTACAGAGTTTTGAGCTTTAAATCCTTATTGTGTGAAATTGAGTTGAGAGTCTAGGGAAAAAGAATTTTAAAAAAAACCTTGATTTTCATGCTTAAAAAAATTATTAAGTAGAAGTAAGTATGAGAAAGAAGGAAAACCTAAATTATTAATATCTTTAAGATGGAATTAAAATGCACTAATCCCAATGGTTAGATTGTTCTAGCAAGAAAACAAAATCATGTAAAATTTTTTCTTCAGAAAAATTGTAAAAATTGCATTCAGAAATGAATTCTATAAGTTATTTTTTCAGGAAGATGCTCTAACTACCCCCAAAACAAGATCATCTATAACTTTCTCATAATAAGTCCAAATGGAATGAATCAAAGCTTCCCATGTAGACAAAAATGTAATCTACAAGAAGAAAAAATTCAAAAAAAAAAATCAAAATTTCCCATTTTTCCATTTTTTTTCATTTTTTTTTGCTGCCCGGACTGCCCCCCATCCCCTATTTTGAGCTTATTTGGTCATAACTTTTGTTTCTGGGCACCAAATGTGAAAAAAAATTATATTTTCACAAAGCTCATTAGTTTTTCTATCTTCACAAAAAGTTTCAAAAAAACATGACAAAATTTCAGCTTATAGGTACCTGCCCAAAATCCAATTTGTCCCCCAAAGGGACAATGGTCCTTTAGGGGTTAAAAAATTTTAGTAGCTATAATAATAAATACTAAATAAATGAACATTGGAGAAAATCCTTGAAAAAATTAGATCTTAGCCAAGAGTGCAACAAAGACTAGAATTTGATTGTCAATTTGCAACTTCTTCCATAAAGGAATTAGGATCTATTTGGTCCGTTTTGTGTTATAGCATTCATGGTAATCCTTCACAACTTGCAAAATCTTTTTTTTAATATTTTCTTTCAAATCTACTCACTCTCAAGGTAGCTATTGTTTGTCTTGAAGGTAGCATATTGCACTAAATTCTATAAACTAGGTAACATATTGCACTAAAGTCCATAAACTAGTTTTGGGATCACTACACAACACTGGCACAATTATGGAGGGACGGAATGTGATAGGCTCAAACTTAACACGATGTTGCAAAATTTTGCTCCCCCCCCAAAAAAAACTAGGGAGAATGAGGTAAGGGAGAGGCACTATGTTCAAAAACGAGCTTATTGTTTGCTGACTAAAATGATAAGCTATATATGGTCTATCTACATTTATATTCTAGAATGACTACTATATTTAGAAATTGTTACAATTGGGTATACTATTGGTTATGGACACTTCTCTGTTAGTTTGGAGTGAACTTCATTTTCAACCATGAACACGGGCGAGTGAAGTTTGACTTTTGCATTAGAAATAGTCAAATTGATATTGGGGATATTTAAAGTCCAAAAAGTATGAAATTTGAATATTATATATAGTAGTTATTAGAGTTCAAAATTGTTCATTTTGTGAATGAGTTTACAATGGTTATCTTTTTTATTTTTTTAGATTATGAAGGCACAATTTTGGGTGTGCATTTGGAAATAGCTTTAAGAAGTCAATTTGAAAATTACAATACCAAGAAAAATCCCTTATATAGATGGTGTAAAGCATTAAGAGACATACAAATGACCGCAATAGATTTTTTTAAAGTTCTCTATAATCAAGAGTGATCGTGTAAGAGACACTTGTCTTATTTTTTTGCTCTAGGATTTTATGCTTTTAGGAGACTTTAATTTGGGGCCATGAGCCTATAACTTGTAAGGAAAATTTAACAAATTCTGGAATTTTCAGATTCCATAAATATGAATTCTAGAATTTAGGGTTTAGGTGGTTATCAATTTTCGTTGACCACTACTGACCAACTACAATATAACCATCTTGCAAATCTATACTTTTCTACCCTGTATACTACATAATAGTGCATGTATGTCGGCTACCCACCGATACTTCTGTTGATGTCTTCAAGTTTCAATCAAGGCTTTTGGCAATGTCTTTAAAATGTTTTTTGGTCCATAAGTTCTGAATAACTCTATAATTCTATAATTTATTAAATCACTGATTTGTGTATTATACTTCCAAAAGTTGAATCCATGATTTGAAACTAAGACTTATACATATGATTACTTTAGCTACACATTGCATAATATTTTTCATATTCCAATTTAAATGTTTATATATTTATAAATGTCCTTGATGGAATTTCTCCTTTTAGCACTTTCAGGATTGTAAGTACTATTTTATACTCCCCCCAATCCTTTGGACTTGATAATTGATGTACAAAGTTTTCTATTACAATTACACAAACAAGCAAAGAGATTTTTCAACTCTAAATATTATCATCTCCATCCTGAACATGTATTCAAAGTGCAGTTTTTATTTTTCAACATAAGATTCATTAATTGATTATTATTTTAATACAAAAGATGATTGGTTGATTAAAACATCATTTTAATTTATGAACTTGATTTAATTTCTTAAATTTTTCTACTGTTTTCTAAAGATGCAAGATATCAAAGTAAAAGAAGTCTTAAGAATCCCATTTTTGTGCGTAACTTTTGGAAAATGTTTTAGCCCTGAATATTTAGAAAAAAAATGTTAATTTTATTATTCTACATACCAGTATGCAAGGCCCTATAGTTGAAGTTTGACCTATTGTCAAATGGAGTGATTGAAACCCTTGATTTTGATGTGGTTTAGCAACTTCATAAAGTAAATGTATCCATAACCAATCACTCAAGGAATTTTGCAGCAGATCATCATTAGTTTAACCCCTAAAGGACCATTGTCCCTTTGGAGGACAAATGGGATTTTAGGCAGGTACCTATGGGCTGAATTTTTGTTATAATTTTTTTTAAGATAGAAAAATTGATTAGTTTCATGGGAATATAATTTTTTTTCAATTGGTGCCCATCAACAAAAGTTTTGCCCTAATAAGCTCAAAATAGGGGAAAGGGGGCGACCAAAAAAAATTCAAATTTTGAATTTTGAATTTTGAATTCTTTTTCATAGATTATATTTTTGTTTATAAGTAAAGCTTTGGTTCATTCCATCTAGATTTTTTATGAGAAAGTTATGGATAGTCTTGTTTTTTGGACAATTAGAGCATCTTTTTGAAAAAATAACTTGTAGGATTCATTTCTAAATGCAATATTTACAATTTTTCAAAAGACAAGTTCCACATGAAGCTGATCAATTCCTAAAACAATCTCACCATTGGGATTAGTGCATTTTAATTTCATTTTGAAGATATTAATAATTTAGATTTTCCTTCTATTTCATACCTACTTTTACATAATAATTTTTTTAAGAATGAAAATTAAGTTTTTTTGAAAATAATTTTTCCGAGACTCTCAAACCAATTCCCCACCATATATACTTAAAACTCAAAAAAATTGGTGCAAAAAATTTAAGTTAAAAAGGTTTGAAGTCAAAAAATCTAGTCCCACAATGAGCTGAAAATTTTGTTTTTTTGACTTTAAATGCCTATATCTTGCAATTTGTGTGGCCAAAATTTCTGAATTTTTTTCACACATTCTCACACTAGTTAGGTATAGGATTATATGGTTATATGTGGAAAAAAAAAATTTCAAATGTTTTTACTCTATACTATAGAAATGGTAGTTTTGGGTGTGTTTTTTTTGTAGAAAAAAGGTATTGGTCCTTTAGAGATTAAGGTGTGACAAATTTTTCCCATATAGAAAGGTAAGAAATATGGGGATTACCAATTTTTTGTAATTTTATTGCCAAAATCAAAATTACTATGATTTTGGAAGCCAAAAAGTGCTTAGAGCCCATAACTACTACTTAGAGTCTTCCAATTCTGGTTATTCAAGACTCTAAGCATTGGCTATGGGCTACAAGTACTTTTTGGCTCTCTACTTTCCTACCTTGTTGCTCATTACTTTGGAACACGTGTCATGATCTTATTAGTTCCATTATTGAAAAAGAGACAAAAATACATTCCAAGCTTCAGTTGGAAATCTGATTTAGCCTTGGTTGTTCAAAAACAATGCCCCCTACAAATTGGGTATGGAGCGTGGTTGACAATGGGTACATTTACCTTATCATTGTGCGACAAATAACACATTGACACCTAATGAAGTTGCTATGATCATTTTTGAATGTTGCACTTCTCAAAAATAGGTCCGCCTATATATCGAGAACAAGTCGAACAAGCCTACACTTCCTTAACCTTGGAGTGCTCTGACGTCCATTTTTTAGACGATGCACAAATTGAAGTTCTTATTTTTGTCTCGTTCCTGCTTAGATGAAAGTCATCCTAATTTTTGGTGATACTTTATCAAGTTCTTGTCTTATCTAATGGTTGAATTTGGTGTTACTAGAATACAAATCTTTTTAAAATTACAAATGTGGAAGTGTGTCAAGTGATCAACTGCATTGACTCTAGTTCAAAACTAGATTTGCAAAAATGAGGTCATAGATGCAAAGAACACAAAAATCTCAAAAAATCATCATATGAAGAGAATCTCATTTCAAATCCATTCCAACAAGTTTTACTCAAAAAACGATAATATTTTGCTTCTAATTGAATTTAGAAGGAATTTTGAAATTTCCCTTTCAAAATTTATAGAAAATTATTGGTGATTGCATTGGTGAATCTAAACGTATGTATGAAATGTAAAACCCTACATCTACAACTTTTATTCATATATCATTTCTTAAATATTCTTCCAAATTGTACTTTATAATGATTTTCTCCAAATCATCAATTCTGGAGAAGAGTCCAGACACTCCAAGATTAATTTCTACTAAATAATTCCAAACTTGATGAAAAATCAACAAGAAAAAATAGTGTGCAATCTAGCTTGGTTATTATTAATTCTTTCCCGGAGAAAATTACCCCACCATCATTCAGTCGTCAGACATGTTCTAAAACGCTTAACATTGTCGGAGACAGGTTGTAACTTAAGGTAGGTGGTTTTAAAGCGACCCTTTAAGAGCTGATTGCATTTGGGGGAAAGCTAAACATCTTGAAACAATTTTCAGTGAATTTTGGTAGGAAGAAAAATGAAATTGACATCTAGTCCATAAGTTGATTCATATTTTTTGGACCTTTGTGGAATTAGTTACAAATTTTTGAAGTTGAAACGCAGTGGTTTCTAAAATCGACCCCTGCTGAAATGTACACAGCTGGTACATTGAAGAAAGTAAAATGTACCAAATCGGTTTGAGATTAGAGTCACCTACCTTCTACCTTGGTGTCAAGTGGATGTACAGTACAGAACACAGGGATCCGTCACACTGAACTGACTGCTCACAGCAAGCCTGTGATCATAGAGCATCCAGAAATCTGTCAAGCAAATCAAACTCTAAGATGGAGGGTGTTTTGGAAATTTTAGTGACATGTGAATCTCGTGGGGTGACATGAATTTTTCATACTCATGACAGCTTCAGTCTTGTTTATAATTGTGGATCAACTAGTCATCTATCAGCAACAACTATCAAAAGCGCATCTCCACTGCACCACATAAGGTAGGTACACCCAAATGTGCCACTGATCTTAAACCACCATGTATACTATATGTAGTTATGTACATCTCCAAAATCAGTTCTGTACCTATGTAGAAGAAACACTTTTAGAAACAAGCTTAGTTCCTTAATAACTTTTGCATATAGTATCCAAATGTCACGTTCTCTGGTATGTTGGAGCTTCCTTTCACTTGCCAATAAGAGCATATGAAAATTTGACCATTCTAATAATAGAAAATAGGCTCAATAGCAAAAATTGGAGATTTTGGGTGTACCTACCTTAATGCTTGCCCAACAAGCTGTTTGCTATGTCCATTTGGGCTTATGATAGTGGACCTTCCCACCACGCAGAGACTTTGCCAATTTTTTTCACAGGCTGCTCCAAATTTGTAGCTCAATATGAGGTAAAGTATCCCATTCCAGACCAAATGGGAGCAAGCCCATTGTGGGCTAAATTATGTTAGGGAAGTACATTTAAGAACTTGAAGTTGCAGTGGCAAGCACTTTTGCCCTAGAGTATGGTACTGATGGAAAGAACAACTTGTGGGTATGGAGATTGATGGTTTCCAATGGTTACACCCTTCCATGTCAGCAAAAATCCTGATTAGTTGTGGCTTGGGTATGGGAATTCAGGTTGTTGTGTTGAACTTTGTTTCATTTTGTCACTATTGGTGTGGTGTGGTACAATGGTTGGTCCTTCATTTATTTTTGGCCACACCAAGTTTTTCAATCTAAGAGTATTCCACCATTTGTTAGTGGAGCTGCTCTAAGTACATAAAAGTGCTCATTAGAGATTGAACAAGAATTATGCAAATAGATGGGCCATTGTCAAAGAATGATGCTTTCATGTAGGACCAAGAAGACTAATCTTATGCAAGAGATTAGTTGCCCGTGTGGGAAGGCAAATTTCTACATGGATTGCTCATTCATCAACCCTCCAAAGAGTGCAACAAGTTTGTTATGTTGAAATATAGATAGTTTAGGTTTGTCGAGAGTATATTGATGTATTATACTATATTGTGTGTACCCCACATTTTCCCCCCAAAGAGTAATGTGTCTTTTGATATGTGGGTGCTAAATCCTTGTTAGGATGGCTAGGATGGATAAAAGAAGAGGAATAAATAAATTGAGGTGCTTAATCCCAAATAACAAATAACAAGATGGGTCATGAGACATAAGCCATTGGAGGAAGTGCCAATTGGCAAGCAATATCAAGATTATCACCCATTTCCGACCACTTAAGCAATTTGGCCCATGTGCAATATCGGAAAGATTGAGGAAAAAAATTACTTATGTAAGGAAATAGAATTCACAAGGATTTCATTATTTTTATATTTTTTTCCCTCAAAAACAAAATTACTATGAATATTTTTTGTAAAGACTTTGTTTGTCCTATTTTTGATATATAGGCAAACCTATTTCCAACCATATTTTGGTTACAAAATTGATGTAAGTGATAATTGTGGCTTTCAATGTACAATAGGGTACCAATCAAGATGACATTTTTGCATTCACAAGGAAAGAAATTTTACTACTTCCAACTTTGACACCCTCCTAAGGGCTAAAAAATTGTTCTTTGACTATGAAAATTTTGGCACAACATCAACTTCATGTTAGTAACATGTGTGCCAAATTTCAAGGACAAAATATTTACACAAAAAATATATTTGAAATCTACCAACATGTGTAGCTATAGAAAAAAATTCACTACTACTGACTTTGACACCCTCCTAAGGATTAAAATTTTTTTTGTCCATGAAATTTTTGAAATGAAACCATCTCTATGTTGATTACATGGGTGAAAAATTTCAAGTCCAAAAGATTCACAAAAATAAAGATATTCAAAATCTACCAAACGTGTGTAGTTGTGAGAAACAATCGGAAAAAACATTTCACTATTGCCAACTTTGATACCCTCCCTAGGGTTGAAAAATTGTTAACTTACCATGGAATTTTTGGCACAAGATCACCTCTATATTGATAACATGTGTGCAAAATTTAAAGCAAGAAGATGAGTACAAAAAAGATATTCAAAATCTACTAACATGTGTAACTATGAGAACATTTTTAAGGACATATTGAAAATGTTGAATTATCTTTGACACTTCATACTTCCACATTGAAATTATCCATTTGACGCAATCTTTAAAAATAAAAGCTTATCAAAAAAATTATTGACATCTATATTTAGAAGTAATCCCTTGTCTCATCTAAAAGAATCCACTTGCTTATAAACTATGTATCATACACATATGAAGAAATTTTCTCTTGTGAATGTCAATGTTTACATTTTGAATTGAGCATCATAGAGAGTGTAATGTGTAATGAAATAAAGAATTGGGTGATGACTAAGTGAGTGCATGAGGGTTGGTTAATGAGATTTTTAGATTTAATTAGTATATTAATACGTAGAAGATGTTTGCATCTTCTAGGTGTATAGTGACAAACTATCACAATGAGCTCAAAACAAGTTTTCATTATTTATTATGTGTTTTAATTGCCCCCCTTCCAATTGTCACAGGTTTTCATTATTTATTATGCATTTTAATCCCCCCCTCCCAATTGTCACAAGTTTTCATTATTTATTATGTATTTTAATCCCCCTAATTGTCACAAATTTTCATTTAAATTAAAATTATTATGTGTTTAAAATCCCCCTTTGCCTCCACCATCCCTACTTGTATTTCCTAGAAAGTTGTTCCAATACAATCAATATGGGATATATCAATATACCCATATATGTGTTGCAATATATATCCATATCTTCATGTGTATTCTATATTCATATTTGGACACCTAAGATTGTTTGTTTAACATCCACAACTTCAATTTTTCTAGGAGATTGACAACATTGGGAAGGGTGGGGAATTTTTTTTGAACTCAAATCAACTGTTGCTAATCTTTTTAGAATGGAGGGGGGAGAAATCAACCTTGGAACATCATGTTTGCATTTTTTTGGTACATAGTGAAAGATAGTGGATGATGGAAATTTCAGATGAAATTCATGCTTGCATTATAGGTTTGAATAAGGCAGGGACTACAAGAGTTCACATTGTAGCCATTGTTGGAGTTCCTATTAGAACAATTTAGAGGTTAGTGAAGAAATTCAGAGAAGGTAGAACTTACAAGTGCAAACCTTCTAATGGAAGTCACACTAAGAAGTTTAGGGATGTTCATACTATTGTGTAATAGTCAAAATTCATTGTTGCTTGTCGCTTTTAGAGATTACCAATATATGCCCTAGTCAAGTGAATAGAAGTTCTATTCAAAGAACCTTATATAGAAGTGATATTTTCAGTCGAATTGTAGTCAAAAAATCTTTTTTGACACCTCGCCACATGTCTAAGCGATTGACTTTTGTTTAGAAGTACTATAAATGGAGTACAGAAGAGTAGGAGCGTATTGTTTGGATATATGAATCTACTTTTGAAATTGGGAAAAATTCTAAACAAGTTCATATTTGGAAAATTGCATATGAGTGCTATTCATCAAGTTGTATAGTTCCTACTTTAAAAAGTAAACAAATTTCTTTGATGATTTGGGGCGCAAATGCTAGAGGGCAAAAGTCAGAACTTATCTTTATACCTAAAAATTGATGTTTTGTAGAAGTGATTTATGATGGTGAATTGTTTCATTTTATGAGTAAAGTTCCACAAGGATTGCTTATGGAAGATGGTGCACTTATGCATTGCAACAAAATATGTGAAGAATGGAAAAAAACACGCCTTTTGGAGAAGCTCAATTGGCCTACAATTTCTCCTAATCTCAATCCACTTGAGAACCTCTAGAAGATTCTAAAAGATATTGTGCAACATGGTGAGGCATGCCCTAGAAACTTAGATGAGTTGAAGGTAGTTATTGAAAGAGTAGAAGTTGATTAGTGGTGCAAAGCTCCTTCAACTATGTCATTCTATGCCCTCTAGGTTACAAGCAGTGATTGAAGCTAATAGAGGACATAATCATACGTTGGTAGATTTTGAATATCTTTTTTGTACTCATCTTCTTGCTTTAAATTTTGCACACATGTTATCAACGTGGAGATGATCTTGTGCCAAAAATTCCATGGTAAGTTAACAATTTTTCAACCCTAGGGAGGGTATCAAAGTTGGCAATAGTGAAATGGTTTCCTTGATTGTTTCTCACAACTACACACGTTCGTAGATTTTGAATATCTTTATTTTTGTGGATTTTTTGGACTTAAAAACTTTTCACATATGTAATCAACGTAGAGATGGTTTCATTACAAAAAATTTATGGGTAAAAGAAAATTTCAACCCTTAAGAAAGTGTCAAAAGTTGACAATAGTGAAAAAAAATTCACAGCTACACATGTTGGTAGATTTCAAATGTCTTTTTTCTGTAAATCTTTTGTCTTTGAAATTTGGCACACTTGTTACTAACATAAAGTTGATGTTGTGCCAAAAATTCATAGTCAAAGAATAATTTTTCAGGGTGTCAAAGTTGAAATTAGTGAAATTTCTTTCCTTGTGAATGCAAAAACACCATCTTGATTGGTATCCTACTATACATTCACTTTGACTTTCAATTTTAGAAAGTTTTTTTACTACATTTTTTTAGGAATACTCTATGTACAAATGATGAATAATTGAGATGACAATCAAATTTTTTTTTTAAAATAAAAAATGGCTACATAGAACATAGACTATGGGACAATAGGGAGAGTTATACAAAAGATTGATTTTAAGCTAAGTTTGAATTTTGTGTTTCAATTGAGTTGAGTTGGAATTGGAATGAGTGGGGGAATGAGTCTTCAACATGTACTTTTGAATGGTAGGGGGCATTATTAAATGAAACAATGTCAATTTTGACACAAAAAGAACTAACTTGAGAACTACAATTATCAAAACTTCTTATCAACCCAACTACAAGACAAAGTTCATAACCTAGAGACAAAGAGAAAGAAGTGGTTGGTTTTTAATTAAGCAAAAAAGCCTAAAAAGGTTATTTTGAACCTCAAAGGCCCTCAAAATAATTAAGTTCTATATTTTTTTCATGGACGGAATGATTGGATTGTTTCCACATTAAGTCTTCAATGTTCATCCTAATACTATCAATGACATCCAATTATTTGAAATTATGAAATTATGAAAATAGTGAATTAGTGAATTTTTAAATTTAGTGATGATCTTTATATTGGAACTAGATTGATTTTGAAGGGACCTTTAGAGACTCTTTTATAAACAAATACGAGATTTACTTTGTATCCATGGAATTGTTTGAAGTTAATATTAAAAATTGGTGAAATATAACTAGGGTTAAAATGGAGAAATGAAGCAAAGACAAAATAAACAAAAATTTGAGGCCACAACAAAAATAATGGAATTTTAAAGTCACACAAGTAAAATTGAAGTCCATAGAGAATTCAATGTCCTTTCAATTGAGTGAGTTGAAAAGTTTTTCTAAAGAGCCTATAAGAACGTTTGGGATTCAATTGATTTTCAACACAAAATCTAAAAATGAAAAAATGAGCGAAATGTTGGATTTACTTTGCAAATATAAAGTTTGAATCTTTTGGGGTTTATATTGACAAATATAGGGGCCAATGTTGGTTGTTAGTCAAATATATGACATTCTTGAGTAGAGATTTCTCAACTCTATTTTGAATCTAAGGAAAAAGAAGTATCTCATGTACAATACCTTAGAGGGATGTATAATTTAAATCAAGCTCTTATATAAGTTTGCTATACTACACTTTCATTGGGGGGACACCCATGTGTCAAAGGAGCTAAGGGATCTTTATAATGAAGGTGAAAAATGTAATTTGCGCCTTCAAAGTCCAACATACGTAATGAGTTAACTAAATATAACATTTTAAATCCCATTGTAGGGGACTCTTTTGTCCTTCCAAAAAGCGAGATGCCACAATAATAAAATAATATACTACAATCAATAATCTAAGTGGTAAATGCTTGTTGCCTATACCCACCCACCCTCTTAGATATCCTAAAAAGGGATACCTCTTCTTGCTTGGGACTTAAAGGGCTTAAAAACATGTTGGTTAAGAATGTTATGAAGTCTATAGTCAAGATTTCTATATCAATTAAAGTTTACAGGCTTATAACCATGAAAGGACAAGCTTGTAACTATTTTTTGAAACTTCAATATGAAACTATCTATGAATATAATTTTTAGAATGGAGTAAACATGACATTTTTGAAGTAATGCTTTGTATATCTTTGTGCAATTGAAAATTTCCATCTAATGTCCCATGAGATTCACAAGACTTTTAATTCAATTGAAGTCTTAGAGGGAAGAGATGAACTAATCTTATAATTTTGTGGAGGACCACTATAGCAAGGGGTTTTTTCTAGCACTACTCAAAAATGTCATGCAAGTCATGATTCACCTTTGTTTTGTGATAATGGTAATGCAAAATTTATCTTACTATCGAGGTGAATGCAAAACATTCCTTATAGTTTTGTGAAATTTGGTAGTAGAGATTAGAAGATGTTAGCATTTGAAGTGAAGAAAACCTTCCTATACTAGATTATAAGACTTTGAATCATCTTTATTTAAATTTTTTGCTATATAATTTTTAAATTTAAGGAAATTAATTTTGAAAAATTGAGTTGAAAGTTTTGGAAAAAAATTATTATATATTTAAAGTAAAAGTATCTTAAAGATCAAGAAAAAATTGAATTTTTAATAGTTTTAAGATGGAATTGAAACACACAAACCTAGTGTTGAAATTGTTCTAATAAGTTCATGGAGTTTTTTTCTTTTGAAAAATTGTGAAAATTAACTTAAAAAAAGACCAAATATGTTAAATTTTCAAAAATATATTTTGATTGCTTGCAAAAACAAGGTATTTTATAAATTTTCCATCACTAATCCAAATAGAGTGAATTAAAGCTTTCTAAATAGATAATAATATATTCTACAAGAAAAAATAGTTTCCTATTTTTTTTAAAGTTTAAAAAAATTATGTCAAAGTTTGAGATTTTAGGAGCCTACTTGGATTTTGATTTGTCTCCCAAGCTAGGAACAATGAATGAGTTCATGATTTATTGTAGTTGATTCTTAAATAAAGCAAACATTTTAATTTGCCATGAGTCATGCTTATAATTTGAATGTTGATAAAGAATTACTATATAGAAGAGTAAAAAAACCATTTTTTTTGCAAGTTTGGGTTGACTTTAATTCTTCACCTTGCCAATCAATGTAAACTTTATCATCTATTTTGTGGTTGGTTAATCTTGAATTCCCTAGCTTACTTGGGAGGCCATGGTGAATTAACCCATTCATTGTCTCACACTTAGATGGAAGGAACTTAGATGGAAGGAGGATGAATGGGTCACTACAACTTAAATTGAGGTTATATTGCCCTTTTGTTCTACCATTGTTAATCTCAAACATCAAATATAGAATCAAATGAAGAAGATTGGACTAGATTTTAGGACATTGAGACTACCCATTAGCAGCTTGACAACCTATTGTGTTGCAACAATTGAAGGCCCTAAGGGCATTGAATCTTTCTAGAAACCAACAAAAGGTGGAATAAAGATTGGATTATTCGGCGCAAGACTTATTGAAACCTCGATTTTGATGAAAGTCCATTCTCCAAAACCTCCACCACCACATGAACACATTTGAGTGTCAGATTTCTTGTCATGAAATTGTCTCACAAAGTTTTTTTCGTCTTCAATATAAAGTTAAGTACTATGCCAGGTCCTGCTATGGTTGTACCCACAACAAAGCTGCTGCTGAGTTCCGGAAAGGGCTTGCAACATGAGTTTTCGGTACCAAACAAGCCATCACTGAAGCACTTGTCCTCATTCATCAAGCATCTTTTGCAAGGACTGAAGACTTTATATATTAAAAGTTCCTGCTACACTACAGTTCTTCTGATGGGGATTGAGTTTGGGCAAGTAAGCTTAAATGCAAGGCGGGGAGTTGCTTCCTTCACTGTTGGCAGTACGGTAGTCAAGATGAGTTCAAGAAACTCATAATGTGAAACATTACATCAGGGAGCTACACTACAGTTCTTCTGATGGGGATTGAGTTTGGGCAAGTAAGCTTAAATGTGAGGCGGGGAGTTTCTTCCTTCCTTGTTGGCAGTACAGATGAATTGTTGGTAGTCAAGATGAATTCACGAAGCTCATAATGTGAAACATTACATCAGGGAGCTACACTACAGTTCTTCTGATGGGGATTGAGTTTGGGCAAGTAAGCTTAAATGTGAGGCGGGGAGTTGCTTCCTTGTTGGCAGTACAGATGAATTGTTGGTAGTCAAGCTGAATTCACGAAGCTCATAATGTGAAACATTACATCAGGGAGCTAGCATCCTGACACACCAAAAAAACTTGCATCAGCCACGCCAAATTCCAATCTCCTTGCTCTTCCACGTACCAAGCTTGTGGTCTGTAACTTACTCTGTCAATCTCAAGATCAATATATTTTGAGACAGACAACAAGCGAAGAGAGATCAACACATATGAGCAAGGGCGGGAAGACTTTCTTCGTCTCCTGGTCCACGAACCAAGTTGAGCAGCTTGGCAACCTCAAAGAAATTGAGTCCCGGGGCTGATGGATTTGGGGCGAGCCCAGAAGTGCGCCAGACAGTCGAAACGGCATTCCTGGCCAAGCAGAAGTCAAGAACAAGAACCACATGAGAACTAGCTGCAGGATCCCATGCACCCCTTCCATCCTATTTGGGATCATATTAATTGCCAAATTTAATTCCGTTGATGATATTTATTTCAAAGAGGGTTTACCTGGATTAAATTATGCAACTACAGTCGGCGTCGTTGCCTCCGAAATTAGAATCGTTAGAGAGTATTGGTGACTGAAACTTGCGGTGAGCATCTTCAAACTTGCAGTTACCATCTTCGTCTTCGATCACAAGCTTCATTCTCGTTTTTGCATCGCAATGTAATCATTAGAGCCTCGAAATTCAGAATGTTGTAGAGAACTCTATGGAGAATTTTGTCTTTAGCAGATGCAAACCTTCCAGGGTGCTTGTGCGAGCTGAGTATCGTTCCAAAGGACAACAACCATTTCAATGTGCAGAATGAGCAATATGCATGACGATGTGGCTAAGAAGCTCGCTCCCTATGTTGAGCATCGCATGCGCAAATTTATGCAAGTATGGGTTGCTGCAATATTGCCTTAAACCTTGAGTTGATCCTTGTTCTGTTATAACACGGTTGTGGTTGCGATGATCGTGTTGAAAGGTACTCATTTTCCCTGCGTCACTAGGATTCACAGTGACACTGTGTTGTTTGCCCTAGTTTCAACGATCTCTTTCAGTTCTCTGCACACGATTAATGCAGCTGGGATATGTATAAGAAAATCAAGAAATTTGAATGAAATTGAGGTTTTAGGGTTTGGAGTTTTTGCGGATTTCATTATAACAGCATAGTTTTATCGCACTACATATGTGGTGTACATACAGGGGTATATTGGGGATCCTTGGAGTGAAGGTTGAAGGTTTATCGTGCAATCCAAAGTTAGCTTTTACTCAGGTTGTTGTTCTTGTCAAATTCAGTCTACAACTTGGTTGCCAATTGATCGCTGCGGAGTTCGAAATACTTTTTTTAGCTTGCTTTGTAGATCAAATTTGATGCTCTTAGTACCGGCACATTTACTCTCTTTTTTGGAAGCTGGGGTTAGGTTTCAAGGGGATGAAAGCAAACTATTATAAAGGTTGGTCTTGGAAGGCTGCATTTTCAATGCGAATTGGTCACTGCAGATTTGATTGTCGATTGAAATGGTTGCTCATACCATCTTCGCTTGTAGGCTCTTTTCCTTGAGGCCAGAGTTTAGGATTCAACTTGATTGCTAGGATGTGCAGAGCGCGACTGAATATCCCGTGCTAAAGTGAATTTGCAACGTTTGCCACATATGGGTTGAGGCAGCCATGTAAAAGGCGGCTTGCTGTTGCATCACAGGTATTACAAATGTAGGTAGACTACCTTCAATTTTGGTTCTGCTTATGTCTTGCTTCTTATTTCCCTTTTGGAAGATGGCAGGATGGCATTGTTAGTGAGCACATCAACTGCCAATATCATGTCTTCACTGAATTTTCTATTGGTAGCCATCACTAATTCTTCGGGACATGTGTGGCCAGGACGATAGACAAATGTTTGTGCTTGCAAAGGAAGTATTCAAAGAGCACCTGGTCTAGTATGAGTTCATAACCGATTGGAGGAATCCTTTCATTCTTTGCAAATGTACGCCTTGACTTTTCCAGAACGTGCTGCTGTGAAGTGTTTAAGAGATGACTAACGAGTTGTTTTAACCCCTTTAATGACTAAGAAGCCCAAATTAGGCCTCATGTTTTTTAAGCAATTTTGAAGAGTTTATATGGATTTTAAAAATCTATTTTAATAATTATTTACTTAAACCAATTTAAACCAATGCATGCAATGTTCTTAACTCAAGCTAATGATATTATAAAATTTTCTATCTACTTTATACTTTCTACAATATAATCAATCAAAGTATGCAACTTAAAATTATGAATTCTTAGTACGTAAAGGGTTAAGAGGTGACTCATGCTCGCATGTCATTGGACTTCATCCTTGACTCGCAAGTGCGTTGGAATGCACCCCAATGGACACTCTCTTGAAGTTGTTTCATCTACATTTCCTTCTAGAATAAAGGTTGTATGGTTTACTATCTAATGTGATTACATGGTTTGGCCTCTTCTTCCCCTCCCAGAAAATCCCCCACCATTGATCAATGTAAAATAAAACAAATAAGCTTTCTAGAATCCTTGGTTGGCTCCCTCCTTAATTAGGCCATTAGATTTTTGATGAATACTGAATATGGTATTGGATACTGAATATGTACATAATGAATACAATATTGGATATGAAATATGTACATATGAAATACAAATATAGATATACAATTACAGATGGTATATGTACGAAAATCACATAATCATATATTGATTGAAGGGGGGCTATCTAGAAAAAAATACAAGTAATTGAAGGGGGTGGTAATGTGTGTACAAAATTAATCTGAAAATTAATCTCCAGGATTAATTAGATTGAAAATGAGTGAAAATCCTCACTATCCACTCAAAAGATAGAGATACACTCATATTACACATTTACTATAGTAGTCATGAGCTATACTTTGTTTCCCTCGAATAAGATAATATACTGATGTAGAATTATCATTGTCAAATTATATTATGATGGGAAATTTCATTAAAATGGCGATATATTCCATGTGCCATTTTCACAGTGTGTCATTTCCATAGTTCAGACTGGGCAATCTGAAATCTATTAGTGTATTAGATTTTAGACCGCCTGGTCTAAACTGTGGGATGTCAAAGTCATAGAATATTTGCCATTTTAATGAAATTCCCCATTATGGTAGATATAATTATATATAGGTACTAATAACTTAAGCATTTTAGCTTGTATGAGGAGGAAAATTCATGGAGAAGTTGAGTTCAATCTGTGCAAATATAAAGATGATGAAGAATGCAAAAAAAATGAATTGTTTTTCCCAAGAATCAATTTATTTTTCAATATAAATGTGGATTTTTCATTGGGATCCATTCCAATCTCATAGACTCACCTATTGTAGTTAGCTTTGGTACTTCTTCATAAACAAGGAGGAAGAGAGATGAGTGGACAAGAAGGTGCAAACAAAGAATCTTTCTTAATAGATAGTACATGGTTAGCCTAAAAAGCCATGATAGGAGGCTATCCAAAATAGATATTTCTAACATAATATGATTTTAAATATTTGACACTCCTAGACATAAGAATTTGATGTCTGTCTCTCTCTCTATATTTTCAAAGTTGATATAAGTGGATAAACTCTCCAGTGTCAAGGATAAGGAATTGATCAAAGTTCAAATCATAGAAGATTCAAAGCCAAAAGAAATAGCAAGGTGAAGAAGATTGCAAAAGTTTCACAAAATGAGTGTATAGTATAAAGTACTAGAAGCAAGTTCAACTATACAAAGATACTATTCAAAAACTTGATTGACTAATTCTATTTGGTCATCGGTTGATAGGTGATAAATGGTGGAAAGATTGATCTTTACACCAAGTATTTGAAATAGGCCTCTTTTAAATTTAAACACAAATTGTAAACCTCTATTAGATATAATGTTATTAGGAAGTTTGTGAATGCGATAGATGCTGTTCAAAAATAGTTTGGTAGTTTCTTCCCCATGACTATTTTGTTACACATCATAATGTGAGTTGTCTTTATTAAATGGTTCACCACTACAAAAATTGAATCTTTTCCATCACATTATAGAAGATCTATAATGAAATCTATAGATAAAGACAACCACAAATCCTTTTAAACTGGTCAAGAATGTTGAAGTATGTATAGTTGATGTTGTGCTCCTTTGAACTTAACACATGTGCTATACAATTGTATGAAATCTTTCATCAATTTTTCCATTTAGAGCCATCAATATTTCCTTGATATCAACTCCATTGTCTTGTTAGAACCAAAATATTCAACAAAAGGAAGGTCATCACATGTTTGAAGGATCTTTAATTAATAAGATTTGGAGGAACAAATAGAAATCCTTCCAAATAGAGCAAATTCTCCTTAAACTCAAAACCTATATTATTTTTTTGATTTTGGAGGTGTTTTTTGATTGTCTCTACAAAAAATCACTATTCAATGTTTTTTGAATGTTGTCCATATTCAAGACTTTTTCAATAGGAGATATAGCCAATATTTTCAGTTATAGATTTGATGGCTTTAAAAGAATTGAATTTTGTTGGCTTACAACTTCATCCCCTAGTGTAGGTGCCACATAGGACCTTTGGAAAAGAACATTTGAAATCTTTGGGAGGTTTTCAAAACAATAGGTGATAATGAAATCAAATCAAGGTAAAGACATGCTTCATTTTACTTGTTGCCAATTCAAAACTAAGCACTTTAAAATATTTAAGATTATTATAATCAATATATGTATATCGTAATAATATGTTGAGCTCCCTCCAAAAGAAGATGACATTGTTCAAAGGCATCAATGATTATTGACATTTTTTTATTATAAATTTTGTAATTGATCTCAACCACAAAAAAATTTCAAGAACAAAATACAATGGGCTAAAATAAATGTTTTGGATGAATATGCATGCATAACTTGGATGGGAGAAAATGTAAATGCTTATGAAAAGTTTTTTCAGTTTTTTTGTCCCATATAGAATTTTGTAAATTCAAGAAAACATTGAACACTTTGAGTTGATGGTGGAGCACTCCACTTGAAAATGGATTGTATCTTCTTTAAATCTATAGAAATCTCCTTATTTGATATAATGAAATCCCAAAATTCTATTGAGGATTGGTTGAATAAACACCTTTAGTTGGCTTTGGTATGCTAACTTGATATAAAGCCTCACAATTTTTTAAAGACAAGGCGAGCATGATATTCATGTTCTTTGTCATTTTTTGAAAATAGTTACTAAGATGTCATCCATATAAATGATTACAACATCATTAGGATACTCCTAAAATATATCATTCATTGTAATTGAAATATAGTTGGAGCATTTGTAATACCAAGACATACATTGTATAAAAGTTGTTTTCCATTCATATCCATGTTTGATGCAAATAAGATTATAAGTGCCTCTCAAATCAATCTTTATGAAGATTTTGGCTTGTTGAAGTTGCTTCAAAATTCCTTGTATATGTAGCAATGGAAATTGGTTCTTTTTATAACCCTATTTAAGCCAAGATAGTCAACACCCATGCACAAAATCCCATCCTTCTTCTTCACAAATAATATAGGAGTTCTAATTTGTAACTTATTCGACAATTATTTTTATAAATGTCAATACAAATTCTATGACTTGTATAAATTGGGTTCTTCAAAGTGCACCGAGTGGTTAATTTTTTTTACATATTATGAAATACACAAAAAATAGCACAAATTCAATTTTCTCATAAATTCTAAATATATAAAATATTTAAAACTTGTTTGCTAATATTATTAATGCATGTCAATATAAATTCTAGGACTTTTGTGAATTGGTTTCTTTAGTCTAGTGAGTGGTTAATTTTCTTTTTACTTTTTCTTGTAAATTACTAAAAAATAGTAGGAGTTTAGTATTCTTATAAATCCAAAATATTTACAATATTTACAACTTATCCATTGATATTATTCATGAATACATGTGAAAATATATTCAATGACTTTATTTTTCAATTGGATTCTTTAAAGTATAGAAAATGGCTTAATTTTATTTCACGTGGTCAATTATTAAAAAGTAATACAAGTTTAGTGATCTTATAAATCCTAAATATTTATAATATTTACAACTTTCCTATTGATATTATTCACACATGTCAATACAATTTATATGGCTTTTGTAAATTAGGTTCATGAAAATACAACGAGTGGTTAATTTTTTTTTCATGCTGTAAATTATAAAAACAACAACACAAGTCCAATGTTCTCAAAAATCCTAAATATATACAATATTTATAACTTGTCCATTGATATTTTTCATTCATGGCAATACAAATTCTAGGACTTTAATTTTTGAATTGGATTCTTTAAAGTACAATGAATGGTTTATTTTTTTATTAACTGTAATGTAAATTTTGACTATTTGCCAAAACCCAGGGATTACTAGTATAGGGGGTAAATCCAAAGGAAAGGTCAATAAGTCTAACATTTTATGTAGCTAAGGTCACTTGTTTTATACTATTTGGATACTTATTGGCTTTGTTTTGTCTCTTGTTTTGGAACTTTCACACACGAAATCCCTTTATGTCAATTTGTCTCATTCCGTTACTCATGCTATATATAATAGACACAATGTATGACGTCAGAGTCCTCTCTAGTATTTTGGCTTTGTTGGTCAAATCTCAAGTCAATTTGTCAAGAGAGGTCAATTTGTCATTTATGCATGCTCTATCCACGTAATCAAAATGACAAGTTATATATTTAGAAATACAATAAACTTTTAGGGACCATTTCTTTAATAGTTCTTTTCATCTGTTTATTTTGTTGTGTTTACACAATTCTATTTACTAGCCTAATTGCCAATGTTAATCATGCCCAACGAGAATCTGTAATCCTATGTCAATTTACCTTATGCATGAGCATGAAAGGAATGGATCTTTTCCTGGTGCTTGATTAAATCTTCACGTCTGCCAATTTCATTTGGCTACCACCAATGTCAATTTTGCTTAAATTGGCCTTACTGCCAACCGGTTGTCCAACTTGACCTATAGCCGTGCATCTTTTCTTGTTTTGTTGTTTTGGTCTAATTGCCCCTGTTTTACCAACAACTATCAACTTGACTAATGCATTGGGTTTGCAATCAGATTTGGTTCCCTTGTAATTAATAAGTCTCACCTACTTAATTTTAAATTAAAGCTTTTTGACACTATTTCCATCTCTTCATTGTAAATTATCTGGTATAGGCTAATTATCTTGGTTTATAAACAGTTGGTCAATTGGACTTACAGCCTAACTCTACTACAATTGGATCATGGCAATTCTTAAGGATGGAAGAGACTATATCAAATTAGAAGTATTTAGACATACACAATGTGGATAACTTTATGAAAAATAGCAATTAGTCCAACAACCACAATCAAAAATGTACCACGGTTAGGTATTGGTTAGTTTCAATAATAATCACATTGCATTATGCATATTTATTCTCAAAGTCAATTTGAACAAATTGGATCTACATCCACTTATGTAGATTCACAAGTACACATTACAGTACATTCATTTGTCAATTAGACTTAACTCATGATTTTGTCAATTTGAATTATCTTCCTCTCTAATATACACTCAATTTCTTACTCACTTTCACACAATCAAATTGACAAAAGGCAGGCTCTACCTAATCCCGGAAGAAGTGTATCAACTCAACCTAATGAGTTTTAATCTTCCACCACTGGTCAATTAATCATCACATTTAAGATTTTAATCACAATCAAATTTACAGACATACCAGATCGTAGCCAACATACAACTTGACGATTTGTAAATTACTTATCTCTAATTTTGCAGTATCATCTGGTTATGTTGATTTGCCTAAGCTCGAGAATTACCAGCTTTCGTATTTGTTGATTCTCTCACCAACCAGCAAGATTAGCCATGGGCGTTGTCAATTCGACCAGCATGCTCTCAGCCTCGTGGAAGAAGTGGATTTTGTAAATTTTGGATTTTACGTCTCTCTCTCTCACAAGTGGACTCAATTCCACTCAAAGCTTATGCCTGGATTCAAATTGACTGTCTGTAACTCACATTCTCTTTTGTAATTGCAATCACTGATTCCAATTGCCCTTCATCCACTCACAGTATTTATCTTCACAAAATTCACTGTCGACTCGACTTGCAAATATTCCAATACAATTGATTCAATGAGGCTCAGTCAATTAGCTTAATAGTAATTTGACCATCGTAATTCAGTAACGCTAATTCCTCAAACAATTGGACAAGTTCATTTGTTTCTGTTACAACCTTATTTTACACAAACTTGTCAAATTGACTTCCAGCAACCTTAACCCGACTCCATGACCTCTTATTTCAAATTAATTTAGTTGCATTTTCAGTTATTGGACATATACCTACCACATTCAGTTTGCTTTACAATTTTTACAATAGCAAAATAAAAGCACTCAGTCAATTCGACAAATTCAATCTATCCATACAACTTGATCTTACATGACCTATAAATTTGAATGACAACTCAGTCACGCAGTTTAACTGTATCAATTCTTACCAAGGCGATTTGACTTAACTTCCACTCCCTAAATTACACATGCAAGTCTGGCTGAACCTCTCAGCAATTTAGACACAACTTCATACACCGCTCAATTCACAACGAGCATGGATGGAATAAAATCCAGTCAATCAGACAGTAATTTGTTCACAAGTAATTACTGACTTTAACATTCGATCAATTAGACCACTATTTTTCAACAAATCTTCCCAACAGCTAAACACACCATCTTGACATACACACAGGTATAGTCTCACACAATCACAGTCAATTAGACAATCAATATTTCCAATGTACTCACAGAATCAATTAGACAATATGTTGCAAAGTATATTTCACAGTTTGCACATACAATTTACAATGAGTCATACCACTTGTATGAACTGAAAGAAATGCAAATACACCTTTGGACTTATAGTCCCAAAATTTGGTGAAGACAACTCTTCACTGAGAGCTACAAAGGCTAATTGACTTGTTTGGAATCCTGTCTAATTGACTCTTTCCAAACCTCAACTCCAATAGTTCCATTCCTATGTAAAATCTACAAGACTAATAGACCTACCAATGGAAATGGAACCACATATGGAATCTATTCACACTACAAGAGTCAAATAGATCAAAAATTCAAAAATTTAAAGTACGACATTAACATTGTAAATTGTAAAAAGCACAATATAAATTTAGTGTTCTCATAAATAAATCCTAAAAATTAACAATATGTACAACTTGATTATCAATATTTCACATACATGTTAGGAATACAAATTCTATGACTTTTGTAAATTGGGTTTTTCAAAGTGCGCAATGTGTTAATTTTTTTTGACATTGTAAATTACAAATTGAAAGAATAGTACAAGTTCAACTGTTTAGTGCTCTCATAAATCCTAAATATTTATAATATTTTACAACTTATCCATTGATATTTTTCATACATGTGAATGCAAATTCTAACATTTTAATGTTGAATTTAGTTCTTTAAAGTACAACAAATGGTTTGTTTTTTATAATTATCAATACAAATTCTATAACTTTTGTCATAAAAGTACAACAAATGGTTGATTTTCTTTGGACATTGTAGTTTATAAAATATATAGTAAGAGTTTAATTTTCTCATAAATCCTAAATATTTACAATAATTACAACTTTTCCTCATACATGTCAATACCATTTCTATGAATTTTGTAAATTGGATTCTTTAAAGTGCACCAAGTGGTTAATTTTCTTTTGATATTGTACATTATAAAAAGAATAGCATGAGCTAATGTTCTCATAAATCCTTAATGTTAAAAATGTTTACAATTCATCTATTGATATTTTTATACATGTGAATATAGATTTGAGGATGCTAGATGCTAACTTATCTAAAACCCTATTAGTTTTTAGCCTTGATGGTAGCAATCTAGCTTTTGATATCACCCACTATGAGATTTGTGACTAGCATGTAAATCACTATGGCTTTAAATTTGATGCTTAAAACTATAATCTTTCAATCTTCGCAAACAATCTTAACAAACAATCTTAGCAAACAATCCTTGTATAGAATTATAAACAAAAATTACACAAATTCAATGTTATCAAAAATCCTAAATGTTTACTAAATTTACAACTTTGTCATCAATATTATTTATACATGTGAATATAATTTCTATGACTTTTATACATTGGGTTTGTAGACAAAATTTTTATAAAAGATTAGTAGTTTTAAGAAAAAGGAGTCTATTAGAGGCCCCTTATTAAGAAAAAATACAAATAAAATTAGTTTTAAAGTTAAAATACATATAATAGTGTAAATAGGAATATTTAGTTAGGATGAACAAAAAATAAATAAAAATAAAAATAAAATAGGATGAATGGGGTGTGACCTTGGATGCACCTTTTTAGAAAAGGTGTGACCAACCACTTTTCCCATTATAAATTGCAAATTTTTCCTCATTTATTTATTTGTTGTGAAGATTATAAATTTTTTCTTTGTATGATATTTTAATATATTCTATTCTTTTGTATTCTTGAAATAAACTTGAAGTGTGTATTTGTGGAGAATCTGTGGTAGGAAACTTTGGTGTATACAATACAATTTTTAGGTCTGCAAAATTGTAACCATTATTTTATTAATTAGAATTAATAATTCTAGAGCAATTGAACCAACACCACACAAAAAAAAGAGATTGTGCAAATTTAGATTTGTTTTGGAGAGAAAATAGGTCATTGTAGTGAATTGAGGCACAATTCAAGAAGTACAAATTTGGAACTAGAAGCATTGTGAGATTTGAAATTAAAAAATTGCAAACAAATTTCAAGTCTAGTTATGGTTGGACATGGAGCAACTTGAGGCCAAAGAAAATTCAAAGCGGATTCCTAGTTGGATGCAGTGGAGGCAATCGAATTTTGGGGAAATTTGACTGAGTTACCAAATTGTGTGAGATTGAGCTTTGAGGTTGGATTGGGGTTCAAGGTTTGTATTGGCTGAGTGAATGAGGTTCTCTATGAAATTTCAATAAGAGTTTGTCCATTTCAAAAGAAATTGTGATCGGAGGCATTGCTACTTCGATTTGCCGACAACTTTGAAATCAAGTGTTTGATTTTGAGAAAATCCTTCATCAAATTCCAATTGTTGGTAAATTCTCTATCATTAGTCCTCGCTAAGGTGGAGGAAATTCTAGAAATAAAGAGGCTCACGAGGAAGGTGAGGTTTGACAAGAAATGCCTACTTTATTTTCAAAATTCCAAACAACAAGGAGATTGCCCAACATAAACAAACGCCTATCTAGAAATGGATGAAATATGTGATCTTTGAATGAAAAATCTGCAATCACTGATTACATGGATTTGCAATCGTTGTGGGATTGCTTAAATCCAAAATCCAATTCAAGGATTCGAAGAAGTTGCAGTGCCTAAATTGGTTTTATCGTTGATCTTAAAATTTTAAAAAGTTTGTCAAAATTTGATCACTAGTAGATTGTAGAAATGCAATTGATTAATTGAGTAAGTACCCGAAACAAATTTTAATAAATTTGGTCCAAATGAACAAAAATTTGTAACTGGAAACCAAGTGCAGGAGCGTAGTGCTACTATGGAGGTCGGGCATTGGGGTTAGGGATTTGGCAAGAAGCTTTAGGTCGCCTTCTCATGGTCTTGGGGTTGCAATGGTTGGTCATATGTCTGGATCAGGCAGCTATAGACATGTGAGCGCTTATTTACCCACCCTTGGTAAATCAACAAACACAACCAGGTTCTTTTAGTTGGTCCTATTCTATGGGTGTTTTAACGTCGGTCCATTGTGCCTTCCAAGCAATGGATCTTTTCTAATTCCTAAGTATGTTTCAAGCATGCGAAAACCCAACCAAACCTAAGTTTTAACTTATTAGTTATTTGGTAATTCCTAATTTTAATGAGCCGCTGAAGTTATCCTTGAAAGATGATTCAGACCTTAATTAAGCATTCCATCTTGTAAAGGGATAATTCCCCTTTCCAAAACTATAAAAATTTCTTGAATCGGACACTCCCATCAAAAGATATAGGTGGATGAAGTTTGACCACTAAATGGCCTTTCAAAACTTCATCCACAATTTTTGATAGGTTCCCTATTTCAAAAGACTTTGGAATTTCTAGGATGTAACTAAAGTATCTTTTTCTACTTATATTTGAAATTTGGTCCAATTTTGGAAATTTTATCTAATTCTCATCCAATTTAGGTCCTAAACTTCATCCTTTCATATCTTGTTGAGTTTTAAGACTTTTATAGAGTTCAAGGTTCCTATGGGTTCTGATTATTCTCTTCTACAACCTCATGATTCTAAGTTACCATTCTACTTTCAAATTTAAACTTCTAAGTTAGCCTTCCTTGTTCTTCTTGTTTCCAGTCTGAATCTGGTTAAATCTACTATTTTTAGAAAGTTTACACCTTTTCTAGGTAGTTCTTTATTCTAGGATTCTAAATTGGGTTTATACTTGCTAATTGGACCTTTCTACTAGAAGTTATCAATGGATGAAGTTTGACCACTTAAATGGTTTTTCAAACTTCATCCATTAATTTCTACTAATCTTCAATTCGAAATTAAGTTTTTCCTTTGGTTATGGATTCTAATTAATATTTTCAATCTTACTAAATTGACTTGTTCCCAAAATCTTGGTTTTATCTAGATTTCATCTAATCTAAACTCTAAACTTCATCCATTTCTAACTTCCTTGTTTTAAGTTGGAATTCTAAGTGTGAGATGTTTTCGGAAACCTCTAAGCAAAATCTACTAGATAATCTAATTATCCTTGAAGAAAAACTTTGTCTTAATGCTCTGAATCTTATTTGTAATTCGGCTCTATGATATTTTATTCTATTTTCAATAATTCAAAAGTAAGGGAAGACATTCACGGTTTACCTCAAAGTCGGGTTCAATGTTAAGGTAGTTGTAGGCGTCTTGAAACGCTTCATCATCCGCCATCTTCAAAACTCGTTGGATAATTTTGCCCACGGCTTGAAAAGAGGTGTTAAATACAAGTTCAAGGTTTCAAAGATATTACTTTATCTTTCTCTTCCCACCTCTCTCTTTCCCTTAAGAACTATTTAAAGTCCATTATTGTATCCCAAGGGTTGACTTTGAAATAATAATTGACCCTTGAAGATCTAAAGTCAATTATTATTCTATTTTTTTTTTCTAATGATCTAAACTCCTCTAAGATTTCCTACCTAATCTTATCAACTTCTATTGACACCTTAACTTCCCAATGAACTCTTTATCTCCTTCACTTGTTCTTTGAGGTTGTTTGAACTCCTTCTACTTGAGTTGAGAGGTTCTAATTTGACTCCTATTTCTCTTCTATGTTGGGACTCTCAATTAGTAATAGAAACGTTGCTAATTGGAAACTTCTCAACTTCCTACCTTCTAATTGTGACACTTCCTACTCTTTGCAATGCTAATTTATTTCTAATTTTTCTTCAATTTGTGTTATTTGGTTAATCACTACTATAATATGAAATTTAGTTTCCCCTTGGCCTCCTATCTAGTGTTTTGAATTTGTATGAATTAGGACTCTAACCGGTCATAAAATCAAATTATGCAACCAAGCAACCAAGTCGCCCAAGTTCAATTGCAGCAAGTTCAGCTTGCAGCAAGTCAGTTCAAGCTCGCAAGCCAGGCAGTACAGCCTGCGACCAGGTTCATTCAGTTGCAGCCAGGTTGATGCTCTTGCTACGTCTAGTTGAGGCCCTTGCTACGTCCGATTGATACCCTGCTACGATCGGTTGATATCCGTCAATTTGGCGGGTTCTCAAAAGGCCCCTTGTTCGTTTGGAGGACCTGAGGAGTCTGAGCCAATGATTACTTGAAGGCCCGAGCTATCAAACGTATTTTTTAACACGGGGTTCTAATTTTTGGAGGAATTTGGAACACTAAGAGTCGTTTTCTCTCGGCAACTAATTGCACACTAAATTGGAATGCTAAATTGACACTTGGAGCACTAAGTTTTGGAGCTAAACTTTGAGGAAATTCCCAATATTTTGGGAACTAGACTTGAGAATTAATTGTAAGGAAGCCAAAGCTTCACCGTGATTTTGAAATACATCTAAATTTTAAGACTGAGAGCTATAGCTTTGCTGTATTTTCTCTAACACCCAAAATTCTAAACATAAAAAAACTATAGCTTCGCCGTATGTTTTGAGAATACTATAGAACTCTCCTAACTTCGAAACAACCAAAGTCAAAGCTTCGCCGTGATACAAGAAACAAGGAGAATACGAACAACCACAAGGGAAATGATTTGTTAATAAATAATAAACTACCAAATGTTAGTGCTAAAATAACTTAAATGACACTAAAGAGTTTCCCCAAGCGGCATCGCGAGTCATAGGGGAAGGAGACTCTAGGATTAGTACAAAGTTAATTCAAAACACCTACAAAACATCAACAAAATACAAGAACTCCATAAGAAATCATCACCCAAGCTTCAAATAACCCACAAGAAATGCCACAAGAAGATAGCTAAGCTTGAAGGGACCCCAAGTTCTTCAAGAGAGCTCCAAAAACAACAACAAAGGAGCTTGAAATGCTCCAAAAACAAGGAAATTTGGCAACGTGGCCTAAATGGCCAAAATCCAATTAAATGGATCCAAATGAAAACAAGGCGGTTCAAAATGAACCTAAGGAGTGTTTTGAGAGGAGAATGGGTTCCCTTATATACTCTCCCAAGGGCACTCCCCTCCTCTCTTTTCCTACAAGGTAATCTTATCAATTAAAATTTTCATCTAATTTGCCCAATTTTCACTTCTACGCTGGTCCAAATTCTTAACTTTTAGATAAATGCTCCAAATCACAAACGGATTGCGCTATTGGCTTCAGAAGTCCATTTTTAGTCTACAGGAATTCTCCACCCCTTTTTCCTACGTCAAAATCACAAAGATTTCTAGCGCTAACTAGAAAACCAAAATTGGATAAAAACCCAACATTTGGAGATCAACTTTTCTAAGAAAAGTAACTAGCCTAGGCTCTTTAGTAAGTGTAAGGGAGTAAGAAAATACCCCGCTTTGACCTTAATCCAATACCGTATGCTCCCCGTACGCTAGTCAACTCCACGATTAATCTTTAAATTTGCCAATTTTGAAGGATCTTGATGGTTTTGCATCTTCTGACTATCGGAATGCCACGAAACTTGTTGGAGATTGTTATTAACATAAAAGGAGCTACCCTAATTTTTTGGGAGATTTTACCGCTACTTGGATAATTTCTAAGAATTTCCCATCATTACTTCTTACAATTGACTACCCGGAAAAAGATCTTTTGAAGATCAGAAAAAACCGAGAATTTTCATGAAACCTCTCATGGAGTTCCACAAGGTATGTGCAAACTCATATTTCCGTTTTGCACATCTAAGGAAGGAGAATCAAATCCTGCTATCTCCTTTAACTATTGATAAAAAGGGAATCTTCCAAATAAAAGGAAATCTTGGCGAGCTGATTGCTCCGTTGGACTCCTGGCATGATTTCTACTTCGAACTACCGTACTTAAGTTGTAGATGCCCTCCTATGATTCGTCTTGAGTTTTCTTCACTTGCAAGCTAACAATTGGAATTTCTACTATTTTGCCAATGGAATGGGAAAATTGAAACCTCTCTTTGGGAATCTATACTAAGGTTTTTACATAGTTCCCTTGGACCAATTTGGTTAGGATATGTTACTGAAAGGCAGGTTTAAACAAGTTGGGCAATTTTCTACTAAACATGGTTATTTTGTACAATTTATGGGTTTCTACCCTATCTACATGCAGGATTTGGTTACAAATAACAAGAAATGCCTCAATTAGGACCAATGGTCATATTGGTATGTGACATCTCCGTTTTGATTATTCACTCTTTTTTGGGCTTTTTGTATATAAAACTACACTCAAAACTTTATAAAATAAAAAAAAAACAATTCCGAATCATGAGTGACCAAATGGGCACTCACAAGACCCTGTTATCTTGTCCTCGGCCATAGGATATGATCACTTAGTTGTAGGGTACTAGGACCTAATCAATTCCAAGATAATATTTTGAAAATAGTACACATAATTCATTAATTATCCCTTTTTATGTGTATAGGTCAAATAGTCCAATAAGTGCTTGCCATGAGCAAATCTAATGCAAATTGCCTAAATCTATTGATTCTAGGTTACATAGTCTCATTTAATGTAAAGCATATTGAGTTTAGGCAATATGTCAAATTAGTACTTGCAGATTGTACTTGAAAATCAATTAGGAGATGAGGAATCTCTAAAGAAAGATATACCATATTAGAAAAATTGGATGAAAGTAGACAAGAAGCCTATTACAACATATTAGCAATGCAAAATTGTAGAAAAGAGTTATTATGATAGTAAATTAAAACCTAAGAAACTACAACCAAACAATCTAGTACTTCTGTATGATAGTAGATTTCAAAAATTTCCAGGAAAATTTAAAATGAAGTGGTTAGGACCTTACAAAATTTTAAATTTATATCTTAACGGATCAATTGAAATTCAAGACTTTGCTGAAAATAAACATAAAAACCACTATAATGGGTATTGAATTAAACCCTACATAACTTGAAGACAAGTTATTGTTTAAGGAAGGGACAAGCTTATAATTAAAAAAAATTTAAATAATAATAATACTATAAAATTGAAAAATTAATATTAATATTAAAATGATAAAAAAATAATAAAAAGACGATAAAAAGACGATAAACTAATAATTGCATAATTGCATTTGTAAATCATAGGTCAAACTTTAAAAAGTGATCAAGTATAATTATTGAGGCATCTAAATCATTGTCTCTCACAAAAAATAAAAGTAAAATAGTGTGACTGACTTGTCGATAAAATATCTTGCATTCATTCTCAGGATTTCAATATCATTTCTACATCTTTGCATAAGACAATGTTGATTTGAAAAGTGAGAATATTTAATTGCAAAAAAGACATTCATTATTTTAGATTGAATCTATTAGCATAAATTTCGTACTTGACCGTCTCCCTTGGAACAAATTTATTATACTAAAAGGATAATTTTCAAATTAGTCATTATTCTTCTTCAACATATGAATCCAAAGTTCTTTTGAATCCTAAATATTTACAAAATTTACAACTTGTCCATCGCTATTATTCATAATTATATGAATACAAATTGTATGACTTTAATTTATAACTTAGGTTCTTCAAAGTGCAAGGAGTAGTTAATTTTCTTTCAAGTTTACTTGTAAATTATAAAATGAATAATATGAGTTCAATTTTCTCATAAATCCTAATTATTTATAACATTGATGGCTTGTTTGTTGATATTTTTCATACAAGTGAATACAAATTCTATGAATATAATTTATAAATTGGATTCCACAAAGTACAACAAATGGTTTATTCTTTTACTCATTTTGTAAATAATAAAAAATAGTACCAATTTAGTGTTCTTATAATTTTAAATATTGACAATATTGACAACTTGTTTGTCAATATTTTTCATATATGTCAATACAAATTCAATGACTTTCGTAAATTGGATTTTTCAAAGTGTAGCTAGTGGTTAAATTTCTTTTGATGTTGTAAATTATAGAAAATAAAGCTCAAGTTCAATGTTCTCATAAGTCCTTAATATTTACAATATTTACAACTTGTCCATTGATATTTTTTATATATAAGAATAAAAAATTTATTACTTTAATTTATCAATTGGATTCTTCAAAGTACAACAATCGGTTAATATTTTTTTTCACTATAAATTACAAAAAGAATATGACAATTTCAATTTTCTTCTAAATCTTCAAGATTTACAATATTTACATTTTGTCTATCAATATTATTCGTACACGCAACTACAAATTCTATAACTTTTGTAAATTGGGTTCTTCAAAGTGCAACAAGCATTAGAACACAAGTGGACTCTGTGGAAGGCCCCCTGTAAAAATTACCCGCACAGTAAGAGAGCTCACTATGGAAAGGCTGAGGTACATGGTGGAAGGAGCCACCAATGGTGCCACGTCAACATTTGGCTGTGACTACAAGTCCTATTCTGTCAGAGTTCATCGAAGAGTACTGGTACTAGCCTCCATTGGAGTTCGTTTATTTTATCAACGAGAGGCAATATAATATGTTGAAAGATCATAAGAATCACACCCCGAGAGTGACTTGTGGCAGTTGGTCATGGCGGGAATTTGAATTCCTCAAATTCCACGTTTGCAGTATTGGCAGGAGTACTTGCGGCAGCGTAAACAGTTCCTAGATTGTCATCCTCATGAGAGTTGAGAGGCAGTGTGGTGCAGTTAGTTGTTATAGTGTGGTGCATTGTGCAATAGCTATTGTTTGCTGAAGAGGACGATTTGTGATGGCTCACCGCCATGTACCCAAGCCTGAAGTGGCTAGTGTTGTCATTTACAACAACCAGGATGTGAACGGAAAGTGGATACCAATGCGTTTAGAAATTGATTCGTGGGTGACATTGCAAGCTACAACTCGAGGTGCATGGGGTCGTGATGCTCGAAGGCATGGTGAAGACACAAATGCTGGTGCTTGGAAGGCTCAGATCAAGGCATTCAGATGGAGTGTGCAACCTGTAGGGAGCCGAACCGCACCCAAGTTGGAGTCAATTCTTGTTCGGCATGCTTATCTTCGCCGGCAGCTATATTTGGATCCTGCGGCCGCATTTCCTGAGCCACGGAATTGCAATTACCTTTATGCATCCTTTTGGGAAGATTGGGTGCACCCAAGCTCTGTATTGGATATAATTCTAGTTTTGCATCACTCATTTGGCGAGATGACCAGAAACGGAAGATCCTATCGTCAATTGATGATCAATGGAACATTTTACTTAAGAGCTGTTTACGTGCCCCCAGCGGGTGTTGAGTTATATGGCCACTTGGAGCCGATCCCGCTACCAGACTTGCATGATCCAGAGTGGCCTATACCGGATATGCACAGCAGCGAGGCGTTTCGTTTGAAAATAGCAAGCGACTTTGCGGCCGCAATGAAACCTACAACTGGCGGCAAGATTGCGCACATTCAGTGGTTTTTACCCATGCACATGATGGCAGACTTCTTTGCCGTTGAGAAAAATGTGCGTCGCACAACTACTATGTATATTTTTGATATGGCTAGCCCAGAACTGCTGCAGAGTCTCATGGACGATGGCTGGAATGAGAAGTATGTTGTTGGACAAGACGTCACAAAATGTGTTGTTAGTGAAGACACCATTGTGTTCCGTTATCATGTCGGGCGACAAGTTCTTTATGCCAATTTTTAGTATGTGAGGTTCAGGGCAGGATTGAATCAAACATGGGTGCTACTAGACCAGGTAACTGTGTCAGTAATGGTGGCAGTGTGCGTCCGCTTTGGCGACATGGTACTGCCATCATTTGAGGTCGGTGAGAAGTGGCCAGTGGCACACATACGCAATGAAATTGGCATCATCCTCAACAAAGACGTTATTCCAGAAGAATATGACCTTGTAGTTGGGCGAACTGGCTTTCCAAATTTTAAAGTGAGTCACTATATAGGTGGGAGTAGAAGTAGCATTGGACAATGGCGTATCATTTCTTTGTGCTTTGAATGTTTTTTTGTATGTGCTAATCCGACATGTTGTACATCCAGGTCAATGCAAGGAATGAGAAAATCACAGAGATACGACAAGTGCTATCATCTGGTGGGCATATCCGGATGGTTCCAACTAGTTAAGGCACCTCAAGTAATACTAGAGGCTTTTTAGGAAATTTTCACAAAGGTTTAGGAATATCGACGAGAAGATTGGAACAGTTGTAGAAGGTGCAGACTATAGAAAGCTAGGTAATGTGGCCACAAAGGCCTCGGGTCTTTTTAGTGTACTAAGTGTTCAATTTTGTATTTTCGCACCCAAACTGTACATTTTTTCATCTTGGAAATACATACTATGATTCCCATTTTGGTAAAGCAACTAGTGATTTGAGTAGTTAACACACATTTTGTTAAAATTGAACTTTATTTCGTTAAAACTAGACTACTAGATTGAAAAAGCGACGGGGATCGCAATAGAGATAGGTCCTCAATTTTTCCACACTGCTCTTATTTGCGGAATAAGAGTGTTGTAGAAAAAATGGGGACCTATCTCTATTGCGAAGGATAACACTCCCCATCGCTTTTTCAATCTAGTAGTCTAGTTTTAACAAAATAAAGTTCAATTTTAACGAAATGTGTGTTAGTTTTTTTTAATCAAATTTTGTGCCTTCAGTGTATTTTGGCCTTCAAGCAATCGAGTTGATTAAATTGCAGCAGCAGCTAGAGTCTAGATCTTTGTTTGTTTTGAATCCAATGAGTTGGTCATAGATAAAGAAACATATGGTATGAGCGAATTGTGCGGAAAAAATTTGGTGTTAGCATTATGATGAACCAGTTTATGGGTTTGTGCACAAAATATTCAGGATGTTCAATTTGCAGGGGATACATGTCAACCAGAATATGGGAATGTGTAAGGTGTAAATATAACTCAAAGCTAGTACAAAACTTGAGAGCAAAGAGCTAAAGCCAACATCACAAAGACGAAGTGCACAACAATAGAAACACTAACTCACCGCCAATATGTACACTTATAGATGATCCAAAATTAAGGCAAAATATTAGTTTGTATTCATGGAGTGTTTAAAAAGAAAACCATAGAGGTTTTGAGTCCAACGCCTGAATCACAAGGAGAACTCTTCAAAAATCATTTGATACTATGAAGTGATACTACATGAATCCAAAAAACGCCGCACAATCACAACAGTGTATTGTTGGCTATAACCAAAGTATACTACGCATTTATCTCAACCTGCAGCATTAACAATTAAGTACAGTCGTAGCATACTCTAGTGTGGCAGCAATGGTAACAACTTCTGTCGATGTCGACTCCAGTGCGGTAGCGTTGCTGATGGCTGAGTTAGGAACAACTTTGGTTACGGCCATAGCAGAAGGCGTATTGGGATCCCCCAACACAGCCGAAATAGAGGGCACAATGGAAGCGGGCTCACAAGCCATTTGTCCCTTGAGGTGTGACATGCCATGGACTTGCACACTGTCGATTACTCCCGGTGTTGGGCCAGAATCCACAAGCACTACTGGTTCAATATGAGGAGCAACTCGCCACGCTAAAGACGTCATGCTATCCGGAATGCGAGCTACAGGAGTGGATTCCAAGACCGATGTAATACCCCACTGTGCAAGCCATGTTGTAGTGGGAGGAATCTCACACTTTGGACAGAAGACTCGCGAACCTAGCACAAGTTTAAACATGCAGTGCGGATGAAGGAGACAACCACAATTAAGTGCAACAAAAGCACAATCAACAAAGAAACGGTTGCAGCATGGACATGGTTTAGCAAGGTGAATTTCCAATGCCGGCTCATGTCATTGCTCTAGCAATAACCCAGAGAATGGTTGCGGCCGCAAGCTGCTATTTTCAATGGTCAGGACCTCGATTTGCTCTGACAATTGCCCAATATCATCTTGTAGGTCATTTACCTGCTGAAGACACAATTCAATTTCACCTTGGCTTTTTGCAATGACTTTTTGGTCTGCCTCTAAGACCTCCGTGACACGGGTTGCGGCCGCAGCTATCCGCTTCTGCTTCTAAGCACGTCTTCTCATCGTGTTTGCATGCAGCAGCGACTTCTTTTACTTGCGTCCGCAAAGCTGTGTGATCGTCCCACAGACGATTCTCCAATGCATGGTGTTGGGCGTAGTTGTTGTTGCACTTACTTAGTCCACTCTCAAGGGACTCCAGCCTAGATCGCTGCCGAATTAGTCTCCCTTCTACACTCGCACTTTTTTTCAGAAGACAATCAAGTGGCGTCAGCGCTTGGATAGATTCAGCGGGTATTGCTAGCGCAACCGCACCAGATTTGTATCCAAGTTGGGCCATTGTCTTTTGGGCTGCTGGCGCGGATCGCTTCTGTTGCACAACGTTGGTGGAGCCGACTTTCTTTCCTCTTACTGGTGGTAGCATGGGCCTGATGTCTAATTCTTCTTCGATTAGAGCAGATTGCAGCATTGAGTCTCCTTCAAAAGACTCCACCTTCCTTTTCTTCACGTCTGAATTCTGCGCCTTGTATGCTTGGGTCAAGTAGAATGTAAATGTATCTATCATCGACTGTATTTACTCGCGAATATAAGGAGGCACTAGCTTGAGGGGGTTCTTCTGGAGAGTCTTGGCACGACTAGCAGCAAGTTCCGCTGCTCGGACCGCCCAATTAACATTTTGCTTGCGTTCTGAAAATAGTGCCAACCCGCGGATGAACTTAGTGCCAAACTCACAATTGTCTGGCTGTGATCCGCCATAAACACGTTGGTACATGTGTAACGCATCCTTTGCAGCCGCAGAGTCAGTAATGTACTTTAACGGGTGGCGGTTGTTCTTACTGTTAAGAGGATAGGTGCCAATCAAGTCAGCAAGTGGCAGCAACTCCTCGTCTCCAAGCTTGCTGAATGGCAATCCTTTGTCGCTTAGGCCGCCCGTGACTTTGAAAAAACTAGCCGAGTATTTCGCATTGTCACTGCCGCACAACAAAGGCGCCCTTCTAATCAACTCACAGGCAATAGTTTGGGGAAGCTTCCCAAGATCAAAAGGCCTCGCCCAGACAGTCACAAAGCCCACTCCTTCCTCTTGCACTTCACGTTGAACTTCATCCTCATGATCCGAACTATGCACTTCAGGAAAAGGCTCTCGAGCAAGCTTCCTGGATTGGCGCTTGGCCGGGGTCCTCTCCAAAGTTTTGGCGCGCGCCTTTCCTTTGGCCCGACTGGTGGCCATTGTGATTTGAGACTACTATTTTGTAAACGCAACAACTTCTTACTTCTACAACGACGTAGAGACAAAGGACCGAAACAATACTATTATCTATGCTGTAGCAAAACAAAACAAGTAGAAAGCTATATTGTAGCATTCAAGTATGGGACACTGGAACAAAAACCGAGATAAGGAAAGCTAGATTAGATGTGGAGCAGAGGATCATTGAAAACTGTGAAACGCGGGAAATAAGAGTCCTTTTTGGGAACCTTTCTATGGCTGCCTTGACGAGGCAAACATCAACTGCAACGACATTGGTTAGGCCCGTATGACAATCACTAGTCATCTGGATTATGATTGCGTACAACTGCACCACTTCCGGCGCAGATTGTGACATTTTGAGCTTAGCTGAAGCAAAAGCCATTAAAGTTGATTGTCGTATTACCAACCACTTAATCCCTAAAGGACCAGGTGGACACATTGTGTCCACGAATAATTTCATTACTTTAATAACTTGTTTGGATTTCATAATTTTGACTCAATGTTAACTAGAGAATTGAAAATGTTTGTTATAAGAACACAAAAATCTTTTAAGATTTGCAATTACGTTGATTGATTCATTGGGAAAAAACTAAAACGTCAACGTAGGTAAACTTGGGACAAAGTAGTTAGGGCGGTTGATGACTTGGAGGGCGTTTTCACACGTGGACGTCACATTTGTAAAAAAAAAGAAGTGTTCAATATGTAAAATATTTTCCAATACTACATCATTAACACTATAAAATAATTACGGAAAATGTTTAAATATATTTTAAATGGAATCTTTTCAGAATAATTGGAATCTTTTCTACATATTTTATATTATTTTGGAATATTCCAAATATATATTTGAATTCTCTAAAACACTTTTGCAATGTAAAAGTTAATAACAATCACAAACACCAGCTCAACGAGTCACCAACAAGTCACTTCATTCAAACATAAATCTTTGAGAATCAATCATTGTTGTTGTATTTAGTTTTAGAACACCATTTTTTGTGAGCACCTAGATATAGTACATCTTTGTGTGCTCCTAAACTTTCAAACACTAATCATGGTTTTTAAATTTATGAGAGAGCTTGCAATGAATGACCTGTTGGTTTTGTTCAAATTTTTTAGAAAACAACTTATGATCAAACCTTATAATCATGTAATGTATATGGTAGATTTTTCTAAAAATTGATGTACAATCTCATGACTAAGTCCTCTTTGAGTTTCAACGGTGAAGTTCTCTACATGAATACCAATCAAGAGATACAATTGCCTTTTTGAAAGCATCACAAGAAAGTGATAAAATTTTAGGGATGAGCATAGTCCTTTAGGGGTTAAGCAATTTGAACTATATTTGGCAACGGTAAATCCAGAATAAAATTATGACCGCGTTTGAAATAGGGTTTTATGAGGATTGCAAAAAATTGCAACTTGTAATTTGCATTTCTCAAATTTATACAAAATTCCAAAGTGCAAAGTAACCTGTGACCCGAAACCGTTCAATTCACAAGCTCTAATGTACAAATGAGGTACATCTTCCCTTTCAAAATCCGGTCCTTTAGGGGTTAAAGTAGGTTTTATGTAGATTTTGAGTAGGTTTATTTACATCATTTTTTGTTGTTTTTACTTTTAATTCAACATGTGTAATAATCTTCACTAATTTCAATGATATAACATTCTTTAAGTTATTTACTTTTACTTTTTAGATATTTACTTCTTTTACTTTTAGTTATTTACTTCTTTTACTTTTACTTTTAGTTATTTACTTTTAGTTATTTATTTATATTTATTTATATATTTAGTTACCTTTTTGACCTTTGTTGGATAATTGAGTCCTTTGATGTTTCATTTCTTAAATTTGAGAAATGAAACATCAAAGGACTCAATTATTTAAGAAATGAAACATCAAAAGACTCAATTTAAAATGTGAAACATCAAAAGACTCAATTTAAAATGTGAAACATCAAAGGACTCAATTTAAGAGATGAAACATCAAAGCACTAGCAGCATTCTTGTTTCGAGAGCAGCGATGTTGTATTGTCAGAGAATTTAGAATTTAGAAAAGAAAGAAGTGAAACCTTAACAGCTGATAAGGTTCTATTCTTATTTTGCTAGCGCTAATGCTGAAGAGATTGTTTCATTTCTTAATTTAGTATGGAGTATAAGTGTGATAGATGTGACAAAAAAATGAAAACTCAAGCGCAACTTGAGTTTCATTATAAGTCTAAAAAACATGCTAAAAAGGATGTTAAATCAACATTCTATGCTAGTGTAAATGTTACAAGCCCGGATGAAGTTGTAATAGAGAAGTTTAGATCACAGGGTATTTCAATTCCAATGGGAATTCACCATGTTTTATATGTATCTAAAAAGATAGATAATTTAAATGCCTTAAAAGAAATCACTACTTATGTAATTTTGGTAGAAAACAAAACAGTAGTAGCAATAATTGATTTTAATTTTTTCTCAAATGAATTAATTGACATATTGACCACAAAATATAGTATACTATATAAGGCAGGAGGAATAGTAGATAGGGGTAAGGAGAAGAGAGGCGGGGATATGGTTGTTTTCGGATGGAGACTTACACCGCTTGAATTTGGTATATATGTGCAAAGTAATAGAAAAGGTAGGGAAAGAATTATGCCAATTTCGGCTATAGATTTACACACACTTAGTGCCCGAACAGCTAATAGAGTATATGACGTGTTGAATCTAAAAATGTCATCTTGGATTAATGAATTGGAAAATTTAGTGTCTAGGGAATTCGGAACATTGTGGGGTCGAATTGGATATTCTCCATTTACGACAATGAGCGTGACAGAGAACTATTGGTCACCTGACCATATAGATGATAAAGATGGGGGTTCTGGATTTATATTTTGGGTTCATGAAGGTAATTTTCTTTGACAAAATTTCTTTTAAAACTAGTATAAAAGTATCTCATTGTATGTTATACTAAAAGTTTTTAAAAAATTGTTGGATTTATTAGTGTTTGATGTTGTAATTGAATTCAACATATTTTGCAGAGATTGTAGACCATTCTCAAATTGAACGGGCACAATTCCGTATGAAGGACTATGGATTATTTTTCCGTCCAACGCGTATGTTTTGATGCTTCAAAAATAAACCATGGTACAATTCAAAATACAAGGTACAAGCAATATGGAGTTGCCCTCTTGGTGAAGCCCATTGTTTTAAAAGCAGGTTTAGAAGCATTAAAAAATTTAGGATTTTAGGTACTAATAGAGAAGTACTAGAGTTGCATCATAACATTATTCATTTAAAAATTGTGAATATCTTGTTTGTAATCAAATTACAAAATAATTTTTTAAGTGTAAGTTCCAAATTTTATACAAAACACTAGTGATAGCAATCATAGATCTAAACGTATAGATATAGAATCTAAAATGTTTAATGTACAACGCTTATTCATACATCAAGTTCATCAAGTTGCCATTAGATGTTTTGAACGTTAGGATTGGAGAATAGACTTTATATGGAAATTTTGTAATAGTAAAAATGTATCTATTTTAATAAACATAAAAATAAAATAGTAAAAGTCATTATAAAAAAATTATATTAAAATAAAGTACTTGATTAAAAACTAAAATTAATTAAATTTTTTTAGAACAACCAAAATTAAATAAAAGGCAAAATGCAAACTAAAACATTAAAAGAATATAAATAATAAAACATTAAATAAAATTATAATAGCCAATTAAAAACTACAATAAAAATATAATAGTCAATTAAAATCTCAAAGGATTCAATTATAAAATCAAAAATGAAACATCAAACAATTCATTTGTTTGGCTTATGTCATTGATTTATTTACTATATTTTAAGTACTAACTCTGCGGTTTTGTGTGTTTAGAAGATTGGTTCCACCTCTATATATGTAACAATAACAATATAACCTCTATTTATGTAAAACAATTTACCTCTAAATATGTTATAACCCAAAACCGCTATTTATGTAAAACAATTTACCTCTAAATATGTTGTAAGCAAAACCGCTATTTATGTAAAAAAAATTTACCTCTAAATATGTTATAAGCAAAAACTGCTATTTATGTAAAAAAAATTTACCTCTAAATATGTTATAAGCAAAAACCGCTATTTATGTAAAAAAAATTTACCTCTAAATATGTTTTAAGCAAAAACCGCTATTTATGTAAAAAAAAATTACCTCTAAATATGTTATAAGCAAAAACCGCTATTTATGTAAAAAAAAATTTACCTCTAAATATGTTGTAAGCTAAACCGCTATTTATGTAAAAAACATTTACCTCTAAATATATTATAAGCAAAACCGCTACTTAATATGTAAAATTAATTCATAAAAGTAAAATAACACTAATAAATTAGATACATTAGAGGAAAATTCGGGCCTAGGGAGGACCACCTTAGAAACCTTTGAATATTCTCCTATATCCTACTCAAATGAAAAACTTTAAACTATAAAGTAGTTCAGATCATCATATAAACAAATTGGTATAAAAATGATTTGAAAGGTTATTCTAATGATTATTCAAAATACCAATTTTAAAGTTCAATGTTGTTCTTTGGGAAGAAGTAACAATTATAATTACATTGAATTCTTCTTGGAATTTTGATACTTCTATTGAATTTCTTATGTGCTAGTGGCCGGCACGGGTCAAGCTGGTTGCCTACAATACGCTATAGTTTTATTTTCTTACAATATATGTGGCCCTGAATTCATCTAACCATGAATGTATTTTTAGAAGATTTAGTGGAAGAAATAAGATCCAAGAAGATATGCAGAAAATGAAACTTTAAATGCATTATCAGCATTATTTGCTAAATTTTAAATAGTGCATTACTCAAAATTAAAAATTGTATATATTAATGAAAAAAAAAAATTCCATCACGGTTTATCTCCTGCATTTTTTTAATTTACTTACAATATATTATACATGAATTGATTTTTAAATAAAACTAGAACAAAGCCCATTTCAATGGAATAATACCATGGTTGGCTTGATTTTTCCCCACTTTGCATTACTGTAAGGCATGAAATTGTGAAGCATAGTACCTTCATCTTATTGGATGAAAATTGT